>JACEVL010000908.1:1325000-1330000 GCA_020284085.1 Aporrectodea caliginosa | reverse complement strand
CACCCGCTGAAGCCCCAAGGAGCGATCTTCAATTCCTGAAGGCAATCCATACGTACCCTGACAAGGAAGTCTCACAGGTAGCCCTAACAACTTTTCCCCGACACCTTTGGTATCTGTCGGAGACCCTAGTAGGCCTCAGCCTTTTTGATGATTCCGTCACCTTCGACGAAAAACAGCGCATGGTCTACAGCATGCGAAACAATCAGGGATCCGATGAACCTCCAAAGAGACTTCCTCCAATACATAATCCACCTACAAAAGCACTTAACGAATTCTTCACCACTTCTACCACCAAAATATTACAGATCCTCGGATTGGATGACTCTTTTCTTGATCGAGACCCGCAACAATGGGAGTCAGAACAATCATACAGTGAGGCAAAAAATGTCATATACGCCCTAAAAGTGACGAACGATTTGGCGGAGAAAGGAGTGGCTCTCATCATAGTCTCATGTAGTCCTTCAATGAAGCCCTAGTACGAAATGAAGAAAAAAAAACAGTTTCCCAAAAGCACTAAAGGGACTAAAGAAATGACAAATAACTGACGGTTCTTCTTTTGCGTTTGCCTTATATTTTATGTTTAAGTGTTAAAAGTTGTTTGGATCTTTGAAAATGACAATGCATTGTTTTCTTTTCTAAGTGATAAATCTTCCGGGGCTTTGCGCCAGTTCTAAATCTATTCCGATCTTTGTCTAATTTGGCAAATGACAATTTTCGTCAAGGTGGAACACAAAAACAACAAGGCCGATATTAATTTTGAAACTTCAATTTTTAAACACACCCTAATATATATATATATATATATATATATATATATATATATATATATATATAGCTACGCAAATTAGTATGCATGCATACGTACATGAAAAAATACACCCGCACATTCAAACATACAGACAGACATACAAACTAAGACTGGTACTGATTAAAATAATTGTAATCGACTAATCTCCAAAATTTAATCGAGATTAATCGATTACATTCGATTAATTTGGTCTATATTGCATGAAGCGTGAAAAACTGTTTAGATTGTATACACTGCAAAAATCCTTCAATCATTCGACATGCTAAAGTTCAAATTGTCAAACTGAGAAATGTAGTCAGTAGTAACTTCTTTCTACCTTAAAAAATCTTCAATAATTTTGCCATTTTCGACTTTTCCCTCAGCATTTACCTTAAATGCAAAATGATCGGATAATTTTCCACTCAAATGTTTCACATTATTACTTCTCACCATATTGTTTATTCCGGAAATACATACATAAAATACATACATACATACATACATACATACACACATACATACATACATACATACACACATACATGCATACATACATACATACATACATAAATACCTTTGTGTGACAAATCGATATATAGCTCCGTCGTTAATTCACATGACTACTCTTCCGCATAGCGTCTCTCTCCCTAAATCCCGATCCACTGTTGCGTTCGACCTACACGACCTCACTGACCTCTTGACCTGGATGCGAATGACACGTGACGGCCCGACGGCCATACTGTCCGAACATTTGTCGGGCGCATGCGTCGACCTCTGGCTGCTGGAGCGATAGCCGCTGGAAGGCCACGGTCTGCCGGAACAGTAGCTCGTAAGTGGCAGCACGCACAATCGATGGATGGATACTTGTTTGCGGCTACTCCGTCTGGATGCGATTGAAGATGGAACTGAGCGCTTACTGGAACAAGCTCACACACAATCACCCATGCATACATACGTGAGCACATACATACACATTTTAACACACACATATGCGCGCACACGCACACACACACACACACACATATATATTATAGAGAGAGAGAGAGAGAGAGAGAGAGAGAGAGAGAGAGAGAGAGAGAGAGAGAGAGAGAGAGAGAGAGAGAGAGAGAGAGAGAGAGAGAGAGAGAGAGAGAGAGAGCCAGTGAGAGAGACAGAGAGACAGAGAGACAGAGAGAGAGAAAGAGAGAGAGAGAGAGAGAGAGAGAGCCAGTGAGAGAGACAGAGAGACAGAGAGACAGAGAGAGAGAAAGAGAGACAGAGAGAGAGACAGAGAAAGAGAGAGAGAGAGACAGAGAGAAAGAGAGAGAGAGAGAGACACTTGTATCGACGCACACACCCGCAAGCAACAAACATATGAATCAGGAACTGATACACCTGTTCGTTATCGTATTAGTAATCTACACACTTCGAAAGCGCCACTAGAAAGCCAAGCGCAGGGCAACAGCTTCTTCACGAGTTGGCAAAATCAAGGCAGACAAGAGAGCAGGCTATGGTCTGTGGCATTTCCCTGTTAAGAGCAGACCTTATGTGACTTATTGCTCTGATACGATAGAAACATGATTTGGGAATGGAAAATTTAGAATGCGAGATTATTGTCCAGCGTCACCCTAATCTATTCTCATTCCAACTCAATTGATGTATGTATAATATATATACGTACGTACGTCCGTATGTAGGCCTGCGTATGAAGATATATATATATGTGTGTGTATACTATATATATATATATATACACGAATGTACGCATGTTTGTATCTTTGTTTCTATTCGTTTCTCGTCTGTCAAATATTGTAAAGCCATCACTTGGACTCTCTTGGGATCCATCGGTGGCTGGTCCAGCAACGCTCAGCGAATTGCCTGTCCATTTCCCTATGTTCTGTCCGTTGCATGCTGTCAATCAAGTCCGGACTTCGGACCCATCTGTTTCAATTTGCTTATCCACTGTAGTCTGATTTCTGATTTCCCTGACAAATATCGGATTGTGAAGGGACTTCTTCTGGAACGGATTTCGGATTTTCATTTATTCCGAATTATTGTCTCGCTTGATTTGACCGTAGATCGATGCATTGTCCACCATGATAGTGACAAGTTAGAAGTGACTAGATTAGAATAAAGACTGGATTATATCGAATATTTCGTTAGATTAAGATTATATTAAGATTAAAAGAAGAAGAAGAAGAAGAAGAAGAGCAGTCCCTTGAGCTAGCCCTGAAGTAGCCTTTGGTTGGAAGTGTTAGCGACTTCATTTTCTTAGCCTCGGCATTCGAGGGAGTGTGGCCAGTCCTCTCCTTATCGGCTAGTTTAATTACAAGAGAAACCAAGGTATTGTTTTGAAATACTTTTATTATCGCTCAGTCAAAGCAATTAATATTTATTCTAGTTCAATATAAAGCTGTAATCAACCTTCGTTGGTGAAATCCTCTGTATAATAACGGTGATATGCATGAAACTAAAACAAAGTATATAATTTACTGAAAGTTTAATAGTGGTGGTGGTTTTTCTGTTTAACGACTAGCTGTGTGGTAACATAGACCATTAGCGTCGCCCTCCTTCTTTATCCAGGCTTGGGACTGGCACTGTCAGAAAGCGAACAGTGGCGGAGTTAAGTTTAATAGTAAATATGTGAACAGCTAACTTTAATAGTAAATATGTGAACAGCTTTTAATAGTTAATACTAATAAAAAAGCAGGTATTTAATAAACTTATATATTTTGAAACTTAGATTGTATTTTTTAATGTAAAAAATATATCTGACAGTGATTCTACCATCTACATGAACTAAGCCATTATGGTTTTAGTGTGTTGCTGGTATTATTGCCATAATTTTATTAGGGGGTTCTTAAAATGTTTGACAGTTGTTGACAAGGGGAGGGATTGTTCTAAAACTGCACAAAATTTGTTGACATAATTAATGGACGACCCCGAGCACCCTTTAATCGACACAAATATTCAACTGAAACTAAGTTCATATATTATACCGTTGGGACATGGTAGCCGATTGGTTAATGAGCAAGCCCTGTAATGCGAAGAGTACGGGTTCGCGCTTCCTCCAATAAGTCTGTTACAAATTATTATGTATTAAACAACATCTTATTGCTGACAAATCCGTAAACGTTGACCGTACCCTATAGGGCCTTATTAACAGATAAACCTCCTTAAACTTTATGCGTATTTATAACATCACTTGCAATCGTTTTTGAGGTGTGCAAGGAGATCACTTGATTCCAATGTTTCTCAACATATTATTAAGGCCGTTGACGTCAACCTCACCACATACACGCGACATTAGGTTACTACCAGTTAATAAATAATAATAATAATAATAATAATAATAATAATAATAATAGTCTCTATGGAAAAGCAGTGTATAACCCTCATTGTTAGTTCTGGGTTTTATTGCTTTGCGCCATCTATCGAAACGTCATTGTTCACGATAAAAAATAGTAAAAGTAACGTAGTCACCGCTGTTGTATTACTGCTTAACGACACTTTTTCATATCGGAGATGATCAGTGTCGGAGGCAGAAAGCAACCTCGTACTCCACGTTTATATTGCGACCGAGCCACCCGCAGTAAAGATCCGAGAAATTAATCTCTGATAAACCGACCCGACCGGGAAGCGAACCCGGGGCGCCAGCGCGGCCAGCGGGCACCAACTTGAAAATGAGAACTTTATAGCATTCCTAGGACACGATTTAAAGGTGTTTAAGTAAAGATTAAAAGTTTAGTAATATTCAGTGTTTAGCGACATTCGTTAATTATTTGAAACCGACCAATCGCAGTATAATTACAATTCATTGTATGAAATTTTGATCGCAAGTTATTACAGGAATCGAATTTAAGTGTTTCGCAGCCATGCAAGGCGACCATCACCTCCTACTGATCATTTTACCAACGTCATCTAGCGAATGATAGGCTGAGTGGACCTTTGGAAGGGTAACGGTAATTGATCCTGCTGCCTACTGCTCTTCACGCCAGTGATGTTACCACTACTCTATGGAAACGATTTTGCTCTGTAGAGACCATTAACTAAAGAAATCGCCATTATAAAGTAGCGCTATAGAAATTCTTAGAGTAGATTATACTTGACTAGGAAATGTAAAGTGAAATGTAACGTAAAGGTAGCTCAACGCTACCCTGTTTGATTACATTATAGCAAATGACGGATGGCATTAGACACCTTTAAAACACTTACAGACGGCGCTATAAATAAA
>JACEVL010000908.1:1287500-1320000 GCA_020284085.1 Aporrectodea caliginosa | reverse complement strand
TAACCTATACATTTCATTCTGAAATAAATTTACTGTCAAAAGGGTTTTAATAGAAATTTCATGTTTATATAATTGACATTTATTTCTTAAAACCTCTGAAATATCTTCTTTTTTACATTCAATTAAGAGATGATGAATTGTCTCTTTGACATTACAAGTATCACACAGACCGTTTGCATGCCTTTTTATAACGAATAGTCTTTGATTAGTATTGGCCACTCCTAAACGCAATCTAGAAATTTGGACTTCCTTATGCCTATAAGGTTCTAAATATTTTATATCTGTACTAACAATTGGACAAATAGATTTATAAAAATGACCTTTATTATCATTACTATATTCTAGTTGCCATTTATTTACTATATAAAGTTTTATTAAAGTAAAAATTTCCTGAAGTTCAAGATAATTAGTAGAATTTATGTGATCAATAGTTAGACCTTCTTTAGCCAAAGTATCTGCTCTATCATTGCCTGCCAGATCAATGTGACTTGGGATCCAAATAAATCTTATTTGATTAGAATTTAGTTTGCTAATGTGGTATAGTAAATCATTTAATAAAGTAGGTCTAGATTGACAGTAAGATCTCTTAATTGATGTAAGAGCACTCAATGAATCAGAGAAAATCGCAAATTTACAATAATTGTAACACTCATTGTTTAATATCCATAAAACAGTTTCAATAATTGCAGTTAATTCAGCTGCATAAACACTGGAATTATTACACAATCTAAATTTCTTATCTACATTTAAACTAGGTACTGTGAAAGCAGCAGCAACAAGATCATCTACTTTTGACCCATCAGTATAGATATGTACATAAGAGTCATATTTCGAAATTAATTCTAGAGCATATTGTTTTAGAAATTCAGGTTGATCGTTTTTCTTATTTACACATTTCTTCAGAGTTAAGTCAACTTCTATTTTGTTGTTGCACCAAGGAGGGGAAGTAGGAAAGGAGGGGCTAATGAAAGATGTACTAAGTGAAGAAAAGAAGTCAGAGGTACGAGTATAGATTGAATGTTCCCTACTGTCAGATGTCCTAAAAACATTTGTCCAGTGGTTTTCCATAACTCTAGTAAAAGGGTGAAATTTACTACCCAAAATTTTAGCTCCAAATTTTATTGAATTTTGATGTCGCCTTAAATGAAGTGGTAATTCTCCACATTCATTGTGAAGTGCTGATGCTGCAGTACCCTTTGGAACTCCACAACATAATCTAAGAGCCTCAGTTTGAATACATGTTAGTTTATCCAAGTAAGACTTGCAGGCTGAAGAATAGGCAACATCACCATAATCAAAAATAGACCTGATTAGTGCTCTATATATGGTGAGAAGTGTTTTTTACAAGCTCCCCAACCATAGCCACTTATTGCTCTTAAAAGGTTTAACCTCTTTTTACATTTTTCAATAATATAATCAATGTGTGGCTTCCAGCTCATTTTACTATCAAAAATTACACCCAAAAATTTTGCTTTATTTTCTATCTTAATTTGTTTTTGATCAATCTTTATCGTAATCCTTGATAAATTATTTCTTTTGGAAAAGAGGACTCCAGTCGTTTTATTAATAGATATTTTGAAACCATTTTCATTACACCAATTTTGTATTAAATTGATAGATAATTGAATTTTATTTTCTAAGGTTTTAATATTTCTATGTCCTAGGTAAATGGCACTATCATCAGCAAAAAGGGACATTTCTACACCATCCACACCTGTGGGAATGTCATTTATCATTATTAGGAATAAAATAGGAGAAATTATTGAACCTTGCGGAGTACCATTCTGTTGTATAAATTTATCAGAAAGTTCTGCCCCCACCTTAACTTGAAACGTTCTATTAGACAGAAAGTTTTCAACCCAGTTAAATGTATTACCGACTATTCCCAATTTCTGAAATTTGTTTAAAAGGGTAGGGACATGCAACATATCATAAGCTCTTTCAAAATCAATAAAAATGGCTAGAACATGTTCTTTGTTTTTAAGTTTTTTAAGAATAGTATCCTGAAGTTTAAGAATTTGATCCATTGTACTTTTATATTTTCGAAAGCCAGATTGATTTTTTGAAATTAGATTATTTTTTTCCAAAAACCATTGAAGACGTTTATTAACCATTGATTCCATTACCTTGCATAAGGTAGAGGTAAGTGATATTGGTCTATAAGATTCTGGATTTGAGGCTTCTTTATTAGGTTTTAATAATGGTAGAATAATAGCATGATGCCAATCAGTAGGCAATTTCCCTTCTTCCCAGATTTCATTATAAAATAATAATAGAATTTTAAGAGCATTCTTATGAAGATGTTTCAATAATTCATAAGGTATTTTGTCATCACCTGGTGACTTATTATTTTTAGCTGATCTAATAGCTTGTTTCAATTCACTAATATCAAACTTCTCATTTAAACTTTCCATTTCATGAACATTAATATTGTCACTCTTACGAGGGTTATTTTGCAAATTATTATCTTTTATATAATTCAAAAATTTATCATTGTAATTCTGGGTATTACTAGTATTCTCATAAGTTTTAGCTAAAATATTTGCTTTTTCCAAGTTTGTTTCTGCTACTAATCCATTATAAGTCAAAGTAGGAATAGAACTATAGGTTGCAATGCCATTCATTTTTCTTGCCCAACTCCAGACAGAACCCAATTTTGTCTGATCTGTTAGCTCAGAGCAATATGCTTGCCAACAAGTTTTTGCTTCTGTTTTCAGGGTCTGTTTAACAACAGCTTCTTGCTTTTTATATTCTAAATAATCACTTAATTCTCTTGTTTTAATCATTTTATTCCTATTACTGATTTCTCTTATAAATAGCTTCATTACACTTAAAGTTGTTTTGTAAATTTGCCAAAATGTGAAGTGTTTGAATAATAGTAATGATGATGATGATGATGATGATGATGATGATGATGATGATGATGATGATGATGATGATGATGATGATGATGATGATGATGATGATGATTATGATGATGATGATACGATTGTTAAGCGATGCCGTTTTGCCAGGGGGCCCGTGGCGCATTGGATAACATCTGGCACAGAGACCGAGAGGTACCGAGTTCGAGCCCCCGTTGGGCGGATATTGCTTTGTAGGCTGCTATTAGCGCCGTTGTATTGCATGGCTGTCTGTTCTGTTAGTAGTTAAGATTTAAATTGCATAACATGTAAATGTACAGCGCAGTGCGTTTGTCAGGCGCTTATTAAAGAAAAGATTATTATTAGATATGGTTGGGTTCAATGAGCAAGAGAGATCAAAAAGCAGAATTTACCGTGTTATATTTTCTACATCTTTCTTAATTTTATAAAGTGAATTAGAAACTTAAAAGAGGTGTCCAAGAACTAACCTACATCTCGTCTTCTTTCGGGGCCACTTTGACCTTAGATCCGTATCATCCGCCCTTCTGACTCAAACACAGTTGCGCATTAATAATGACGGAGTATTTACTTATTTAGCCTTCGTAAGAGCGCAGTATACCCGCAACAGCGAAATTGTCTTCAGGCACTAGAGGTCGTTTCACACACAGACAATTTCTTACATTCATTGAAAGGCCAATCGTGTAAGAGATTCGTATGCGTTGAAATATAGGTGAAATTTCTGCCTTGGCGGGGATTTGAATCCACGACCTCCTAATTGACAGTCCAGCACGCTAACCACTAAACTATCGCTCACTGATTAAACTTCCCTGTTATCATGAGGAGCATGGTTATATATATAAGGCTCGCAGTAATACGCAGAAACAGCCTTTAACAAAATAATTATGTTTCCACATTTGCAGCTATGTTATCAAAATGCTATTTGCATTCGAATCATAAATGCTGCCTAAAACATCAGCAGTGTTTGTGCTTTCTAAACCCTCTTTGATATTCATTTAGGATATTTTTTATTTCAGAATACCACTTAAGTTTAAAAAAATAATTTTGCCGTCGTTTTACATATCGGTGATGCTAATGATTATATCGATCAACCGTGTTGAGGAATACTCGATAATTATTAGCGTTTTGGAAGAAACTGACGAATATATTGAGTTGGAATTTATTTATCCAGTGTTTAATGACATCTTTTAGCAACAAAGGCCGTTGACGTCTTTAAAGTTTTTGATGCATTTCAGTTCATTTTCGTGTAGTGTTTTCATCAGTTTTCTTTATCTTTTTTCCGTCTTGGATTCTATTTCTGATAGGATATTGACGACTTTAAAGTTTTTGACGTATTTAAGTTCATTTTCGAATAATGTTTTTCATCAGAATTCTTTCTCTTTTCTTGTCTTTGCTTCTTTTCTGACAGGAAGTTGCAACGATGAAATTTGACAGGTGGTTGTTCTTTTTTTTTCTCCTTTTTTTTTCTTTTTTTGATATTAAAAAAAAAAAAAATTAATCTTCTAGCCGTACAGGCTTTCCATTAATTTTTTGGCGGCCATATAGGCTCTATTAATAACTGTTCTCTCCTCAATTTTAATCTAATTCTTAATTACAATATTTGCAGAGCATCACATCTATCTCTCTAAATTAACATCAAGCTATCAATTTTACATTTACAATCAATCAATGTTCAATATTCTTAGTCCATCAAGAATAGTACAAACAGATTCAATAATCAATATCAACATGACAATCAAAGCATCAATATTATTAAATGTTGATTTTATCAATTACAATTAACTCAAAATGAATCCTATACATAAACATTTTCAAACTAGTTTTAAGTAATAACTAAAGACCAAGAATATTAAAAACATTGTTAAGCATCAGTTCTATCCAATAAAAAAACACATTCAAATTAGAAACCCATACATTTATCACCATAAACAAACCAATTCAATTGCTATAATCATAGACCATTATTCTGAAGCAAGTTATGATGTTCTACTCCAGCAACCGTTATCCAGCCGCATTAGTCAATATTTATTGCCGTTATCTAAGTTATGTAGTTACACATATTACCTGCAGAGAGTATTTTCAGATAATATTTACACTATTTATTAATAATCTCTACATAATTTTCCCATTAGTTATAATCATGAGTATGCTATATACTTCGAGATAAATATCTCGAATAGACAATATATTTTCAACAGTGCATTCCACTTTTTTCTTTGCACATTTTTCAAGTATTAATTTTGATATGTCATGTTTTTTACAAGCAATTAATATAATTATGATGAATAGTGTCAGGCACCTGACATTCAGCACATAAGTCCGTTAGGCTTTTACCTATATGTTTCAACCACGTATTACTTAAGATATGTCCCATTCTAAGTCTGGTAATTTGAACTTCACGTTTCCTTGGAGAGTCTATAAATTTTATATTTGTGGACACCAAAGGTTGAATAGATTTATAGAATCTTCCTTTTGATTCAAGGTTATATTCAATTTGCCATTTATTAATTACATAATTCCTTATTAAGGAATAGATTTCTTTTAATTCTAAATAATTTGTTGAATTAATCACAGATATTTCCAGCCCCTTCTTTGCCAGCGTGTCTGCCATTTCATTTCCAGATAAACCAATATGGCTAGGAATCCATGCTATGAGAACAGTACTATGTTTTAGTTTATTAATATTATCTAAAAATTCAAGAAATAGATTAGGCCGTGAACAAGACCTATTCTCTTTTATTGATGTGGCTACACTTAATGAATCAGTAAATATTATATATTTATTTGCTTCTTCATTTTCATTTTCAACAATCCATTTAATTGCTTCAGTTATTGCTGTTAATTCGGCTGAATAAATCGAGGAATCATTTGCTATTCTATAAACATTATGGATCTGCATAGAAGGTATACAGAAAGCTGCTGAAACTTTATGTTCAAGTTTAGATCCATCTGTATAGACAGATACATATTCAACTTATTTATTAATTAATTCTAATGACAAGGATGACATAATATCAGGGGAGTCTGTCTTTTTATTGATATGTCTTTTCAAGGATAGATCGACTTTAATGGTTTTGTTCAGCCACGGAGCTGTTGGCTGATAAAATGGTGAATTAAATGGCTGAGAATTTAAGGAGAAAAAATGTTCAGTTCTTTTAAACATAGAATTTGATTTAACAGAGGATGCATAATAATAATTTGACCAGTGGTCTCGCATAGCCTCCGCCGCTGGGTGATCTTTAGAACTGATGATCTTAGATCCAATCTTGAGCGAGTTATTTAAGCGACGTAGGTGGAGTGGTAATTCACCACACTCATTTTGTAGGGCTATGATCGGGGTGCCTTTAGCTGATCCACAAGCCAACCTCAAAGCCTCAGATTGAATATTTTGCAATTTTTTCAACTGGGAAGAGCTTGCTGTGCTATATGCCACATCGCCATAATCAAGAACTGATCTAATTATAGCTTTGTAAATGGATAAAAGGGCTCGCTTGGATGCTCCCCATCCATATCCAGATACAGCTCTCATGATATTCATTCGTTTTTTACATTTGGTAACAATGTAATCTATATGGGAGTTCCATTTTAATTTAGAATCAAAGATAACTCCCAAGAATTTGACAGTATTTTCTATTTTAATTTGTTTGTTATTAAGGGTAATCCGTAATTTGGGTAATTTCCTCTTTTTTGTAAATACTATTCCAGTGGTTTTAGCTAAAGAAATTTTAAATCCGTTTTCATCACACCAATCATTTATTTTATTAATAGCTTTTTGGATTTTATCTTGAAGTAATTTTACGTTTCGACAAGCATAAAAAATTGAACTATCATCAGCAAATAACGATAGTTCGACATTTTCCGAACCAGGATCCAGATTATTTATCATTATTAAAAATAATAACGAAGAAATAACAGAACCTTGTGGAGTCCCATTTTCTTGTGAGAATTTTTCAGATAATTCTATCCCTACTTTAACTTGAAAAGTTCTGTTAGTTAGGAATTTAGAAATCCAGTCAAATATATTTCCCGATATTCCCATTTTATGTAATTTTTCCAACAAAGTTGGAACATGGAGCATATCATACGCTCTTTCAAAATCAATAAATATTGCTAAGACATTTTGTTTATTGCTCAGTTTTTTATGTATATAATCTTGAAGTCTAAGAATGCACGAACTTACAAATATAATTATAGCTCGCGAAAGAGCTATTTAAAGGTGTATAAGCTTTTCGTCTGCTACAAAGGACGTTGATGTATATGTTTCATTAGAAAAACGTTGTGCATAATGAATGCGCTTTGAGTAATACTACTCATATTTGTAATGACAAATCTTCGTAAAACAGCATCTAGCAAATGCATCTTCAGGTGGCGCCAGACCTAAGCCTATGGAAAAAGGAGGAGGGCGACGCCGATATTCTTCGTTATAACATAGCATCGTTAACATCACAATACAACTGGGGCGCGGTGGTGTAGGGGTATGTTCGGTGCCTTGCAGCTGGAGGGTTGCGGGGTCGGATCCACCTCAAAGTCGCCGCGTAGGGACCCTGGGCAAGTCCTTCACTCGCAATTGCTCATGCGCTTCGGCGTGAAACTCCGATTCAGCGTTCGCGCAGTAGTCGGGAGCGCCTCTGAATGGGAAATCAGGTTGGGGCGCTATAACAAGTGTTCAAATACAATACAATACAATACAATCGTTCAACAGACAACGACTAATCTATTAATAGTAGAAGCGACCATCAACTCATGACTCGCCATTAAACAGTGTCGCTATGGAAGTCCTTAGGTAAGATTATACTAAATTAGGAAAGGAAAAATGGATTGGTTCTTTATCAACGTAAAAGAAGCTCAACGCTAACGTATTTGAAGTTACACTCGAGCAAATGACGGATTTCATTAGACACCTTTAAAACACGTTCAATTGGCGCAATAAAATCGTTTTGCGTTTTGATGCACAAATTTATCTCCAGTCCAATTGCGGCCTTGGATGGCATTTCGATCGCTTGCACTGTAATTATGTCAAAAATAATCTTTGTCGGCGGCTACGGCCTATGTTGTCATAAGCTGCCGTTAAACTGTGGATCCATCCATGCAATTACTTTGACGGTTTTCCAAAACTGTCGTTATATTAAACACTTTATTGAAGGCAGAAAGAAACAATTATTAAATGGGAATAAGAAACGATCACATTAAAATGCAAAATCGCATAATCACATAACTCAGTCACTACCCAACCTGTGGCACTGCACTCCCAAGCCTGTAGAAAGAAGGAGGGCGACTCTAGTCAATAAATTCAATAAATCAGTCTATTTAAGTTCTTAAATTTCTCTCTATAACTAGCCCTAATTCTTCCTCCCTAGATTCCCCTGATATAAACTAACTTCTCACATTCAATTCTTTGCTTGAATATATAAATTTCTTTGTTTTAGTTTGAATGTATTAATCTTGCCATGTACAGTGCTGTGTGTTTGCTAATGAAGAATATTCTTACTTACTTACTTACTTACTTACTTACTTACTTACTTACTTACTTACTTACTTACTTACTTACTTACTTACTTACTTACTTACTTACTTACTTAGTCATCTTTGTTACAACCGTCGTTTAATGTCAATTAATGAACCCAACAAAAGTCCGTTGCCGTAACATGTTATTAAACTGTAGAAATATTTTTGTTACATGGAAATAATGAGGTGATATAAACATCTGTAAGATGTTGCAACAAATGGGAATAAAATGATGTCTCTATACACCTGAAAATATCTACAAATAACGTTAGAAATTCAGCATAAATCTAAGCTCGGACTCACCTGTCAAAATTGATAACATTAAACACTGAATATCTGTATAATTATTAAGGCTTGCTAAGACACCTTTAATTCAGATCATTCCGAAGCTATAAAAGACCCATTTTTTGTTCGAATGAGACTCTTGGGTTTCTCGCCCTCCTTCAAATGCATCTAATTCTGCCACTACCTTACTTATAGTAGTGCTAATCCCAAGCATAGAGAAAGGAGGAGGGCGACGCCAATCATCTTTCTTATGACACAGTATCGTTAAACAACAACTAAACAAACCAACAAAACGTCATATGGACGGAGCGAGAATGAGAGAAAGAATGTGAGGCGTAGGTGGCACAAGTAACAACGATAGCAACGAACTTACTATCTAATTTATAATTTAACTTGTACCTGGATGCGGTGTGACATCCCGAATTATCAATGAACGAAGATATATTATTACAAGTCACAAAGCATGCGTAATGAATGACTCAATCGTTTGACAGCCGAGAGTTGTCACTTGTGCGAAAGTGCGCTGGGGTTCAACCCTTCCCCCATCTCCTTTAATCGACATAATATTCGACTGAAAAATCAGTTCACTGACTGTTGAGAAACAGAAGCCCATTGGTTAGAGCACTCGACTTGTAACTTGGAGAATACGGGTTCGAGCTTCCTCTCCTGAGACGGTTACTAATTAAAGCTATCACCTGTCACAGTATTTTCTCGACTACCGAGGAGTCTTGATTATGAAGGCCTACATCGGGAAAATAATAATAATAATCAATGATCAACATGATATAGGTATCTCCGATTATCTTTTTCTTCAAGCCACACTACACACACACACGCGTGCGCGCACGCTCGCACACATAAACACACACACACACGCACACACACAATGATGCATAGCATTGCCTAAGCGAATGCATTAACGAAAATTATTAGCGTCGTCCTCCTCCTTTCTTCAGGCTTGGCCCTGGCACTTCCAGAGTAAAATAACGTTGGTTTGGTTAGTTGCTGTTTAACGACAGTGTGTCATAAAAAAGATGATTAGCTTTCTTCACCCTCCTCTTTGCTCTAGGCTTCGGAGTGGAACTACCACAAGTAAAACTTACTTTACCAAGAAGACAATAACGATTAAACGGCATATGATATTTATTCATTCTGAAACGTACGATTTTAAGGTGTCTAATAAATACGTTAAGGAGTTTTATTCACAGAAATTACTTCACGGACAGTTTCCTATCGACCGATGAAAATCGAAGATGCTGAGCATACAGTGATGGGTACAATAGAATTTGAAAATAGATTTCTATTTGCAAATAAAAAATACTATTTTATTTTTTACTTTGAAAATACTCTAGAAAAGTATTTTCTTCTATTACAATTTGTTCTTTTCAGGTCCATTGATACGATGGTGCTCTTCCGAAAGTTAAAGCCTAAAACTAAGACATTAACCTTAAGCAATCAACTTGATATTTAATAATAATAAATGTTATTGACTGAGGTTTAAGGTTGACAGCGATGTCCAGTACTCCAGTGGAAATGCGAGGCCAGTTGCAGGGAGAACAATGATGGTTGATTGTTTGAAGATGATTAAATTATTAACGTTGCCCTCCTACTTAATCCAGACGCGATTGACACTATCAGAACGAGGAAGGCTCATTTTAAACACAACATTTACTTACGGAATATATTTACGTATCTTCAGAATAACCGTTGACATAAAACACCTTTAAAGTGGTGAAAAGCTATGTCATATATTCATCATGCACTTGTTTTGAAATAATAAACTTCGCCACTGATCGTACTCTGTCAGTGCCAGCCCCAAGCCTGGAAAGAGGAGGAGGGCGACGCTAATGATCTTTGTTATCACACTGCTACTACTACTCAGTAGATTGATCTTGTTGATGTTGCGCAACAACTGTCGTTTTTTATACGGTTCTCACTGTTAATTTTTAGTCTTAGCTAACAGATCTTCTGGATGTTGACTTGATTACAAAAGATTGCCATTTTATTTAATAAGTTTCAAGAAGTTTTCATTCAGCACAAATAAACAGTATTCTTGAAATATATGGAAAATGATAACAGTGAAAGGAGCAGAACAAAAACGTGGATTGGATCCACAGTTTAACGGCAGCTTATGACATCACAGGCCGTTGCCGCCGACAAAGATTAGTTTTGGCATATTACAGCTCATTAGATCCTTTTTGAACAAAAACGTTTTTTTTTTTTTTTCAACGTTTTTTTTTATCATTTTTATTTACATAGCGAATGGGAGACTTAAAAGAGGTGTGCAACAGGCTGCACATTTTGCAACATACCACGATACCTGCAGGTAGTACAGCTTTATGTTGGCAGGGGGTCCGACAGCGCATTGGATAACACACTGGCACAGAGAGCGAGAGGTACCGACATCGAGGTCCGTAGGGCAGGTATGCTTTGTATAGGCTGCTATTAGCGCCGTGTATTGCAGGCTGTCTGTTCTGTTAGTAGTTAAGATTTATATCTTCTGTCATTTGTGTTCTTGTGAGTTGTTTCAATTGCATAAATATACACTGTAAACGGTTGCGGTTTGTCAACCGGATTGTTTCAATAAAGAATATTATTATTATTATTATTATTATTATTATTATTATTATTATTATTATTATTATTATTATTATTATTATTATTATTATTATTATTATTATTATTATTATTATTATTATTATTATTATTAATATGGGAAGCTGAGGTGTTACCTCTGAACCGCACGTTCACCAGTTTTGTCACGACTGCGCCAGGTCAGAGTTGTCTACCGCTCTCTTATCACTAACGCAACCACATATCCATTCCTCTGTTGTCACACGCCTTGATTATTGATGTGCACTCTACGCTGGCCTCGTGGCTGGGCCCAACCGTTAGGGAGCTTGGAGCGGGTCCTGCGCACGATGGCGCGCCGCATTGGTCATCTTCCAAGGCTCGATCATGTCACGATTATATGCGGGATGTTCTGCATTGGCTCCCTATCCCGCAGCGGATCGTGTGCCTGGACTCTGCTTTGGTGTGGCGTGCCTCTTAGGGACCGCTTCAGCATACTTACAAAAGCTCTGTCGCTCTACCCAGAGTGCGCAGATTACAAGTTATTAGTAGCGTTGACTTCGAAAAAAGGCATCAAAGGCGATAGACGACGCCACATGTTGGGTGTGTTTCCATTGTTCATTATTTCGCTACATATCAAGCGAGATTTCAGATGTAACGTTGGTCCCATAATATGCCCACAGAGAACAATGTCTCAATGAATAAACGAAAATGGTATTTATTGCTGCGGTAAACTACTATTTCAAGGTGTTTAATAAATACGTCAATATGTAAAAGCTTTTGTCCAGAGAAATGCTCTTAAAACGTTAACCTTAAAAGTCAACTTATTAAATGATATTGATTAAATGTTATTGACTGACGTTTCGATGTAGATTGCGATGACCATTGGAGAAGCTAGTCCAATTGCCAGAAAGACAAGCGATAGGTGATTGTTTTGAGGATGATTAACTGATTAACGTTGCTATCCTCCTTTAGTTTGCCCTGCCAGAGTACGGGAGCTGTCCGAAAGTTCATTTTATACACAACGTTTTTATGCTGAATATTTTTATGTCAATGTGGCGTTATGTTATGTGGCCATAGGATATCGTTAAACAACGAATATGTATAATAATAATCTTCGTCTTATTCATTAAAAACTTACAACAAGGGAATTTGATATTTGACTTACTACTAACAAATGGACTTACTCATGAATACATAGCCTGGGAAAATCCGATTTCAAGGTATCTAAGCTTCGCATCTTCCCGAAAGTGGTAAATAGTAATAATTCATTTTTGACGACATCCTATTGCAAGAAAGGTCGTTGAGGAATACAGTTATTACGTAAGAAAATGCTGTGCATAAAAGGAACGTTCCGGGTGTGTCCTTACTCCAATATTGTCAGTCGAAATTCTGGATAAGGTAGGAGGGTAAAGTAAATCATCTAACCATCACAATGGTCTTTGTAGCAATTGGGCTCACATCTCCACAGGACGTCGCTATTTGCACCAAACTTCAATCAATAACATTTAATTAATATTATTTATTAGGTTGAATGTTTAAGGCTAATGTCTTCGGGACATTTCCTCGTACTTCCGGAATTTTCATTTTAACGTAATATTTATTAGACACCTTTAAATTGTATGCTTCCGAAGGAATAAATAACTTCATCGTTCAATCGCTAAACACTGACACGCCGTAGAGGACTCTCTCGTTGTGATCAACGTTACGACTGATGTTTAGCAAAATATATGTCGCAAACAATAAACGATGCAAACAAAGCTAACAAAGAGGTTTAAATGGAATTGTTTCTTGACGTCATCAACGGCCTTTGATGCTTTGAGAAGAAGTCGTTTAACTGTTCGAAGTTACAATAATGTCGTAAAACACCAAATAACCAACCAACCTAAGAGTATAGTTTCTACTAAAGACCTACATACTCCTAATTCCGCAACTGCACGTACTCTGTTAGTACCAGTCCGAAGCCTAAATAAAGAAATATCTGTTATGTTATTATTATTATTATTATTATTATTATTATTATTATTATTATTATTATTATTATTATTATTATTATTATTATTATTATTATTATTATTATTATTATTATTATTATTATTATTATTATTATTATTATTATTATAATTATTATTATTATTATTATTATTATTATTATTATTATTATTATTATTATTATTATTATTATTATTATGTTAATCGACTTTGTAATAACAGAGCGTAGTTAAACAGCAACAGACCAACACATCTTCAAGTAGTGCCATATACTTAAGCGTCTTCAAACAGAAATCTACCACAACGATTTATTTTTTTATTTAGCTCAGTAGCGACCATTAACTGATGACTTTCTCATTATTACAGTGGCGCTATAGAAGTACTTACATTAGATTATAAAAGATAAGCAAACACAAGTTGGATTTGCCCTCTAGCAACATAACAGAAGACCAATGGTAACGTTTTTGTAATTGAACTCTAGCATAATTATTATGACGCATGTCTTTAGACACCTTTAAACCCGTTCCACTGGCATTATAAATAAGGAAATTTGCACTTTGATGTAATATTTTTTGCATTTTGAAGTGTCTTTATATTAAAAAAATGAATAGATTTTTAGCGTCGTTAAACACCTTTAAAACGCCGCAGATGGAGAAATAAATTGAGAAATCCATTTACGAAGCAGTTTGGGAGATTCTGACATTTTAATTGTCATAATACATTATTACCTCACGTCAACAAAGACCTCTGCAGCCGTAACATCCTGTTAAGCTGTAGTAATCCGTATGTTATAGAGACATGGACTTGCGTCTGTGTGTGTGTCTGTGTCTCTGTGTGTGTGTCCGTGTCTGTATCTGTGTCTGTATCTGTGTCTGTGTGTGTTTTTGTGTGTGTGTCTGTGTGTGTGTGTGTGTCGTGTGTTCATGTCTGTGTGTTTGCAATGTATGTGTTTGTGTGATATAGTTTGTCTTTCCGGGTCCAAAAGAACAATTTATATAGCGCCACTGTAATTGCGTCGCTCTCCCTTTCCCTGACTGAGACTGGCACTACCAGAGTAAGGCAGTGGATTTAAAAAGATAAATTAAGCGGAGAACTATGGGACTATTGTTTGATGATGATGATGATGATGATGATGACGACGACGACCACGACGACGACGACGACGATGATGATGATGATGATGGTGATGATGATGATGATGACGACGCCGATGATGATGATGATGATGATGATGACGACGACGACGACGATGATGATGATGATGATGATGGTGATGATGATGATGATGATGATGATGATGACGACGACGACGACGACGATGATGATGATGATGATAGTGATGATGATGATGATGATGATGATGATGATGATGATGATGATGACGACGACGATGATGATGATGATGATGACGACGACAACGATGATGATGATGATGATGACGACGATGATGATGATGATTATGACGACGACGACGTTGATGACTATGAAAAGGAGGAGGAGATTGACGATGATACGATTGTTAAACGACTCCGTCTAACATGGAGCAAATCAAACTCGTTCAAAGACCACAAAGATGGAGTCGAATTATTTCGTATGTGGCGCTTCTCTGTTTAACATATAGTTTTGATATTTTTCTCTTCAGTTTATGTTCTATCAATTTTTCCATCGCTTTTGCAAATCGATGACGTTAAGAATATCGGTCTATGCATGTGCCTTGGAAAACGAAGGATATATTAGATATTGGACGAAATTGACAAATATATATATAGTGTGAGAAAACATATTCAAAGGTGTCTAAGCTTTGCCTCAGGGAGAAGGTGGTAAAGTAGTTGCAATTAATAATTATTGTTTAACGACATCCTAAAGCTACAAGTACCGTTGACGTGAAAATAGTCAGCGTCCGTACTTCGGTAGTGCCGGTCGCAAACCTGAAAAAAGGAGGAGGGCAACGCTAATCATCTAATCATCCTCAAAACAATCAACTATCACTGGACTGTGGCAACTGGACTCGCAACTCCACTGAAAATGGAGATCTCACCAAAACTTGTGTCAACAGCATTTAATTACTATTATTTATAAAGTGGATTGTTTATGGTTATTGTCTTGGGGCATTCTTTTTTTTTATTAAACTTTTACTTTGTAGACAGCACCGTAGTATCAGAAAACATATAAATTCCGATTGATTGATTGATTGATTGATTGATTGATTGATTGATTGATTGATTGATTGATTGATTGATTGATTGATTGATTGATTGATTGAAAGGACTTATTGTTTGCTCAATTTATGAAAATCTTATATTTCAGAAATCGATATGGAACTGTCCATGAAGTCATTTCTTGCAATAAATCTCTTTACTGTTTTTTTTAGACACCTTTAATTCGTATGTTCAGGAAGCAATAAATAACTTATTTTATAATCTATTGCTGGTTAGGGCTGACGCTCTCTATCATTTTCCCCGAACAATGAACAATGTTAACAAAACTGGCAATGAAGATTAAACGAAATTGATTACGTAGTTTGTAGTTAAACTCAAGCAACTGACGGATGTTATTAGACACCTTTCAAACACTGTCAGATGGCGCTATAAGTAAAGAATTTTCTTCGTACTGGTGTAATAGTTTTGCTTTGCTAATTAAACTGTCGCTACATTTCAAGGAATAATTACATAATTATAATAATTGCATAGCTCACTAACTACCACAGCTGTGGTAGGTAGTCCCAGTCCCAGGCCTGGAGAACGGAAGAGGGAAACGATAATCATTTTCTTTATGATACACTGTCGTTAAACAGCAACTAACCAATCAAAATAGATTTTAAAACGAAACTCAGCCACTGCACGTGTGAGTCAGATGGATATTTCCACTAATTCTCATATTATGTAATTATTTGTTCAAAGTGTTTGTATATGGAGCATAACACACTCGTTCAGAGACCACAAAGCTGGCAAAAAAAAATTTAAATGTCTTTTGTACATAGTCGAATAATTGCTTCTGTGGTGCCTTTGTGCTTTCCTAACCCCGTTTGATATATAATTAGGATATTTTTCATTTAAGATTATTTTATCGTCGTTTCCATAGCTTTACAAGTCGATGATGTTAAGAATATCGGTCCATGTGACTCAGATAGTTGGACACAATTTGACGATTAGAAGTAGTTACAGTTTGACGACACTGTGTGATAGCAGAGATCATTAGCGTCGCCCTCTTACATCATCCAGGCTTGAGACTGACACTGCCACATTACGAGCAGTTGCAAAGTTTTAACATTGACGATTGAACGAAACTGTAATGTGCAGAGACGGTGTTAGTTTTTCCTTGTATAACGACATCTTATGGCTGTCATGACCGTTGACGTTATTGCAGGAACTATAAGTGACGGTGTTAAATTTACGAAACTGATGAAAATATATAGCCTATTGTTATTTCCACAGTTTAATATATAGCGTTGGAAACAGCTATTTAAGGGTGTTTAAGCTTTGCGTTTGCGCGAAGGTAGTAAAATACTAGTAATCCATTGTTAAACATTCTATAGTTATAAAGACCTTTGATCTAGAAATATTCAATTAGATAAACGTTGTGTATAATAATGAAGTTCGCAAGCCTGGTTAAAGGAAGGACGGCAATCCTAATTATAATCGAATTATCCTCAAAACAATACACCATCTCTGGTCTCTCTGCCAACCGGATTCGCATCTCCACGGGACATCGCACTCTGCCCCAATCGTCAGTCAATAACGTTTAATAATTATATTTTATTATGTTTTAATGTTTAAAGTCATTGGCTTAATCTTTTTAATTTAACGTATTTATTAGACACCTTTAAATCGTTCGTTACTAATTCTATAAATAAACGTTTCATTTAATCGTTGAACAATCAATCGCCGTTATCGCAACCAATGTTACGACTGAGCTTTCGCGTTATATGTCGTAAAATTCCGAAAACTCCTAACAAAACCTAATGAGGATTAAACGGAGTAATGTCGTCAAGCTGTTCGAAGTTAACGCTGATCATAACGTTGCACTATGTCTTGACACCTTTAAATCGCTATCTCCAGCGCCGTTAAGTTCTCGTTACGGTGATTGTGTAATAGAAATATGATGCCAAAAAATAACCTTTGTCGGCGGCACGGCCTATTTTGTCATAAGCTGCCGTTAAACTGTGGATCCAATTCTATGTAACTTATTAAATCCGACACTACTCATACTCTGGTAGTGCCAGCCTCAAGAGAAAGGAGGAGAGCGACGCTAATCATCTTTGTTATCACAAAGTGTCGCAAAACTGACACTAGACTACTACTACTAGCAGGTGTTTGATTCTGGAAATTCTCGCACACTGGCAGTGCCAGTCCCAAGCCTGGACTAAAGAGGAGGGCGACGCTAATCATCTTCGCAATGACAGTGCTTTCAAATTATAGCTAACCAACCAACCTTTGCATATAGTTTCTACTATGTATGATCATAATTCCGGCACTGTCTGCATTCTGGAATTCCAGTCCCAATCCTAATAAATGAAGAAAGTAACACTGATCATATTTGCAATGATAAATCGTCGTAAAACAGCAACTAACAAACGCATCTTCAGGTGGTGCCAGACCTAAGCCTATGGACAAAGCAGGAGGGCGACGCCAATGATCTTTGTTACAGCATAGCAGAAAACTACTAATACGTTCTTAATCCGGACGTAGAAGGGAGGGAAGGAATTAGCGACCATCAACTCATGACTTCGCCATTATACAGTGTCGCTATAGAAGTCCTTATATTAGATTATTATAAAGATTAGCTAAGGAAAATGGATTGGCCCTCTTGCAACGTAAAAAAGATCAGCGCTAACGTTTTTGTAGTTAAACTCTAGCAAATAACGGATTTCATTAGACACCTTAAAAACCTGTTCAGATGGCGCCATAAATAGAGACATTTTACGTTTCATGTCACTGCCTTGATGTGTTACACACTCTCGTTTTAATAATCAACACTTTATTACTCCAGAAGGCTAGGGCTGTTGAATAATCGCCGTTAACGCGTGCGATTAATGCGTTAATAAATTTTGCGATTAATTTTTTTGACGCGTTAATCGCTACTGAGCTAAATCGTATTAGTTAGTTTTCTGTTTAACGAAACTATATCATATTGAAAGTTATTCGCGTCGCCATACTTTATCCAGTCTTGAGATTGTCATTCCCAGACTAGGGGCAGTGGTGATATATCCACCAGCGCATCCAATTCAAGGTCTGTTCCCACATGCGAAGCTGTCTTGCTGGCTTTGCTCCTCCTTATCTTAGGGCTCGTTGTACCCCAATATCTTCTTTGCACAGTCGTTTCTCCCTTCGGTCCTCGGCCCGTGGTTACTTGGTTGTCCCGCGGGTGCGTACTTCTACGGCCCAGTCTAGGAGTTTCGCTATTGTTGGTCCCAATAGCTGGAACCAGTTACCTCAGTCCCTCAGGACTGACTTTTTCTCTATTTCTTTTGACAGCTCCGTCAGCGCCTGAAAACCTCTTTTTACCAATGAAGACACTGGCCCGGGTCAGGAGCGCCTCTGATTTTCATGGCGCTATATAAATGTTCGATTACGATTACGATTACGATATTAATTTATTTGGGTGAAAGGTAGGCCTACCATTTGAAAGAAAATGGGAAATATATTGAATCGGAAAGAACCGATTTAAAGGTGTCTAAGCAAAGCTTAGCAATTACAGAGATCTTTAGTGTTTAACGCTACTTATTTGCAAAGTGACTCTTCGCTTAGTTTATGCTGAATTTCTATCGTCATTTGCAAGCATTTTTCAGGTGATCAGGGACATCGTTAAATTTTTATTTCCATTGTGTATGTTCAACACATTCAACATCCATTACACATCTTAAATAAATCGAACACTCCTCATTATGACCGTGTAAATAAAAGGATTCCTAAGGTTTAATAACATGTTACGGCAGCAGAGGCCGTTGCTGACGTTATCTTGGTTTAGTTATTTGCTGGTTAACGACACTGTAACCTCCTCCTTTCTCCAGACTTTGAGCTGGCACTACTGCGGATACTGCAGTGTCGGTGGTAGTGTCAGAGTCATGTAATTATGTAATTGTTATGTAATTATTTTGTAATAACTTTATTCCACTTAATGGCATGTTACGGGAACCAATGCCTTTGTTTTCCTTAGGTAATAAATATAATTGTGACAACACTTAAAATGCTCCCGAACTGAAACAAGCTTGGATTGGATCCACAGTTTAACGGCAGCTTATGACAACATAGGCCGTTGCCGCCGACAAAGATTAGTTTTGGCATATTACAGCTCAATAATTTTTGAAACAAGCTTCCCGTAACTTTTTTTATTTATTGCACCATGTAAAGTGCTTTAAAGGTGTCTAATGACGTTCAATATCTATTTATTAATTTAATATATCGACACTTCCTCATCCTTAAAATTACTTCATAGTAGTAGTAGTAGTTTCAGTTTAACGACACTGTATGATAGCAAAGATCATTAGCGTCGCCCTCCTCCTTTATCCAGGCTTGGGACTGGCACTGCCGGAAAACGAGCAATGGCAGAATTACTGTTCCTTGACGGTCAGTTGCAGTTTTGCGAGTCTAAGATGATTAGACGTCACCCTCCTTCTTTTCTCTACGCTTTGGACTGGTACTACTGAACTATGGGAAGTGGCGGATTTTTTTTAGTTTCGTGTGGTAAACGATATCTTACATGATAATAGCAAAAACGTATAATCATGCTTTATTTATACCTTCGTTTGCAACTGTTTTAAAGGTGTGTACAGTCATCATTTCGTTAAGCGTGTTTTTCAACATCTTAGGGCTGTTCCACCATGCGCCCCCTAGCCAACTCCGCTGCAAGGAGTACGCTGACAGCACACTGCGAGTTGGAAGATGGGACGCGCACTCGTATGCTGAGGTTGAGAAACTGAAGTCGACAACACCTACATGTATTATCCATGGCTGCCCATCAGGCTAGAATAAGGGACTGTTTGTTGTCTTTCTTGAAAGGTCCGTCTGTAACCGCGCTATATAGGAATAGCGACTTTATTTTCTTAGCCTCGGCATACGACTGCAGGTGGCCAGTCCTATCCCTCATCGTCTCATCTTCCCACCAACAGTGTACGGTCAGAGAAACCGAAGTGAGAGAGCAACAGAGACGGAGCAGAGGTATTTATTTATTTGCAATAATTGAAATTTTCTCCTCTTGAAGGGCTTTGAACTTCAGACTACGTCGCCTGAGAATTATCCTCGCGTATCTCCATTTTCCAAAATTCCGAGATAATCGAGGTTGAAGTTTGGGCCACATTTTGCGGAAAAATAAGAAATTCAATGCAATAAGGAGGGCATTATCAAATTACAGTTCACACACAGACGTTATATTAAAACATAAACATTGCATAAAGACCCTGCATTTAAAAAATTAACGATTAGAGCTGTTTTTCAGAAATTTGTGAAAATTTTGTATAAAATGGATTTACAAATATTACGAATCATCCTACGAAAAACAAAGACATGAAATGATTAAATCAAGCAACGATTAATTATTAGAGAGTGTTTCCGTTAAAATATTCATGGATATAGTCCGGATTTTTAAAAGAAACACTTTTAATTGTCTGGATATGCGACACTTTAATCCCGGAATGCGCACAGGTTTATACCGTTGTATCTCCTGCTCATCCAATCAACGACGAGCTTTCTCTGGACATACAATAACAGACACTGTTACACAACGCACGCTGTGTGGAGATACGATATAATGTTTCTGAAAACAGGACATACGACAGTATATTTTGTTGAATATCTTTAAAACGACTTTGTCGTATCTCTTAGCCATTGAAACTGAAGAAAGATCCAGAAAATTCTGCTACAAATCAACTCTAAACTGCTTTTCGAAAAAAAGTGGAGATACGACAAGATAATTCTCAGGCGACGACTAACTACTGCTCCATGATTCACACAGGCAGATCATCCGTTCAAATGACCGAACCGTAGACCTTAATTCCGCCGAGAAGTTGTGTTCTTGATAGTGTGAGTTCTGTAATATCGATTGCTTTGTGAACCAGTTTCTTCTCAGCATCTAAAACATTCCAGTGATAAGCTCTGGTCTCTTTGGCAACCGAACCCGAACATCACTCTCTAGACAGCACAGCACTTCTTGTACGAAACAGCGCTCGTGAGTAAGCCGGTGCCCTTACCTTTAGAGTAGCGTTTTACAAATTCCATGTATGTATGTATGTTTGTATGTATGTATGTATGTATGTATGTATGAATGTATGTAGGTATGTATGTATGTATGTATATGATATGTATGTATGTATGTATGTATGTATGTATGTATGTATGTATGTATGTATGTATGTATGTATGTATGTATGTATGTATGTATGTATGTATGTATGTATGTATGTATGTATGTATGTATGTATGTATGTATGTAAGGCTTTGTCTGTGATTACGATTACGAACGTTCCTTGGTCATTGAGTAGATCGATTTAAAGATCGCTTAAACCATCGATTAAACCTGGGCAGCCTCCACCTAGCGGTGAGATGATCACATGGATTGGGAGAGAACTGGCCACCAGCTCACATATGCAGAGGCTTAGAAAATTAGGTCGCTAACCCCAATCTCGGAGGATCTCATAGTTTAAGATATGTTATGGCATCAAAGGCCGTTAACGAAAATGATTAGCGTCGCCCTCCTCCTTTCTTCAGGCTTGGCCCTGGCACTTCCAGAGTAAAATAACGTTGGTTTGGTTAGTTGCTGTTTAACGACAGTGTGTCATAACAAAGATGATTAGCTTTCTTCACCCTCCTCTTTGCTCTAGGCTTAGGAGTGGAACTACCACGAGTAAGACTTATTTTACCAAGAAGACAATAGCGATTAAACGGAAATGATATTTATTCATTCTGAACCATACGATTTTAAGGTGTCTAAAAAATACGTTAAGGAGTTTTATTCCCAGAAATTACTTCACGGACAGTTTGCTAACGACTTATGAAAATTGCAGATGCGGAAGCATGCAGTGAGGGAACAATAGAATTTTGAAAATAGATTTCTATTTGGAAATTGAAAATACTATTTCATTGTGCACTTTGAAAAAACTTTAGAAAAGTATTTTTTCTATTACAATTTGTTCTTTTCAGGTTCATTGATACTACGGTGCTCTTCCGAAAGTTAAAGCGTAAAACTAAGACATTAACCTTAAGCAATCAACTTGATATTTAATAATAATTAATGTTATTGACTGAGGTTTAAGGTTGACAGCGATGTCCAGTACTCCAGTGGAAATGCGAGGCCAGTTGCAGGGAGAACAATGATGGTTGATTGTTTGAAGATGGTTAAATTATTAACGTTGCCCTCCTACTTAATCCAGACGCGATTGAAACTATCAGAGTAAGGAAGGCTCATTTTATACACAACATTTTTCTTACGGAATATATTTACGGATCTTCAGAAAAACCGTTGACATAAAACACCTTTAAAATGGTGAAAAGCTATGTCATATATTCATCATGCACTTGTTTGGAAATAATTAACTCCGCCACTGATCGTACTCTGTCAGTGCCAGTCCCAAGCCTGGATAAAGGAGGAGGGCGACGCTAATGATCTATGTTATCATGCTACTACTACTCAGTAGATTGATCTTGTTGATGTTGCGCAACAACTGTTAATTTTTAGTCTTAGCAAACTGTTCTTCTGGTTGTTGACTTGATTACAAAAGATTGCCATTTTATTTAATAAGTTTCAAGAAGTTTTCATTCAGCACAAATAAACAGTATTCTTGAAATATATGGAAATTCAGAACAGTGAAAGGAGCAGAACAAAAACGTTTTTGTAAAATTTTTATTTACATAGCGAATGGGAGACTTAAAAGAGGTGTGCAACACGCTGCACATTTTGCAACATACCACGATACCTGCAGGTAGTACAGCTTTATGTTGGCAGGGGGTCCGACAGCGCATTGGATAACACACTGGCACAGAGAGCGAGAGGTACCGACATCGAGGTCCGTAGGGCGGATATGCTTTGTAGGCTGCTATTAGCGCCGTGTATTGCAGGCTGTCTGTTCTGTTAGTAGTTAAGATTTATGTCTTCTGTCATTTGTGTTCTTGTGAATTGTTTCAATTGCATAACTGTACACTGTAACCGGTTGCGGTTTGTCAACCGGATTGTTTCAATAAACGAAACTATTATTATTATTTTGAAAATTCTTTCGCTAATTTTTGCTCTACGCGTGGTTACTTTAAAATAGATGACGACATAACACACCTTTAAAACGTTCACAGGTTATGCTACATAAGCAAGATACGCCGCTGTCGGACATTGGTTTTTTTCTTGTCCTCAATAAATTTATTATATTATCTCTTGGGTCGGGAGCGCCTCTCAATCTCTCATTGACGCTTTATAAATGTTCTATTACAATTACAATCGGCTTACGATACGATATCCTTGCGTGAGGTTTCATCAATATAATATTTTCGTTTATTCAAACAATCCGGTTGACAAACCGCAACCGCTTACAGTGTACAATTATGCAATTGAAACAATTCAGAAGAACACAAATGACAGAAGACACAAATCTTAACTACTAACAGAACAGACAGCCTGTGTTGATGTGTGGATGCGTGTGCGTGCGTGTCTACTCTTGGCATAGTGAGCTCACAGTTACAATGACATTGGCAAACTTAACCAAGGGTTATTTGAGCGTAGTCATCGGTTAAATATCACCAGTTTTTTTTATAGGAATATGAAATCTGTTTCTTTAAAAAAAAGACTTGCCCTAATAAGATTGAACCCACACATGAAAAGGCCGCTGACGTCAGTTTTTCATCCGTCTTTTACTTAGGAAATTTTTTTATTTCACGTTTTTCCATCGCTTTGAAAATCGATGATGTTAGGAATTATATCGACTCAGTTTTTGAAGGCGAGCGATTAAAGATTAAACAAAACTGACGAATATATAGTGAGGGTAAAAGCAAGTTGAAGGTGTCTAAGCCTCACCGCTAACCAAAGGTGGCATATAGCATCAGACCATATCGGTGTGAGTCCAACTGTGTCCAAGAGACGCTGCTTCAGTGTTGACAAGCAGCGCATCCAAGACAGTTTTAACACCAATTATCCATTTTTATTACGTTATTGTGTTACAATGTAATTTCATGCATGTTCAATATTTCACATGTTGTTAGTAGCCTATTAGCCCAATGTTCGTAAAACGAACATATGCAAATTTGCATATGTTATTTGAGAATAGTCAAAAACATAATACATACGTTCAAACATTGCCATCAAGGACCCAATAATTATCACAGATCATAAAAAATGTCTTAATAAAGTTTTGGTCCAAAATGGGTTAAATTCAGCTGCATCTCGAATGATCTCAGATACGGCATCTAACTGAAGAGAACTAACTGTGTGTTTATTTTACGAGAATCGACCAATGCGGGGAAATGGTTGAATGCCTGCCACGAAGATCAGAAGGACGCGGGTTCGATACCCGCTAGCCCCATAAGGTTGACTCAGCCTTCCACTTCCTAGGTGCGACTGTACAATGAGCAGTAGGACAGGTGAGAAGACTTGCAGGCTGTCATGCAGTTATATTCGACTCCTGTTAAACTTGTTATCGTCTTTTACTACTATTTCATGTGATCTTGCTGCATATTGTAAGTTTGAATTAATTAACAGATATTATTATTATTATTATTATTATTATCATTATTATTATTATTATTATTATTATTATTATTATTATTATTATTATTATTATTATTATTATTATTATTATTATTATTATTATTATTATTATTATTAGGATTCTTGTATCACGCATTTTATTCGCCTAGAGCGAATATCGGTTATAGATTCCTCTGATAGGCTTAGTTTTGGAATTGCTAAAATTTAGAGATCCGCCGACTCTGGCTGAACAATTTAACCACAGTCTCTCTGGCAACCGGACTCTCATCTCTACTGGACAGTAGCTCTATAGTTACTCGATACCAAACTTCAGTCAAATATTTTTAAGGTTGAATGCTAAAGGTCTTAGGTGTATGTAGCCCTTTGGATTTAGAATTTTTAACTATAGAGAGAGCACAGTAGGATATATGGACCTCTAAATTCAGATTGATTGATTGATTGATTGATTGATTGATTGATTGATTGATTTGATTGACTGATTGATTGAAAGGACCAATTGTTTGCCCATCTGTCTCGAATTTTCATAAGTCGATATGAAACTCATCGCTAAGTCAATTCTAACAATAAATTCTTCAACGTATTAATTAGACACCTTTATTTCGTATGATATCGAAGTAATAAATGAATTTTTCGTTTAATCGTTAGCCAATCCATCGTTTTCCAGACTGTTGACCTAATTTAAAAATGAAATTTAACGCGACTTGTCACGAAACAATGAACATTAATTAAACAAGGTTGTAAAAAACTAACAATGAAGTATAAACGGAATCGTTTTCTCTCGTCGTCAATCTGTTTGGAGTCAACAGAACATTGTGTTGATGAATTCGACCTACGGAGACTAGATTAGCGATCACGGTAAATATAGAATGGACGAAACTGATAAATATATGTACCGTGTAAAACACTATTTAAAGGTGTCTATACGAATCTGTTTGTTAAGTAATTTCCGGCAATGAAACTCTTTAAAGTATTTATTAGACACCTTTAAATCGCATATTTTCCAGTAAGAGGCTTACCCGCTACAGCGACGTTGATTGTTCCTGAAGCTCCGTTCGTGTACAACTTCGCCATTACATTACCTGTGGTAGTGTCACTCCCAAGCCTAGAACAAGGAGGAGGGCGACTCTAATCATCTCTGTTATGACACGGTTTCGTTAAGAGAGCAACTAACCAAACCAACGCTATTTTACTCATGAAGTGCCAGTCCCAAGCCTGGATGAAGGAGGAGGGCGACGATGAATATGTTTGTTATAGCAGTATCGTTAAACATCAACTAAGGAAACTAAGCAAGCAACCTATATATTATATATAACTATGTCTAATATAATTATAATCCTGTATACCTACCCCTCCACTGTTCGTTAACCTAAGTGCCAGTCCCAAGCCTAAATAGAGGAGAAGGGTTATGATAATCATCTTTGGAATGATTTAGCGTCGTTAAACTGCAGCTATACATCGGGTGGTGCCAGACCAAAGGCCATGGATAAAGGAGGAGGGTATACGCTATCGTAGCATCTATCTTACGATACAACGCCGTTAAATAGACACAATCTACACGAAGCAATGACTCTGTTACGGACTTATACTCTGGTGAAGACTTGGACATTATGCAGAGGCGCTTTAGAAGTCCGTAGAGTAGATTATGCTAGATGGGGAAAGGTAAAGGTGAGAGGTAAAGGTAAAGAGGTGAACCTCTTGCAATGTAAAATAAGCCCAACGTTATTTAGCGTGTTATTGCTTAAACTTTAGCAAATGACACTTTTCATTAGACACCCTGAAAACTCGTTTAGAATTCGAGCTAAATAGTGAAAAGTTGCGTGTTTGTATAATTAATTTGGCATTTTGTAAACTGTCGCCATATTACATGGAATAAATAAATAATAATTATATAATAATTACATAACTCCGCCACTACCCTTTACCTGTGGTGGTTTCAGTCCAAAACCCGGAGAATAGAGGAGGACGACGACAATCATCTTTGCTATGACACAGTGTCGTTAAACAGCAACAAGCCAAACCAGCATAACGTCAGCAACAGCCTATCTGACCGTAACATGGTTTTAAACTGTGGGAACAATTTTGTAACATTGACCTCCTCCCACCTGTATTTAAGGACTTCCTCCCACATGCCTATACGACATTCATACATACTTACTAGGAATTCAAAAGCATATCGCCCTGTAACAGTTCAAGCCCATTCTAACACTAGACGCTTTACCATCAAATCATACGGCACTGCAGTATGGAATGCATTGCCAATAGAAATCCGTTTCTCCAGTACTCTACAGGTTTTCAAAAACAGATTACGTGCATTTCTTCTCGCATCAACTGAAACAGCTACTGTCACTGGAAGTGCATGCATAAAACCGCGCTTATTTAAGGTTCTAGTTAAGTTTTTAGTTAAGATCGTCCTATCACTTGTTTCTTGTCAATATATTGCTAGTTGCGCCAGTTCAAAGTAGCCCAGACGAAGAAATAGCATAGCTCTGAAACACCTCTTTTAAGTGTTCAATTCGCCTTATAAGTTAAAGACTGTAGAAAAAAGTACGTATTCCTTACCATTCATTTCTCGTATTGAACTCAACCAACTGAGTCTTTTAACAATAGTGCTATCATTGTAATCGTCGTCGTCGTCCTACCTCCATTGTCCACTCAAAGCTCGACTATTGCAATTCCCTCTTTCTCAACCTTGAATCTACCCAACTAAAGCGTCTGCAGCTCATCCAAAACTCATTAGCCAGAGCCGTCACCAGAACTCCCAAGCATCATCATATCACTCCCATCCTCAAATCACTCCATTGGTTAAAAATCCCAGAGCGAATTCACTTCAAAGTCTTATCACTAACCTACAACTCTCTACAATAATACTCCAGCCCAGATATCTTCGCGACCTCTTCACCATCCAGCCAACCCGCTGTACCAGATCTTCCTCCATTCTCACTCTCTCTCGACAGCCTGTCACTACTCATCTCAAGTTCTCCAACCGAGCAATATCAAACACTATATTAAATAAATAAACAGATATCGAACGTCATTAGACACCTCTAAAACACTTCAGAGAGCGCAATAAAAAAAGAGACACACTTGTTACCGAAAATGTTTCTTTTTGGTTGACACGATTTCACTGTTGTCACATGTTTATTACCTAACGTCAGCAACGGCCTTTGTTGCCGTAACATGCCATCAAACTGCAGTAACTCGTATGTTACAGAGACAGAGAATAGTGTGTGTATATACATGTATGTATGTGTAGGAGTGAGTACGTTTATGTATGTGAATTTTGGTGTTTGCTTGTGCGTGTGTCTGCGTGTGACTAAGTGAGGTCGCAGTTGCAGTTACATTGACAGAACTTCAACAAGGGTTATTTTTGCACAGTCCGGGTTTATTATAGATATTTGTTCACTTCATTTTTTCCATCGCTTTAGAAAAAGATGATGGTAAGTATATCGTGTTTGAAGGAGAGCGATTAGCGATGGATCCAGAGTTTAACGGCAGCTTATGACAATATAGGCCGTTGCCGCCGACAAAGATTGGTTTTGCATATTACAGCTCGTTAATATTTTAGCGATTAGCGATTAAACTTGCTGACGAATATATATCGTGGGGAAAGGCTATGTAAAGCTGTTTAAGCCTCACCTCAACCCGAAGTCGGTAAAATAAGAGTAATACATTTTTTTAACGACATCATTTAGCCACAAAGGCCGTTGACGTAAAAATATTGTGTCAGATTAGCTCCTCGTGGAGTCATTTCTAACAAAAAAACTCTTTGAGGTATTTATTAAACACCTTTAAATCGTATGATACCTCAGTTATAAATAACTGTTTCGTTCAATCGTTAGCCAATTGCTGGATTGCTGACCCTTCACCAAATTTACGTGTTATGTCGCGAAAAAATGCACATTAAACAAAACTAACAAAACTAAAAATGAAGAGGTTTAAACGGAATTGTTTTCTCTGATTGTTCAAAAGGCTTTGATGTCTTAAGAAGTCGTTAAGCTGTTCGAAGTACTACTACTAGGCCTACTACTACTACTACTACTACTACTACTACTACTACTACTACTACTACTACTACTACTACTACTACTACTACTACTACTACTACTACTACTACTACTAATAATAATAATAATAATAATAATAATAATAATAATAATAATAATAATAATAATAATAATAATAATAATAATAATAATAATAATAATAATAATAATAATAATAATAATAATCATATTAATAATAATAATAATAATAATATAAATTCAGCCACTGCGGGTCAGTGTCCTAGTGCCAGGCAATGCCAGTCCAAAACCTAGATGAAGGAAGAGGGCTACGCTATCGATCTTTGTTATAACAAAGTGTCGTTCAGCTACAACTCCGCCGCGGCCCGCACTTTCGAAGCGTCAGTCCCAAACCTGAAGAAAGAAGGAGAACGGCGCTTATCGTCTTTGCTCTGACCCTGTCGTCAAACAGCAACTAACATGCCATCATGTGCATAATATAATTATCTCTCTACCATAAAATAGACCTAATTCCGCAGCTGCCGTCGTACTCTGTTAGTGCCAGCCCAAAGCCAAATAAAGGAGCAGGTGATGCTAATCATCTTTGTAATGCCACAGCTTCGATAAACAGCATCTTCGTCTGGTGCCAGACCTAATCCTATGGCCAAAGGGAGGTATACGCTAATAATCTTCATTATTAGCTCCCAAGTAGGCCTATCTCTGCGACCGTATCCGGCTGCCGGTATCACGAAATAGAGTATCCGTCCTCAGACTATCCGGGGGAAGTATGAATGTATCCTTTCGGATGGAATAAACCGGTTTAGAGTATCCGGGGATAAACCATTCTATCCCCCATCGTCATACGCGTCACGATAGCCTCGACGAAAATCCAGTCAAAATCACCAAAAACGAAGTAAATTAATTTCAGGTCGACGTACAAACTAAAGATACGCAGCTTAAAATATTTTATGTGTACAATAAATCCAAACAGTACGACTGAATACACTTATAAATCGCCATAAAAATGCAAACTAAACCGAATACTCCATTTCGCTAAGGGGATACTCATGTATGGGGATACTGTATTTCGTGACACCGGCCTCGGCTACTTCTCTTCGCCCGCTACGCTCATTAAACCGGCATGATCTCTTTGTCCCGCGAGCGAGCGAGAACTGCTATGGCTAAAACGCGAGCCTTTGCCTTAATTGGCCCTGCACTATGGAACCTGCTTCCTCCTTTGACTCGTTCCTGTTTATTAACTGGTGGACCAAGTGCCTCTTTTCGTTGTCTCAAGACAGTGGCGGTTCTAGAGTTTTTGGACTGGGGGGGCTAAAAAGTAATTAGCCCCTTCTCATTAATGTACGTGTTCATACTGCTGAGCGTGCTGACCCCGTTTACCCGTTTCAGCAACCTACTGAACTGAAAATTAATATTGTCTGGCCGACGTTCTGATAAACAGAATAATCTCTAAAGTACGATTATGTCCGTATGAAAAAAGAAAAGCTGATGGAAAAAACTTCATCTGTGTAGTACATTTTTGTATCGACTAGATCCTTTTTATTGTTCATGCAACATCTTCTACATGTACCTCTTTGCAAAGTTTTAGCAAGATTAAACCCAGATATTTTAAGTTTCAGCAACAAATTAAGATGCCCATTTTTATGGTTGCAAATTTATCAACAACTGCTGATGTGTCTTGAAGAAGTGAAAGATTAAGTGAAAGGCCAAGTTCCTTCTAAATACTATAAGCATGCAAAGGTGATTCAATGTCTGCTTAGACACGTTTGACCTGAGACAAGTTTTGACTCTATTCAGGGTTGAAAAGCTTCTTTCGGAACTGGCTGGAGATACAGGATTTGTTAATGTTAGCCTGGTAAATGTGATTAAATCAGGAAAAGCACAGGGCATCGTCATCAGAAATTGTAAAACATATTCCGCATCGTGTAATCCAGTCTGTCTGAAAATCATGTCTTATATAGCGCCACTTCAAGATATCTACTCAGAGGCGCTCTCTGCGCTAGCCTATAATATTATAATGTTAAATTTCATTACGACAAATATATTACATCAGTTGGCAAAACAATGCATGGTAAGCTGAAAGAGTTACCAGTGGCGGGCCCACGCACACACGATGAACCAACCAACGGATACCCGTCGACAGCTGAAGACGGCATGCTTATTCATTGTATCTCATAATTGTCCAAAAATGCACCAGTTTGACTGTTGAAATTAAAATTGAATTTATTGTTGAGAGAAGACTGTAGCCCTCACTACAAAGCATGCACGTCAATTCCATTTGCGGGTTAGAAAATCTATCCCCGCCCTCAGTATTTGCGGGTAAATAATATTGCTGCCAAACTGGGGCAAGTTCTCCCATGAATGATTCCATCCCATGTGTACTCGTTTTACATACCTGTCATAGCGTTATCAATGCCGTAGAACGTTCATCAGCTTTTTTTACTTCTCACAATGAATTTATCCATTAATTTGTGTAGACCTACATGTATGTGTGTGCCCAAACGTATTCTAGTACACACTGCTCTGTATACACAAATAGTCATATACACACCTACAGTTTACATACACTATAGTACGCAGAGGCCTTAATTCTGCCTGCCACTGTCTGGCTATCCCCCTCTTGGTGTTGCTGTTGCCCTGCTTCTATCCCTGCTCCTAAAGCTGATGTCACCCCAGCGTGCAGGCCCTGCACTGCAGGGTCATAGAGTGCTTTCGGCTGGCCTAATCTCGGCTGCTCGGGCTGTAATCTGTTCTTCAGTCTCTTCTTGAACACCCCAGCCCTTCTGTAGTAACAGGGAAGCAATTAGTACATAGATAGACATGTGCTTGGATCTGATCATCTGAGCACTCTGACTGGAGCAGCAGTGCAGAGTCTTTAGCCCCCCAGACTCTGCACTGCTGCTCCAGTCAGAGTCTGGGGGGGCTAAAGTGTGCATAGGGGGCTGAGAAAAACTAGGGGGGCTAACTTTCCATCTAGGGGGGCTACAGCCCCCTAGCCCCTCCGGTAAAACGCGCCACTGTCTCAAGACCTCTTTCTTTTCTCTGGGTCTTTCGCACTGGGAGCGCCTTTGATTGGTGTGCACTGCGAGAGGCGCTATATAAATTAATAGATACAATACATAACGATACAATTGTGACATTCAGCAACAAGCTATTACTGCGATTTATCTTAATAGCGACCATCGACTGTTGACTAGTCCATTATTACAGTGGCGCAATAGAAGCTTTTAGTGTAGATTATACTAGGTTAGGAAAAGTAAATTGGATTGCTCCCTCTATCAACGAAAAAAGAAGCTCACGGCTACCGTAGTTGTAGTAAAACACTAGTAAATGAAGAATATCATTAGCCACCTTTAAAACTTTTTTAGATGATACTATAAATAAAGATTTTTACGTTTTGATTTATTCGGTACCGCTCATTCGTCAATATCGTTATCTTAAATGGAATAATAACAAAAATTATTACAAAACAATTACATAATTACATGACTTTGACACTACTTACGACACTGCACTATTCGCGGTAGTGCCAGCTCAAAGCCTGGAAATGGAGGAGGGTTACAG
>JACEVL010000908.1:1275000-1285000 GCA_020284085.1 Aporrectodea caliginosa | reverse complement strand
TTACATCCGTCCGTCTGACTATCACACAGTATGAGCATAAAATGAAGAGGTTTTCCCATGGAAATTTCCACCCCACCTCTGCCTCACCCTTCCTTCTCCTTTTCCCTCTCCCTCTCCTCATTTTCCTCCCTCTCCTTCTCCCTCACACTACCTCTCTCTCCACCTCTCAGAAACTGCCCTCAAAAGTCTAATTCTGTTTCCACATTCTGTAACTATGTAATTATTATGCGATTTTCAAAAATTATGCCTCAAATTTTAATATTTTTCATTGTATTGTTTAGGTTTTTTATTTTCTTATAAACAATACTCCAGTGGTTTTGGTTAGAGAGAATTTGCAAGCATTCCTACTACATAATTGCCAATTATTTGGATTTTTAAAAATAATTCCATGTAAATTAAGTATTCCCACGGTTTAAGGACATCTTAAGGCAACAAAGGACCTCGTTGAAGTTATGTTATAATTCATAAGCTATCTCGATAGTTACAATAAAGCGCAAAATGTCTTTATTTATGACTGAACCTGAATGTGTTTTGAAGGTGTCTAATGATATTCGAGCTTAGTTACAGATACGATAGCTTCGATCCTCTTTGCAAGAGTGTCGATCCACTAACCTTTCCTAATCTAGTATTATCTGGAGGTGAGAAGATCAGGTGACGATGGAGAGAACTGTCAACAGCTCTCATGTGCCGAGGCTAAGAAAATGAAGTCGCTATGTCCATTCTCAAAGGATCTCATACTTTGAACGATACATTAACGTCGATTGGAAAACATCGTGTGACGTTCTGACTGATTTTCGCTGAAAGTTAAAAATAATATTCCGCTATTGCGTTTGGTCTATAAATATAATAGACGATTGGACTGTTCGCATTTTTTCATACGTCTTTTATTTATAAGGCAGATGCAATACCAAACGAGTTTGGTTTGTTGCTTTTTTAGCAACGCTGTAATGAGTTGAGTTTAATTAGCATCGCCCTCCTCCGTTTCCACTGACTTGGGACTGGCACTGTCAGGGTATGGCGGTGGTGGAGTTAAAGAGCTACAAGAAACGTAGAATCTAGGACCATTGGTTTGATGATTATGATGATGATGATGATTATGATGACGACGACGTCGACGACGACGACGACGACGATGATGATGATTACGACGATGATGATAAGGAGCAGATTGGAGGGTTATAACGATTATATTATTGTTAACCCATTTACCGCCACCGTTGCGAAAACGCAACGCATTGTTTGAAAATCGAGAAAAAATTGAAGCCACAAAAAACCCACATAAATTCATTTTGTCTTACTTACTAGGTGTCTATTACGTCTGCTGGTAGCAAATATAATATTCTGTGAGAGTGTCTGCTATTTTTTTGAGTAGCGCAAACTTTGTTGTTTTTCACGTCTAATTAGTGGTTTTCTTCAATAATTTTTTTCTGTCATAAGACGTTATATTTCTAAGAAGCTATTCTGTCTCATTGGAGTACTTATGTGATTGTTTAATATTACTTGTTTCTTAATAGTATGCCTCATTGTATGTTGATGCCCCAATGAGCGAAATTTTGATGTTGCGTTTTCGCAACTTCGGCGGAATGCGCTATAAGTAACTTACACATTGCGACATATAGTAACTCAGATAAACTTATGTCAGTTTACGATTACTTACAACAATTTCAGTCTAGTGCTTCATTAACGATGGCGTACTCACATGGGCGTATTTAGGGGTGGTTATACGGGTTCAACCCCCCTCCCCCAATAAGTTTCCTAAAACATTTTTATATGCTTTTACATGTAAAATACAACAAAACGAACTTTTGCGACCATTTCCAATGGAACCCCAGAAATCTTAAGACCCCCTCCGAAATATTTTTCTGGATACGCCCATGCGTACTCAGTGCTGCCACTCTTCACTGGGCATACTTTGTTGTTACGATTTCAGTCTAATCACATTTCATCATACAATGCACACATGGAGGGTTGACCAGATGGACAATTACGTCGCTAAGTACCGAATTGCAGTGAAAGGAAAGAAATGGTGGTGGTCGCTCTTCACAAACTGCATTGACATCACTGTCTGTAATGCATGGTCTCTGTATCAAAGAGTGCACAGCAATAGAGTTGATGAATTTGAATTCGTCGCAGGGTAGTCATCTCGCTGCTTGCTGTGAAGCCATCAGGACCAAAATGATGATTCGGCAGATGGTACCGAAGAACAAGGCCCAAGGCTTCACCGTGGAATCCCATCCAAGCTGAAACAGCTGTACGACCCACGCCGCTCCTCTGATGCTGACCACATCATAGCCAAGAGCGAGGATGGCCGTCGACTGCATTGTCGGTCGCGCCATGGCACCTCGTACTACGCGTGTATCGAATGCAAAGTTGGCATGCATATCTCCTCGTTTATGATCAATCAATTGCACTGGCTTCCTCTCACAGCTCGAATTCAGTTCAAAGTTCTTTTCCTAGTCCTGTAATCCAAATTGGGCATTGCTCCTAAAAATCTTAGGGATCGCATTCGCTCCCCTCGCTCCTTGGTCAGGCATGCTCTTTTGTTCCACCAGTTAGGACCACTATGGCCCAAACTAGATCTCTTGCCACTATTGGGCCCTCCCTATGGAATGCCCTTCCAGCCTTCCTTCCCCTCTACGTGTTATCATTATTTCTGGGTCTCTCCCTTCAGCCTTCTCCCTCCTCCAAACCTTCTTCTTCTCTAGGGGTTCTCACACTGGAAGCGCTACTGAATGGCCACTGCTGTGGTCGGCGCTATATAAATTAACACATACAATACAATACGATACAAATGCTTTGCTGAGTACCATGAAACCAAGTGACATTGAACTTAATTCAGTTGACAGCAAGCACAAACATTTTTATTGAAATTAACACGAATACAATCGATAAATTAATAGAACATTATTGTAATGAACACGTTCATCTTTCCTGCCGACGTTGCGAAAACGCAACGTCCTGTAACTAGGACACCACTTATTGTTCCAATAAAAATGCACTGCCAGAAGTCTATTGGCATCATATTGATGACCTACTATCAGTTACAGCATAGTGCATTGGCTATTTCTCATAGCGGCGGTAAATGGGTTAAACGACGCCATCTTGTCAACACGAGACAGAGATCCATGTTTTTTCTACGTCTTTTACTTATAATTTGAATGTAACATTTAAAAAGAGGTGTCTAGGAACTACGCAACTTCTCCTCTTCGTCTTGGGCTACTTAGAAATTACACTCGACTCATCCGCCAATTTGACTATAGCACAATAGGCGCATAAAAATGAAGAGATTTCCTCAGGGAGTATTTACTTATTTAGCATTCGGAAGATTGTAGTCTCCCCTTAGCAGCGAAATTATCTTCAGGTGCTACACTGTAAAAAATTTCCCGTAAAATAACGGGCATAATGCCCGTCAACCAAGTTGCCAGGACTTTTCCCGTTAAATTACGGGTGCCCCGTTATTTCGTTTACGGGCCACCGTCATTTTACGGTTGACCCCCCGTTTTATTTAACGGCGCATTCCCGTATTTTTACTGAGATTCTCCGTACATTTACGAAGATTTTCCGTTAATTAAACGGCAATTCGCCGTATTTTAACGAGCAAATTCCCGCTCGGTAACGGGAATTTCCTTTAATTTTACGACGATTTCCCGTTAATTAAATTTCGCATGTGGATTATATTATCATCAATAATCTTCAGCGAAGACCGCCATACTAACTAATGATAGTTCTCTAAGCTCTGGAGTGATTATCAAAAGTGATGTTATTTGCTATCTCAGCCCATTTAATAACTAACTGTCAGAGCTGAGACAATTTTTTCTAGCTGTTACCTGTTACAAGTTGCGACCTGACAGCTTGATGTTGAGAATAAACAGAAATTGATTGATTGATTGATTGATTGGATGGTTGGGTCGCTGGCTTCTTCACTCTGTTTCGCTTCAGTTGCGACAAAACCTATAGAACTCTAGTCCGCTTTGTGGTTGTCGATACACCCATGGGTGATTTGTTAATGGCTGGCAGAGAGATACTTCTATGCTGTGTTGACCCAATGCCAGGCCTAAGTTTATTCAAAATAAAGTTTCAATTTTGCAACTGACTGTTGGAAAACAGAATCCGATTGGTTAGAGCTCTCGACCTGTTACGTGCAGAATGTAGGTTCGAACCTCATCCAAACAACACGGTTACTAATTAATACTACCGACTTTTGCAGCACTTTCGGATAAAAAATAAAATAAAATCAACATGATTAGGTCTAAAGGCGCCTCCGATTATCTTGTTCTTTGTGTCTGGCTGCACGTTAGAATAAGCCCTGGAATTTACGATTGCGATTACAAAAGTTCCTTGGCCATAAATTAGGTTGATTTAAAGATCACTTAAACCAAGGATTATCCACCTGCACCTTCTAGCGAACAGAGCCAAAACGATTACGATGACCAGTGGGAAGACCAGATGGCAAGAGAGAGAACTGTATGCTCAGCAATCTTCGATTTTTATAAATCCATACGTAACTGTCCGTGAAGTCATTCTGTCAATAAAACTCTTAAACGTTTTTATTAGACACCTTTAAATCGTACGTTTCAAAAACAATAAATAACCTTATTATAATTGTCGTTCGTTCCATACTGATATGTAATAATTGATAGTTTGATAGTAATTAAGATAGATGAATGTAATATTCTATAAAATATTGTTAATAAGATTGAGGAGAAAACAGTTATTAAAAGAGCCTGTTTCGCCACAGAGGAGTGAGTGGAGGGCATGTCAGAAACGGAGTCCAGGCCAGGAAAGAAGAAAGAGAACTGATGATAGACATTATACGAACATGGAAGTTGGGCAAAAGGGTTAATCCGTCAGAAACTTTAAATACGTCAACATCCTATCAGAAACGGAATCAAAGACGAGAAAAGAAAAAGAAAACTTATGAGAACATTACAAGAAAATGAACTGAAATACATCAAACACTTTAAAGACGTCAACAGCCTTTGTAGCTGTAGGATGTCGTTAAATATTGAATTCAATAAATAAGTCGTTCGTTCCATGTCCAACGTTACATCTGAAGTTTCTTACGATAATTACGACGCGAAACAATAATTTATTATGAACAATGCTAACAAAAGTAGCGCATTAAACGGAATTGCTTACGTATATGTAGACTTATAATTATAGTTAAACTGAAGCAAATAACGGATGTCATTAGACACCTTTAAAACACGTTAAGATGGCGCCATAAATAAAGAAATTCGTGCGCTTTGACGTAATCACTTCTCATTTTCGGTTATTATTTACACTGAACAATAACATAATTACACAATAATTACATAATTGCATTATTTTGTCACTACCACACCGGGTGTAGTCCAAGTCCCAATCCTGGAGAAAGGAGGAGGGCGACGATAATCATCGTTGTTATGACACTAATAATAATAATAATAATAATAATAATAATAATAATAATAATAATAATAATAATAATAATAATAATAATATATTATCTTTTCTTTTATCAAGCGCCTGACAAACGCACTGCGCTGTACATTTACATGTTATGACAATTAAACAATTCACAAGAACACAATTAAATGACAGAAGACATCAATCTTAACTACTAACAGAACAGACAGCCTGCAATACACGGCGCTAATAGCAACCTACAAAGCATGTCCGCTACGGATATCGATCTCGGTACCTCTCGCTCTCTATGCCAGTGTGTTATCCAATGCGCTATCGGGCCCCATTAGTAGCGACCAACAACTGACTACTTGGCCAGTATACAATGGCGTTATAGATTATACCAGATTTGGAAAGGTAAAGTGAATTGGCCGTCTTACAATTGCAATTGAAATGAAGGTCAACGATAGTCTAGTATTTAACATTTTACACATTATTATTATTAATATTATTGCTTCGATGTTTTATCATAATTATTATGTAACTGTTTGCAAATGGTGTATTAAAGACCATACTTGCTTACTTACTTACTTAATTAAACTCTAGGAAATGACGGATTTCATTAGACACCTTTTAAACACTTTCAGATATTGCAATAAATATATAAATTCGCGCTTTAATAATATTGATGCTTTGATTGTCATGTTGAAATTGATATTTGAATCTGTATGTACTATGATAATTGATGGATAATGAATATTGAACATCGCCTGTAAAATTGTAATATTGATAGTTTGATGATTATTTAGATAGATGAATGTGATATTCTTTAAAATATTGTTAATAAGATTGAGGGGAAAACAGTTATAAAAAGAGACTGTTGAGCCAGTGTATTACACTTCTTACTACTTGCCTGTGTTTAATTGTGAAATCAGACGCGCCGCTCAACAGGACTCGCGTTTGTTGTTAAATAGCTCAGTTACCCTGAATCATGTAATTCATAGGCGTGATGTTGATTAATAAGCCTATCGAAACTATTGGAAATACCAGCCAGTTCCTTCTACGTCGTTCCATCTCGTGACGATGAGTGTGTCTGCGTTGGCGTTAAACAAACGTTCTCTTTATTCCGATAACTCGTGATCTTACGTCATACTATATAATAATTAGGTGTGACCACGAACCCCGTCACAAATTCAGCTAAATCGTGACAGGGTCTTTTTCAAAACGTATTCAGCCAAAACGTGACAGCGAAAACTAATTCAGACTGCGAATATTATGAGCGCTGCTTAAGACAGCGGCGTGTTAACTGTTTTCCATCTCGCGTTGTCAGCGGACGCTGCTTTAAACGAATAGACTGAGCTATTATATTATATCGCTACATACAAACGGTTCTTAACAGTCGATGGGAGCAACATTGAAGGCTTATGAGGTTAGTTTTATAAATCTCTTAACAGAATTCTATATTCGTTGTAAAACAAAACAAAACAAAACAAAAAAGAACTTGTTATGGTCGGATGGATGGAAGGACGATTGAATGGATAAATAGCTTATTGCCTAGGACGAAGCGGTATCTAAGACTGTTTTTTAATTTCATTAGTGCTGGATGTGTGCTATGGCGTTTGTATGAACAGGCATATATATTAGCGACAACTACTATGTGATGACGACGACGACAATCGTGCATATAATAGAGATTGTGTGAATAGGCCCTTGTAAACGTACTGGGTGGAATGAAGGACGGAATGAAGGGACACGGGTGGATAGACTGTTAAAGAGACGAACATACCAATTAACGTCCGCCGTTACAAACAGAGGTCTATTGTTCTATTGTTGTCACACGCTGAGGCGGATTTATTTACGCATCGCCTGAGGGCTGAAGAACCACATGTGGCCAGATTTTTTGCCTGCTTTCGAGTTCTGTAGGCGCATATAGGTCTGTGAATGAGGGGGTCGACCTTAATATTGATCTAAATTATCGTACACTGACCAATATTAAGGTCCATTCATGGCGATTTTGACCAATATTAGGAGAAATGAGCTAGCCGCTTAGTTTATCATCAATCAACATCAATACTGAAAGCTACAATAGACAAGGATGCAGTAGCTGTCGTCTAAAATGAACGTCATAAGTGCCGTTAGTGTCACATCTCCCTTAGGTCTGGCTCCGCTAAAGTGCCGCGGAAAGCCACCGAGTTGAACCGCTGGACAGTAATAGAGAGACGCTGCAGCAAGAAGCAGGTCTCTCTGGTGTCTCCTGTGGACAGCGTCAGACTACGACCTAGATCTGATATAAAGTTTTGGCCAGTGATGTTAATTGGACCTAAGGTCTCGAGAGCTAGAGGCACGAAAAAGTGCGTGTTTAAAAGTGCATTGTAACAATGGTCATAACAACAACAACAACAACAACAACAACAACAGCAGCAACAACAACAACAACAACAACAACAATAATAATAATAATAATAATAATAATAATAATAATAATAATAATAATAATAACAACAATAATAAAAATAATGTGTTTGAAAATAGTAATAATAATAATAATAATAATAATAATAATAATAATAATAATAATAATAATAATAATAATAATAATAATAATAATAATAATAATAATAATAATAATAATAATAATAATAATAATAAAAATAATAATAATAATAATAATAATAATAACAATAATAACAATAATCATTGTGATATCTGTTAGACTTGTAAACATTAAATTTTATTATCAATGTTTAGCTATATATTATCATGAAAAACATAGCATCATAATCTTGTGTGACGGATCTTGCCAACCTTTTTATTATTACTCCACAGTTTTACGTCGTCTTATGACATCAAAGGCCGTTGACGACAATAATATACAGAAAACACACAATTCAATAATTACAAGAACCTTAGAGCATCCGAACAACACTATTCAAGGTGTCGAAACGGAGCTTTACAACAACAACAACAACAACAGCAGCAGCAACAACAACAACAACAACAACAACAACAATAATAATAATAATAATAATAATAATAATAATAATAATAAAAATAATAATAACAACAATAATAAAAATAATAATAATAAAAATAGTAATAATAATAATAATAATAATAATAATAATAATAATAATAATAATAATAATAATAATAATAATAATAATAATAATAATAATAATAATAATAATAATAATAATAATAATAATAATAATAATAACAATAATAATAATAATTACCCACTGGCCAACACATAATTTGTTGCCTCAAATGTTAGAAGTGTTTCTGGGTATATTTGACCTGCTGATTCCAGATATGGCACCAGTTTTCTCCCAGCAGGTCTAGTGCATAGATTTAAATCTATGCACTAAGTAAATTTCTGGGCATTTCTTTTAGAATCTTGAAAACCATTTTTCTCAAAAACCTTATGTGATACACAAATTCTGAGAACGCCACTGGATTCAGCGTGCCAACATCTATATAGAACAGCTAAAGTTTTTTAGGAAGCAAAAAAAGTTAAAATTTGTTGTCCAGTGAAACCTATGCACTAAAAGTAAATTTCTGGGCATTTCTTTTAAAATCTTGCAAACTATTTTTCTCAAAAACCTTACGTGGTAAAAATATTCCGAGAACACCACTGGATTCAGCGTGCCAAAATCTATATAGAACAGCTAAAGTTTTTTAGGAAGCAAAAAAGTTAAAATTTGTTGTCCAGTGAAACCTATGCACTAAAAGTAAATTTCTGGGCATTTCTTTTAAAATCTTGCAAACTATTTTTCTCAAAAACCTTACGTGGTAAAAATATTCCGAGAACACCACTGGATTCAGCGTGCCAAAATCTATATAGAACAGCTAAAGTTTTTTAGGAAGCAAAAAAAGTTAAAATTTGTTGTCCAGTGAAATCTATGCACTAAGTAAATTTCTGGGCATTTCTTTTAAAATCTTGCAAACCATTTTTCTCAAAAACCTTACGTGATACAAAAATTATGAGAACACCACTGGATTCAGCGAGCCAAAATCTATATAGAACAGCTAAAGTTTTTTAGGCAGCAAAAAAAGTTAAAATTTGTTGTCCAGTGTTATAATCATTGTGATATCTGTTAGACTTGTAAACATTAAATTTTATTATCAATGTTTAGCTATATATTATCATGAAAAACATAGCATCATAATCTTGTGTGACGGATCTTGCCAACCTTTTTATTATTACTCCACAGTTTTACGTCGTCTTATGACATCAAAGGCCGTTGACGACAATAATATACAGAAAACACACAATTCAATAATTACAAGAACCTTAGAGCATCCGAACAACACTATTCAAGGTGTCGAAACGGAGCTTTACAATATTATTTCACTAATATTCAAATATAAAGTAGTTCATCTCATTGTCTATGATTTCCATATCCTAACAAAGAGAATTTATGCAAATTAAACAATATTATTATACAGCAATTGTTCCATAAAAGACATTTACGAAGTACTCTTTCAAACATTTCATGTATCTAATACACTATAATTAAAATGTCATTAGCCAACAAAGCATACATGCAATATCATTGTTTAAAGTTTAGCTTCAATAGATTCAAATTATAATCATAGAACTCCCACTGCAACA
>JACEVL010000908.1:1250000-1270000 GCA_020284085.1 Aporrectodea caliginosa | reverse complement strand
TAATAATAATAATAATAATAATAATAATAATAATAATAATAGTAATAATAATAATAATAATAATAATAATAATAATAATAATAATAATAATAATAATAATAATAATAATAATAATAATAATAATAATAATAATAATAATAATAATAATAATAATAATAAATAATAATAATAATAATAATAATAATAATAATAATAATAATAATAATAATAATAATAATAATAATAATAATAATAATAATAATAATAATAATAATAATAATAATAATAATAATAATAATAATAATAATAATAATAATAATAATAACACAATTATGCTTAGTTTCTAGAGCCTGAGGGATTCTTTCTACCTCAGGCAAAAAAATAATAATAATAATAATAATAATAATAATAATCTTTTCTTTATTAAGCGTCTGACAAACGCACTGCGCTGAACATTTACATGTTATGCAATTGAAGTCTTAACTACTAACAGAACAGACAGCCTGCAATACACGGCGCTAATAGCAGCCACAAAGCATTTCCGCCTATAAGGGGCCTCGAACTCGGTACCTCTCGCTCTCTATGCCAGTGTGTATCCAACGCGCTATCCCCCCCCCTCAAAAGAGCAAAGGCAAATCCACCTGTGTCGATAGCCAACTCAGCTATTATGTGTACACTTACCGTATAGTTTCGGATAGAAGATCAGACGGCAAGAGATAGGACTGGTCAACCGCCAACGTATGCCGAGGCTAAGAATGAAGTCGCTAAACCAATTCATAGTTTAGCATATGATATCATTCGTCCTTTACTTTTAAGGCAGATGCAAAACTTCGCAGTTTTTCGTTAGTGGCTTCTTAACGATTTTAACCACGCTGTGCTGTTACAGGCATAGTTAGCGTTGCCCTCCTTTCCCCAGACTTGGAACTGGCACTACCATTGGAGTTAAAAAGATAAAAGAAACGGAGAACTAGGTCTATTGATTTGATGATGATCACGATGATGATGATGATGATGATAAAGATGACGATGATGATGACGTCGTCGTCATTGTTGTTGACAATAAGCTTCTTATATCGCACTAAAATTAATTTGTATGTTAAACTTTGGAACTTCTGATGAAGAGGACAGGATAACGTATGCGCCATCCACCTCCACAAGATGTCGTTTAACATTGAAGACGACTAAAATAATTATCTATAGATGTTGTTTTAGACACCTTTAAATCTGTTTATGCGCAATCTATAAATAACTGATTTTCGTTGAAAGGCTAATTACGCGGCTGACTATTCCGCTAAGCAATGAAGCAATGAATATTAGTGACACTGTAAAGTACTGTTTAATAATAATAATAATAATAATCTTTTCTTTATTAAGCGTCTGACAAACGCACTGCGCTGTACATTTACATGTTATGCAATTTAAATCTTAACTACTAACAGAACAGACAGCCTGCAATACAACGGCGCTAATAGCAGCCTACAAAGCATGTCTACCCTACGTGGCTCGAACTCTGTACCTATCGCTCTCTGTGCCAGATGTTATCCAATGCGCTATCGCCCCCCCTCAGAGAGGACAGGATAACGTAAGCGTCATCCACCTTCACAAGATGTCGTTTAACATTGAAGACGACTAAAATAATTGTCTATAAATGTTGTTTTAGACACCTTTAAATCTGTTTATTCGCATTCTATAAATAACTTTAAATCTGTTTATTCGCATTCTATAAATAACTGATTCTCGTTGAAAGGCCCTTGTGTAGACATTTTGTTGTTAGGATGTAATAATTATGTGAATGCGTTGTGGGTTTGTTATTTTAAAGCCATTTGTATATATTATGCTAACATTGCTTGTTTGTAATGATTAATAACCTATGTAAACATTTATATCTAAAATAAGAATTTCATGTCGAAATAACATATATAATAAATTTTAATAACCATTAAATTGAAATTAAAAATTAAAAGTGAAAGATTAAGAATCTCAGGTCAAATTACAATAATCTTTTCTATTCATATCTATAACATATGATAAAGAACTGTCGTTTACAATGTATGCCTATGCATGTATTTTAATTATGATGTATTTTAATTGTGATGTCTGGTTGCATTGAATGAAAAAAGAAATGTTTGAAAATTAAAATGTAAATTTCATATAAAAATTTCAGGTTTTGTAAACTTTGTAAATTTTGTAATTTTTTCATATAAAAATTTCAGGTTTTGTAAACTTCATAATTACAGGTTTTGTAAACCTGAAACCAATGCTGTTATATAATTGAATAGCTGGATTTGAAATCTCATGTACATTATTGCTGTTTATCAGAAATCTTTTCATTTTACATTAAAAAAGATTTATGTGTGATAATTGCTGCAAAACAGTGTATAATTTGCCTGAAAGACCAACTTACAGTATGTTATCTTATACAAATAACATTGACATTAGTATTGAACTGACTATAATATTATGCTGCTAAACAATGAATATTAGTGACATTGTAAAGTACTGTTTAGATGCATTTAACTCTATCAATTTTGTTTCAACTGTACTGTCATATGATGACTTTAAACTGTGGAACAAAAAAAGGCTAATTACGCTGCTAACTTTGCCGCTAAGAAATGAATATTAGTGACATTGTAAAGTATTGTATAATAATAATAATAATAATCTTTTCTTTATTGAAACGTCTGACAAACGCACTGCGCTGTACATTTACATGTTATGCAATTAAATCTTAACTACTAACAGAACAGACAGCCTGCAATACACGGCGCTAATAGCAGCCTACAAAACCTTTAACTCTATCAATTTTGTTTCAACTGTATTGTACATAATTTTGATTTGTCGTCAACGGCCTTTGATGTCGTAATGATGACGTTAAACTACGGAATAAAAAAGGCTAATTACCACTTCCCAATGATGTCCATTGGACGCTAAGTTTCTCGTTTTCATTGTATGGTATACATTGTGAATTGTCGTAAAAAAAAAATTGTTTCGGCTTAACGACACTTTTTCATATCGAAGATGATTAGTGTCGGAGGCAGAAAGCAACCTCGTACTCCACGTTTAAATTGCGACCGAGCCACCCGCAGTAAAGATCCGAGAAATTAATCTCTGATAAACCGACCGACCGGGAATCGAACCCGGGGCGCCGGCGCGGCGAGCGGGCACCAACCCACTCGGCCACTTGTCGTCAACGGCCTTTGTTGTCATATGACGGCGTTAAACCTTGGAATAAAAAAATTTAATGGTGCTACACAAGATGTCTTTAAACATTGAAGACGGCAAAAATTTGTCTAAGCTGTTTTAGATACCTTTCAATCGGATCTCTCAAACGATATAAATTAATCGTTTTCCTCGGAAGCATTGTTGTTTTCAGAATCTTTGACAATGACGCCAAACACGCTGCGAAAAGTTTAGACAATTTTTTTAGACAATCGCCGCTTTCACCGGCGATGTTTACTTCTCATTTCCCTCAACGGGTTGAGTAACTCCGCCATTACACTACATGAAGTAGTGCTAGCACCAAGCGTGGACAAAGGAGGAGGGCAACGCTAATCATCTTTGTTATGACATAGCGTCGCTAAGCAACTAACAAATGAACCGGATTTGCCTATAATTATCCGCATTTCTTACCGTCAGTGTACTCTTAATTGCTCATCCCCTCCCGACCGCCTTTATTATAAGAAAAAGAGCATTCCCTCAAGCTAGCCCTGAGGCAGCCATCGGAACGAAGTGCTATCGATTTCATCTTCTTAGCCTCGACATATGATGGCGGATGGCCAGTCCTCTCCCTCGCCGTCTCATCTTCCCACTGACAGTGTACAGTCAGTGTGCTCATTACAGCTGAGTTGGCTGGGGGTTAAGGTGGAGCAGAAATCTCGAACCATACGTCTGCCCTTGCAGGTATTTGAACCCCGACGTCTCGATTGACAGTCCAGCACGCCAACCACTTCACCATCGAGCAACCTTTTATCCACCAAAATATTCAACTGGACAATGACTTCATAGACTGTTGGCAAACGCTAGTCGATTGGCTAAAGCGCTCGACTCGAAACGTAGAGAGTTCGGGTTCGATCCTACACCTCTGAGTCGTTTACTAATTAATGTCTATTAAGCGATATCTTGTGGCTAACAGAACCTTTAACGTCGACCATAGCCTTAATTTTGACCGGTGGAGAAGATGAAATTCTTTAAAGCGTACGCTTATTTATAGCATCAAGTGCATTCGTTTCTGAGGTGTGCAACGACCTCATTTTGATTTCAGTGTTATTCCACATCTTAGGGCAGTTTACGTTGAAGTCACAACATTCACCCGACATTATGATTCTCCCAGTTTTTATACGTTTTTATGGCAATGCTCTGTATAATCCTTGCTGCTAGTTCTGATTTTTATTGTTTAGCCCCGTCTCTCTAAGCGCCATTTTTCACTTTAAAACACCACCACGTCAATAAGGGCAACGTATGTATATATAATAAGTTTATTTAACGACGAAAAAGAGCTGTATTATGCCAAAAACGAATCTTTGTCGGCGGCAACGGCCAATGTTGTCATAAGCTGCCGTTAAACTGGGGAACCAACCAACGACGCCGTCATATCGACTATGATTGGCGATGAAGGGCAACGTTTTACTTGAACTAGCTCAAATACAATGTTAAGTCTAATTGAAGAGCGATTGGAGATCGAGAGAAAGTTCAGGGCCGGCTTAAGGGACTAAAATCTAATAAAATCTCCAATTTATTCCATTCTTCAATATAATGTAGTCACATAGGACAATATATCGATCGGCCGTTGCATAAAGCGAGACAATAATAATATTCCGAACAAATGAAAATCCGAAATCCGTTCCAGAAGAAATCCGTTCTGGCATGGATGTCAGAAATCAGTTTACTGTGGATAAGCAAATTGAAACAGATGTGTCCGAAGTTGAGACGTGATTGACAGTAAGGATCGGACAGAACGCTCTGAGAACAGAACAGGCAATTCTCCGAACGTTGCTGGACCGTTAGATCCCAATATTCGACAGACGCAGCAAAGACAATTCGCGTCGCTCTCCTAATTTCCCCAGAATCGAACTGGCACTGTCAGAGAATGGCAGTGATGGAGTTAACAAGATAAGATAATCTAGAACCATTGTTTCGCTAATTATGATGATGGTGGCGACGACGACGACAATGATGATAATCATTACAATGATGATAACGATGATAATGAAGAGGAGGATATTTGTGATGAAACTATTTTTAAACGACGCAGTCTTATAAATTAAATTCAAAATCCTCATTTTAGTCTTCAAGGCACAAAGTGGTCTTGCCCCAAAATATTTAGCTGATGTATTACTCCGGCCTCTTTCAGCCTCCTCCCATCGACCATTACGCTCATCAAACAGACTTGAGCTTCTAGTACCTCATACTAGAACAGCTATGGCTCAGTCCCGGTCCTTTACCTCAATTGGTCCTTCTCTTTGGAATGCGCTGTCTCCATCTACTCGCTCTCGAATTCTAGCTAGTAACCTCTCTTCCACCTTTGCTTTTCTCAAAACCTTTTTCTTCTCTTCTGGCCTTGCGCACTGGGAGCGCCTCTGAATGGTCCACCCTATGAGAGGCGCTTTATAAATGTTTGAATACAATACAATACAAAATGAGATATCAACGAACTGTTTCTTTTACGTCTTTTACTTATAAGGTGAATGAAACACTTAAAACAGGTGTCTAAGAACTACGCAACTTATCTTCTTCGTCTGGGGCCATTTTGACCTTGCAACCGTTTTGACCCCCCAGTCTAACTGTCGGGGAGTATGCACATACTGTTAAAGGTAGAGATATCCACAGGGCGCATTTTCTTATTTAGCCTTTGAAAGGGTGCAGTCTCCTCGGTCCAGCGAAATTTCCTTCAGGCGCTAGAGGTCGTTTCACATCCAAAAGCCTACTAAAGAAGGATGTCGACGCTAGCCATCTTTGTTGTGACACAGTGTCGTTAAACAGAAACTAACCAATCAATAATAACAATGTATTGTTACTATTATTATTGTTATTGTCGCTGTCGTTGCCACTGTCGTCATTGTCGTTATCGTTATCATTATCACAATCATTTAACTCAGAGGAATGTTAGCTTCGGCCACCGACGCAAGATGTCGTTGGACACTGCAGACGACTAAATTTGTATATGCAGTCTTAGACACCTTTTGTCTGCCCTTTGCGACGCTATAAATTGCTCATTTTCGTTGGAAGGCTAATAATCAGAAGTAGCTCATATATATATATATATATATATATATATATATATATATTATATATATATAATATATATATATATATATATAAATGACGGATAAGATATAGTCGAAAATCTAGGGGGGTGGTATCCACCCCCCTGGTGCCTCGGGTATATTGGGTATAACTTTTGAACGGTGTGAGATATCATCTAACATTTTACCTCAAAACGTGTGTAAATGAACCCCCTGCACTCCCTACAGCTACCTAAAAGGTCAAATTTTTATTTCATACGGAAAAAGTTTGAGATGAAAAAACCTAGGGGGGTGGCAACCACCCCCCTGGTAGCCTGAGGGTTAAGTAAAGCACAGATGCAAAAGAAGTTAGCGAAGTTAGTATCTCCGTCTAAGGCTATGAGTGAGGAATGGAAAATAAAAAGCAAGTCGTTGGAGTTAAAAGCAGCAAAGGAAGCAGAAGAGGCTGATAGACAATTTAAGAGAGAGGAAGCAGAAAGACAGCAGAGAAAGGAAGAGCGTGAATTGGAAATGTTTAAACTTAAGTTAGAAGCAGAATCTGAACAACGTAAGGTAGAAGCAGAAAATGAAGCAAGAAGATTAGAAGAAGCAGATAAGGAAAGGAAGGTTAAAGCTGAAGAAGCAGCTGAGGAACGTAAAGCTAAGGCTGAAGCGGATAAAAGACAGTTGGAAAGGGAGGAAAGAAAGTTAGAAGCAGAGGAAAGGAGAATAAAATTAGAATCTGTAGCAGCAGCTGAGAGAGTAGAAGCAGAGGAAAGGAAAATAAAATTGGAAGCTGAGGTATTGGAGAGAAGAATGAGAGTGGAAGCAGAGGCAGCTCAGATGAAGCTACAGTTGGAGTTAGAATTGCAAGAAAAAGATAAAGTAAGACAACATGAGTTGAAATTGAAAAAGTTGGAAAATAATGTAAGTGAAAACGATGATATGGAGCAAGGTTTTCGAATGTCTAATGCAGTAAAATTTGTTCCGAAATTTGATGAATTAGATGTTGAACATTACTTGTTGGCATTTGAAAAAGCAATGCAAATACATAAATTTCCAAAAGATAAATGGACGGGACTCATTCATACTCAGTTAACTGGCAAGGCACAGAAAGTGTTTTCAGAGCTCAGTGTGGAGGAATGTCAAGACTATGACATTCTGAAGCAAGCATTGTTGAGAGCTTATGCTCGTGTTCCGGAATTTTATAGAAAACGGTTCAGAACAATGAGAAAAGGAAATTTGGAGACATATTCAAATTTTGCTTTTCGAATGAGTTTGCCATTTAACAGTTGGATTGAGGGGGAAGGTGCTACGAAAGAAGTGGATAAACTCATTGAAGTAGTGAAGTTGGAACAATTTGTGAATTGTTTACCAACAGAACTTCATAGATGGGTGATTGAAAAAAACCTGGGAGTTTGAGTGAAGCAGCCACATTAGCAGATGAATTTGCTATTTTGTACAAACCATTTAAAGTGGAAACATTTGGAGGATTCAGAGGTGAAACTAAAGTGGATTTGAATATGGAAAAAGGAAATTGGGGACAATATTCAAACGCACAGAAATTTGAGAACAAACCGTGGAATTCTGGTTGGAGGTCACCTAAAAAGACAAATAAATTGGCTTTTCCTAGAAGTTTGGGATCACCAGCAGCTTGTGGGTTTTGTGGAGGAAACGGACACGTGGTTTCAAATTGTTGGCATTTGAAAAGTAGAAATGAAAGTAATGGGCAACGAAATTATGAAACTAATCCAAAATCTGTTCAGTTAGTGGGGAATGACAGCTGCTATACTGAAAACTCACAAGGTTCGATGCATGTGCATGATAGTTATAGACCTTTTTGTTCAAATGCATGGTTGTATGGGCATGAAGGTACACGGCGTCAGATAGTGTTGTTGAGGGATTCAGGTTCATTGCAAACTTTGGTTAGCAGGGAAAGATTAGAAAATGATGAGTTTAAAGACACAAAGGAAAATAGGTTGATTCAGGGTGTAGTGGGAGATCCCATTGAGATTCCGTTAGTGGAAATTAACTTGGATTCGGAACGAGTGAAGGGAAAATTGTTATGTGGCTTAATTGATAAGTTACCCGAAGGAGTAGATGTGCTCATAGGTAATGATATTGCAGACATGGGACCTATGGACATTTCTGTGGTAACTAGAGCACAAGCAGCATTGGATAGGGTTGTCACTGGGAATAAAGATGCCGTGAACGCTCATGCTAGTACACAGTTGGAAATAGTAGAAGAGGATTTGGAGTTTGCAGGTGTTAGTGAATTGTTTGACGAGAATGAAGTCATTAAGTCAAACATAGGAGAAATTGTATCTCGAAATGATTTGATTCAGTTACAACGTAACGATGTCTCATTGAAGCCATTGTTTGAGTTGGCTCAATCGGATTCGTCAATGAGGGAACAGAGTTACTATGATGTTTCTAATGAGGTGTTGGTAAGACATTGGAAAAATAAGATAGTTCCTGATGGCATTGAGGTAAAACAAATTGTTGTACCTACAGCCTTAAGGAAGAAATTACTGCAAGTGGCACATGATATTCCATCAAGTGGTCATTTGGGAACACAAAAAACCATCGATAGGTTGTTGTGTCATTTTTGGTGGCCTGGTGTGTTCAGAGATGTAAAGGAATATTGTAGGAGTTGTGATGTGTGTCAGAGATTGGGAAAAGGTGCGGTGAAGGTTCGTGCTCCATTGATAAACTTACCTGTGATTTCTAGTCCATTTTCAAGATTGGCTGTAGATGTGGTGGGTCCCTTACAAACATGTGCGAAATCGGGGAATAAGTTTATCTTGACTGTAATGGATTTAGCTACACATTATCCGTTGGCATTTCCTTTGAAAGAACATTGTGCAACTGAAGTAGCAAAATCACTAATACAAGTGTTTACGATGTTTGGTTTTCCAGAGGAACTGTTGTCTGATTGTGGAACTGAGTTTATGTCGAAAGTAATGCAAGTTTTTTTGAATGAGTGTCAGGTAACGCAGCTGAAAACGTCGCCGTATCACCCGCAGACCAACGGATGTCTGGAGAGGTTTCACAGGACGTTGAAGGACATGTTAAAAGCGGTGGGTGAGAAATTTCAGGGAGACTGGGATGAAATTCTGCCGTGGGTCTTGTTTGCCTATCGAGAGGTGCCGGTTAAAGGTTTGGGATTTTCTGCTTTCGATTTAACGTTTGGAAGAGACGTGAAAGGTCCTTTGCAATTAATTAAGAAAGCATGGTTGCATGATGATTGGGTTAAGGACTTAAAACAGAGAAATTTGATTGATTTTGTGTTGGATTTAAGGGAGAAAATTCGAAATGCAATGGCATTGGTGAATGAAAATGAAGAAATTGAAAAGGAGAAAGCAAAGTATTGGTATGATCAGAAAGCAAAGAAAGTGGTGTTTGAAGTTGGTGAGAAGGTGTTGGTATTATTGCCGCTGATTGGAAAACCATTGCAGGCAAAATATTGTGGTCCATATGTGATAGAGAAAAGGTTGGGTGAAGTGGATTATGTCATTGGAACTCCGGATAGGAGAAAAACTAAACGTGTAGTGCATGTTAATTTGTTGAGAAAATATGTTACACGTGGGTTGGAAACGGATGAGGCAGTGAAGATAAACGTAGTCTTGACAAATCAGGGAAGAGGCGTTGATCATGAAAAAGATGTCTTTAATGATGTAATTCTTGATCATTTAGATGTGGAGAAAAGGCAGCAGTTGATGACTCTATTGTGGGAGTTTCAACACGTCTTTGGTGACAAGCCAGGACGTACTTCCTTGATTGAACATCGAATTCAATTACAGGAGGGTGCTCGACCTGTTCGGCAAACGCCATACAGGTTAAATCCTGAAAAATTACGGTTGGTGACAACTGAAATTGAGGATTTGTTGAAGGATGGGATCATTGAAGAATCGGAGAGTGCGTGGGCTGCTCCGATTATAATGGTTCCCAAACCTGATGGGTCAGGAAGGTTATGCACAGACTTTCGAAAATTGAATATGGTAACTGTGGCGGATCCATTTCCTATGCCAAGGGTGGATACGTTATTGGATAAATTGGGAGGTGCTAAATACATGACAAAATTGGATATGACCAAAGGTTATTGGCAAATTCCGATTGCGAAGGAGGATATTCCGTTGACTGGATTTGTTACTCCAAATGGGCATTTCAGTGGCGCTATATGAGTTTTGGGTTGAGAAATGCACCAGCTACGTTTAGTAGGTTGGTAAGGAAGTTGTTTCAGGGTATGGAATCATTTTGTGATGCATATCTCGATGACGTGATCATTTTTAGTAGAAATTGGGATAATCATTTGATGCATCTGAAGCAAGTGTTGATGAAAGTGTGGAATGCGCATTTGACATTGAACTTGAAAAAATGTGTGTTTGCGAATGCTGAAATTGATTTTCTTGGTCATCATTTGGGTTTGAATTCAATTCAACCTAGAACGCAGAAAGTAGAGGCGTTATTGAAATTTCCTACTCCTGTGAATAAGAAACAGGTACAATCTTTGTTGGGGTTGGCAGGATATTACAGGAGATATATACCTCATTTTGCTGACATAACGGTTCCTTTACAAATTTATTTAATAAGAATAATAACAACAATAATAATGGAATAATATCATGAAACAAGACTGCGTTATTGTTCACTGCAGTCAAATATGTCAGTGATCCTTGCAGTTATTGCAAGTTACTCCCGTTGTTTTGTGCGAATGACCCTGAAATATTCCATTAGACACTTTCTTTGTTATTTTAGATTACCAATAAACTGAGATATACATGCTTTTGTGTTTTGGCGGCCATATTGACCGCCATCTTGGAAAGTGACCTCTCCACAATTAGTCAAGTATTAAAACTCAATTGCATGATAGAATCAACACTTCTTTTCTAATTGCAGCATAACTATGAGCTAAAGTTTTCTATAAATACATCTTCATTATGAACGAAAAAGTAGTGACGTCGAGGCCGAAGTGGGGTAGATTTCTACCCCATGACACTTTGAACTGAAATAACTTTCTCAGACAACATGACATGATGATGGTTTTGGTGTGAGAATATGTCGGGGGTGTTAACTTGTAAACATGTGGAACGTCAAGTTATGACTACCTACAGTTACTCCGCAATCAACATCCAAACACCGCTGGGGTAGAAATCTACCGCACTTCGGCCTACGATGGATAAGCAATGATCTTGGAAACCAGGGCCTTAGAAATTTGCAGAGACACAATAATCTGGATGTGGATTAGAATCGTAGAGTCATGGATCCTGCCACTGATATTTTAAGTTAAATTAAAAGCACAGAGATGGATGGATCCTGAGTTTAACGACAGTTTATTACAACAGAGGCCGTTGCTGTCGACATACATTATTGTTGGCATATCACAGCTCTATTAAAAGCGAAGCGAAGCAATTTCCCTATTTATTGCACCATCTAAACTTGTTTTAAAGAGTGTCAAATGACATTCTACATCTATTTATTCATTTATTTAATAACTAGCAGTTTTTACCCGGCGTTCGCCCGGGTTTTCCTCAGCGCCCGTGTATTTGAATTTAACGACATCTTCGTCAGCGCCCGTGAATTTGAATTTAACGATGTGCACATTTTCGTGTATCCCTCTGGCGAATTTACGCGCTGGCTTGAAATTGTAAAAAAGCAACTCTACGCTATATATACTCCTTGCATAGCTAGATTTCAATGGCGTTGAAACAGACTATGACCACGTCGAAACTTAAAATGTCCAAATATCGGAGTTTAAAGTAAATTTTGAGTTGAAATAAAGTTGGGTTGAGATCTATAGAAATTCAAATGAAAACGTTCGTTAAAAATTTCGTATCCCTAAAAGTGTTGCATTGGCGAATTTTTAAGTCCGATGACCTATAAATTCAGCCGTGGGCGTGACCACTTCTGATTTGAAATCAACGGTCATCGTGATTGGTTGCGAATCAGAGCGTTGACCTAGATCCTCCGCGTGACGTAAGATTGCATAGGCTATTAATTTAAGCATTCGTGACGTGAACAAATGGCCATACTATGGGCGGTATTAAGATAGCCTCGTTTAAAAAGTTGTAAATTTAAAATGTCCATATATTGGCGTTTAAATAAAATTGCGAGCTGAAAATAGTCGCGTTGATCATGACGTAGCGTAATAATGTTTTGTAAAATTTTGTAAATCGCTAAAGCGTTCCGTTTCGGAGCCTTTAGCGAGACGGACAAACATACGGAAGGACAGAATAATCAGACTTTGGATTATATATATAGATATAGCAACAGCAATTGTGGAAAACACCAACGGAATACGTCAGAACGTTAATTTCTCTACTTATTGCGCCATCGAAACTGGTTTTAAAGGTGTCGAATTGTATCCGTCATTTCTATTGTTGTACATTAAAACCTTTGGGGTTGAGTTTGTTTTACATTGCAAGAGGATCAATCCACTTTACTTTTCCTATCCTAGTATTATCTAAATTAATCTAAGAATTTATATAACGCCAATGTATTAATGGCCAAGTTATCACCAGAGTATATTAAGTCCATGGCAGAGTCATTGCTTCATGTAGATGATTTTTGTTTGTATTGTATTGTATTGTATTGTATTTGAACACTTGTTATAGCGCCCCTACCAGATTTCCCATTCAGAGGCGCTCCCGACTACTGCTGTAGTCGGAGTTTCACGCCGAAGCGCATGAGCAATTGCGAGTGAAGGACTTGCCCAGGGTCCCTACGCGACGGCTTTGAGGTGGATTCGAACCCGCAACCCTCCAGCTGCAAGGCACCGAACATACCCCCAAACCACCGCGCCCCAGTATATGGTGTTGTGTTGTGTGTTGTATTGTACTCCACGTTTATAATGCGACCGAGCCACCCGCAGTAAAGATCCGAGAAATTAATCTCTGATAAACCGACCCGACCGGGAAGCGAACCCAGGGGCGCCGGCGTGACGAGCAGGCTACCAACCCACTCGACCACTCAGGATCCTTTGACGACTTTGCATCGTAACAAAGGTGATCAGCGTCGCCCTCCTCCTTTGTCCATAGGCTTAATATTACGTCTGGCACCACTCGAGGATGCGTTGGTCAGTTGCAGTCTAACGACGCTTTGTCATTAATTAATAATTATAGCTCTCCTCCTTTGTTTAGGCTTGGGACTGGCACTACCAGAGAACGGTCAGTGACAGAATATTTTATTTTGGACTAATTATATTGATTGATTTACTCATTCTTTCAATCCTTCTTTTCTTCATTCATTCATTCATTCATGGCATTTATATAGCGTCCTTTGTAGAACCTATTCAGAAGCTAATCGTAATCGTAATCTCCAAACTTCTAAAGCGCCACTCGAAAGCCAAGCGCAAGGCACCAGCTTATTCACGAGCGCTGAGCTTATCCACGAGCGCTAATGTTAATGCCATGTATTCCTTCTGAGCTTTTATATCGCACCTCTTCATGAACGTAATCATGCGCGATCCCAGTCCAGTCGCGATCTAGTCGCCCCAGAAGTACCACAAGGAGAAGGCCAACAAGTAAGGAGCAACAGTGGTCAGTTCGACCAATAACGAAGGCGTGAACAAGGACCACGACCGCGTCATCATCATCATCATCATCATCATCATCATCATCATCATCATCATCATCATCATCATCATCATCATCATCATCATCATCATCATCATCATCGTCATCATCATCATCATCATCATCATCATCGTCATCGTCATCGTCATCGTCATCGTCATCATCATCATCATCATCATCGTCATCGTCATCGTCATCGACATCATCATCATCATCGTCATCGTCATCGTCATCGTCATCATCGTCATCGTCATCGTCATCGTCATCGTCATCGTCATCGTCATCGTCATCGTCATCGTCATCGTCATCGTCATCGTCATCGTCATCATCATCATCATCATCATCATCATCATCATCATCATCATCATCATCATCATCATCATCATCATCATCATCATCATAATCAAGATCATTATTTTCCCTTAAGTGAACCAAGACATTGCAAGCGTTCATCATAGCCAGAAGATGTCGCGTACACCGAATATCACTATAAATTTTCGCTTTCCTTAAACACCTTGAATTCATAATATCCCAGCAATATAAAACAATATCTCTTTTTCTTAAATTTGTATATGCGGGTAATGTCCGTTAAAATGCCCCTGGTGTTAGAAACTCGGTTTCCCATGATATAATGATGTCGCTAAACAACGATAATGATTAGAAACCTAACGGTTATTATTGTCATCATCATTATTAATTATCATTTCTATTATTTATTATTATTATTTTTAATCAGCTACTGACATCGCCCTAATATCCAATGTTAGACCTTGTAATGTACGCTGAAAAAATGGGTTTTCTTCCTTGTTTGATTTTAGGTAATAATTATAAGATTCGAATATAGCCATAAGAAGTCGTTAAACACAGAATAATATTACGAAACTTGTTAAGCTTCACCTACACACCTTTAAATCGCTTCTTATAGAACCTATAAATTCCCTCTTTCAAGCGCTATATTAAAAAGGAGCTGTAATAGGCCAAAAATATTGTCGGCGGAAACGGCCTATGTTGTAATAAGCTGCCGTTAAACTGTGCTCTAAGTTGCTTATTGCAGAAAAATGACTTTGACAGATGGCGCTCAAAAAAAACAAGAACTAACACTGAGTTTTATACGATTCTTTGCTAGAAAGACGTTTATTAACTGGAAATATCCTAATGTCGCGTGGATGTGGTGAGCTCGACGTCAACGGCCCTAATATGTCTAAAACTACTTAAATCAAAATGATCTCCTTGCACACCTCGAAAACGATTGTAAGTCACGTTATAAATAAGCATAGGCTTTGAGGAAGTTAAGCTTGATGATGAATGATCGATAAGGTGTTGGTCGACGTTAACGGCTTTGTCAGTAATAAGATGTCGTTTAATACACACTAAGTAGTAACCGACTCAGGGTAGGAGGATCGAACCCATACACTGCGAGTTACAAAGCGAGCGCTTTAACCAATTGGTTACCATTTCAATCTATGATCTGATTATTCAGTTGAATATTGCGTCGATTAAAGGGTGCTTGAAAGTGTAATAGTTGGTGCGGTGGACTGTCAATCCAGAGGTCGGTGGTTCAAATCCCCGCCAGGGCAGAAATTTGGTTTGAGATTTCTGCTCCACCTGCGTCCTCAATCAAAATCAACTATAATGAGTACACTGACCATACGCTGACGGTGGAAAGATGAGACGGCGAGGGAGAGGAATGGCCACCCGCCCTCATATGCCGGGGCTAAGAAAAATGAAGTCGCAAACATTTCGTACCCATGGCTGTATCAGGGCTGCGTAAGGGACTGCTCTTCTTCTTCATCGAAAAGGGAATAGGGGAAGGGCTGTCACTTCTATCTCTCTCTCTCTCTCTCTCTCTCTCTCTCTCTCTCTCTCTCTCTCTCTCTCTCTCTCTCTCTCTCTCTCTCTCTCTCTCTCTCTCTCTCTCTCTCTCTCTCTCTCTCTCTCTCTCTCTCTCTCTCTCTCTCTCTCTCTCTCTCTCTCTCTCTCTCTCTCTCTCTCTCTCTCTCTCTCTCTCTCTCTCTCTCTCTCTGTCTCTCTCTGTCTCTCTCTGTCTCTCTCTCTCTCTCTCTCTCTCTCTCTCTCTCTCTCTCTCTCTCTCTCTCTCTCTCTCTCTCTCTCTCTCTCTGTGTCTCTCCCTCCAAGTCCACTGGACACAAAACTTACACCCACCTCAAAAACGGTTGCAAGTGAAGCTATAAATTAAATCCGGCATACGCTTAAACGACGCATTGTTTCCCCCAGATGCGTAAGGTTACAGTCGACGTTAGAGGCTTTGTCAGTCATAAGATGTCGTTTGATACACGAAACTAAAAGTCAAGGAAAAATCACTGACCCATTGATCGCGCTCTAGTAGTGTCAGTCCCAAACCTGGAGAAAGGAGGAGGGGAGACGTTAAAATCGTCTTTGTCAAGACGAAGAGTCGTTAAGCTGTAACTAGCAGTCAATGGTCCTGGTTTCCAAGATCATTGCTTAAGCCGCTGAGCTATTGAGACTTGCGAGTATCGTGATGAGCGGACGGTCCACTCAATTCAATCTTACAGGTCACACGTTTCAATATACTGAGTAAATGTTTGATTCATAAACACACAATGAACCTCCAGGAAATCATAGTGACAAATAAATAGTCCAAAATGAAGCATTTCATAAAATGCGACTTCCGACTGATTTCGTGAAAAACGTTCACATATTATAGGCCTACATAAAAAAGTTTATAGTCTATCGTTTGATATGTCTGGCCTATTTCAGTCTATTTCGGACTAGTCCGCGTACTCGATAGACTAGTGGTTAGCCTGCTGGTCTATCAACCGAGAGTTCGGGGCTTGAAATCGCTGCCAGGTCAGAAATTTCTGTCAATCTGCTGTAATGAGTACACTGTCCGCACACCGCAAGTAGAAAGATGAGACCTGACCTGATATACTGTGGTTAAGAAAGTTAAGTGGCTAACACTTCATACCCATCACTGCCCGTCAGGCTAGCTTAAGGGACTGTTGTTCTTCTAGAATGGTCCATAGAGCCCCCGAGAACCTATAACCGCGCAATATAAGAATAGAAAAGCATTAGCGGTCTTGGTATAACATAATAATAAGGCTAAGAAAGTGCAGTCCTCACCCACGCCATCTCATCTTCCCGATGAGTATACTCATTATAGCTGGGTTGGCTAGGGAGCCCAGGTTAAGAAGAGCTTTCGAGGCATATTTCTGTCCTGGAGGAGATCTGAACTCTAAACTTCTCGATTAACTGCCCAGCACGCTATCATTACCACAAAACTATGAGGAACTACGTCAGTTTAAATGACCGATATAATCGGAGTTTCTGATCGTGTGAGTTCCATTTCGATTGCTGTGTGACCCAGGTTTTCCACGCATCTAACACAATGCAATGATTAGATATGATGCTCAGTCAAAACGAAATGGATAGGCAGGTATGGTAAGGTTCCAATCTAAGTCCTGCTTGAAGATCAGACGGTTTAATTAACAGGCAGGCCATCATGGTCTCTGGACAAAATACTCGCACCGTCTCTCTCTCTCTCGATTCTTTGAATCGGACTTTCATAGGACATCAATCTCTTGACAACCCCTCTGATACTACGCAGCGCTCGTGAATAAGCTGGTGCCCTTCGCTTAGCTTTAGAGTAGCGCTTTGGAAATTTTGAGTTTACGATTGCGATAGCGAATTTTTATCATAATAATTATTGTTCCACGGTTTCACGTCTTCTACTTATAAGGTGGAGTTGAGATAAAAAAAAGAGGTGTCTTTGGTCATAATAGTTGATCGATTTAAAGATCCCACCAAGTTAAACCAAATACAATATACCTGCGCACAAAGCTATTACGATTACGCTGACAGGTAAGAAGTGCAGACTGCGGTACAGAACTGGCACCTCGCTCTCATATGCCGAGGTTAAGAAAATTAAGTCGCTAAGTCCATTCTTAATGGATCTCATAGTTTAATGAGATCTTATTGCAGCAAAGGCCGTTGACGACGATTGAATAACATAGTTTCAATAGGTACCCAACTACAGGACAATATTATGGTTGGATCCACAGTTTAACGGCTGCCTACAACATAGACTACATGGTTTTCATCAGTCTGCTACTTATAAGGCGGAGTTAAGAAAAAAGAGGTGTCTAAGAACTATTTTACGTATGTTCTATCTCCGGGCTATTATGGCTTTGTTGTTGAAAAAAGAGGTGTCTAAGAACTATTTTACGTGGAATTGGATCCACAGTTTAACTGCAGCTTATGACAACATAGGCCGTTGCCGCCGACAAAGATTAAGTTTGGCATATTACAGCTCTTAACTATTTTACGTATGTTCTATGTCTGGGCTATTATGGCCTTGTTGTCACACAGTGTCGTTAAACTGAAACTACAACTACTGCTACTAAGAAACAAAAAAATGGAAAAACAGGATTTGAGAAAAAAAGAGATAAAGTGAAAAAGAGCCCGTGAGACAAAATGTCAAGGAACTACAAAAAAAACATTCAAAGACGTCAACGGCCATAGATGCCATGGGATGTCGTTAAACAACTCATCTTCTCCCCTGTAATATAGTTAGTAATACACTTAAAAGAGGTGTTCAAGAACTACCTTATTTCTCCTGTTTCTGCGGGGTTATACTTCGATCTTACGCCCATCTTTTCCACCCGCCTGACTGTCACAGTTTGACCAAAAACTGAGATTTTTCATGGAGATTTTCTTTATTTAGCCATCGGAAGAGAGCAGTCTCCCCGGACCAGATAACTTATCTTCGACGTAAGAGGTTGTTTCACATTCAAGCAGAAACATTACCATTCAGAAGAGCAGCATTAAACACTTTTACAAAGTGTGTACAATTTCACACAAATATTGTGAACTTCTGAAATTTAACTCCGGCGCTGCTCGTACTGTGGATGAGGGGAACGCTAATGACCTTTGCTTTCACACAATGTCCTTAAACTGAAACTACTAATACTACTACTGAAGGTTTTCAAGTCCGCCACTTTTTGAATATGGATCAAATCGTATGCATGTTCAAAGTCTACAAGGATGATGGCTAAGACATGTTTATTATTCCTAATTTCTGACCTTCTCGTACCTCGGTCGCGGACTGCTACTGCCCAGCATCGCGCTTATGCATCTGTTGGTCCTATGCTCTGGAATGACCTTCCCTCTACGACTCGATCTGTGATCCTAACTGGGGGTATTTCGGCCTCTTCTCATTGTCTTAAGAGGTGTCTTTTTTCGCAGAGTTCTTTGCACTGGGAGCGCTTCTGATTGGGTATTACTGTGAGAAGCGCTTTATAAATTTCTAAATACAATACAATACAATACAATACAATTTCTAATCTTGGTGTCGAATTATTTGTTCGATGGTACATTTATTCCTCTTAAACCCGGTCTAATAATTAATTAAGATATATTTTAATTTCACTTTTTAATTCATATTTTCCATCGCTTTAAAAATGGATGATGCTAAGAATATCTGCCTGTGCGACTGAGTTTAAGGGATAAGAACAATAATTAGCAATTATGCAAAACTGACGCATATATAAAGGAGGAAAGAAGCTATTTAAAGGTGTCCAAGTTTCGCATCTGCCCGAAGGCGATAAATTGTAGTAATTTATTATGTTAGGACATTCTTTAGCCTCAAAGTAAGCATATTCAGTCAGCAAAACGTTTTTGATAAAATGAACTTTAGTGTCCGTACTCTAGTAGTGCCAGTCGCATGGTTGGCTAAAGGAGGAGGGCAACGCTAATCATATAATCATCCTCAAAATCAATCAACCATCATTGGTCTCTCTGAAGTGTTTAAATTCAGATGGATCTCGCCAGATCTGATATTCGGCATCTAAGAAAAGAGACCCATCACCTAACTGTGTGTTTTTTACGATAATCGACCATTGCGGGAGATGGTTGAATGGTAACACGCTGGCACGAAGATCAGAAGAACGCGGGTTCGTTACCCGTTTGTTCCATAATGTTGATTCAGCCTTCCACTCCCTAGGGGCGACATCTGCACAGGGCAGATGTGCGTCTTGTCGGCTGCTATACAGGTGAATTAACAAACGAATATTGTTATAATAGGATTCTTGTTTCTATGTGTTTCTGAATAGCGTATCGGATTGGCTTCGGTTTAAGATTTTAAAAAACTGGAGATACGCCGACTCTGGCTGAGCAATTTAACCGCTGTCTATCTGGGAATCTGGCTCACATCTCTACTGTTCATCGCAGTCCATCCAAAACGTCAATC
>JACEVL010000908.1:1215000-1245000 GCA_020284085.1 Aporrectodea caliginosa | reverse complement strand
CAACCAGGTTCACACTTATTCAGATAGTCTCCTCTGTACCTCACTCTATCATCGTGTCTGACTCCGCCCGTCTGTTTATTCCTCCAATCGGATGTATAAGGTCTTCGATAACCTTTCTTACAACCGATCTTTTCACTTCTATCTCCTTCACTTCTCCTTTCATTCGAATACAACTCGGGATTACTTTTCCCGTTGCTAGTTTCCTTTTGCTTGACGCTAAGTAATTTATTTGGAGTCACTTCCAAATCAGTTGAGACTGACACTTTCAAGGGTTGTTCTGTTCGAACCCGTTTCTCAATTAGTGCGCGTGTGTTGCAACCTGCTATCTTTTCCGTCTCAGATTCAACTATCAACACACCGCCATTTTTATTTGCCGCGCTATTCTGTAGGCGTCCTCCAATGACATCATCACGTCCATCCTTCTCAACTAGACATTGCTTGTCTACCTGTGGACTATTTTTCATGTACGGAACACTTCTACTCACATTGCTAACAACATCACTAGTTCTGCTAGTTCTCACCATTCCACTAGTCTCAGTGCCTTCTGTCCTAGATTCCTGTCTAGTCCAATTACACAGTTTAGGCCCAATTATCAAGTCTGTCACTAGACTATCAACAACAATGGCCTCTGTTTCTCCTGTGAAACATTCACCTTTAATCTTTATTTTAGCTACAGGATACTTCTGTTTCATTCCATTTGTGAAAACACAGGTTCTATTTTTCCCCATGTACTGATCTGGATTCACCAAATTAGTTTTCACTGCGACTCCTGTAGCTCCTGTATCATATAAGCACGCAGCTTTATGTCCATTGACCATCATAGTCCTAGTGAACTCGTTTTCACTACAAGCCTCCTCGCTATCACTCTGTTCCGGTTTAACGGCACAATACAATATTGCCATTTCTTTATTCTCATCTTCTTCTTCTTCGCATCTCATCATTGCTACTTGATGCGTTCTCATCTGTCTATCACCCTTATCGCATTGAGCTATTCTATGTTTTGTAGACCCGCACCGGAAACATCCTGTTTGTCTATTTTCTCCATAATTTCTTTCTTTCTTATTCTCATTGAAGTTCCAACCACTTCTGAACGGGTTTCTGTCTTTATATTCGCGCTGCTCCTTGCTTCTATCCGGTTTTGCAATCGGGCTACTCCTGTCTGTATGCTCAAACTCTCTGCCATGATACTTATTATCTTTATCCTTGTTCTTGCCACTATGTACCCATTTTCTTTCATCTGATTCACGAGCATCGAGAAAATTCTGGGCCTGCTTTAGCATTTCACTAAGCCTCAACTTCCCTTTTTCTTTCAAGAACTTTCTCATCTCATTGTCACAATTGATGAAAAACTGATCCCTCAGAATGAGAGTTTCTAATCCTTCATATCCTTCACCAATTTCTGCCATCTGTAACCATTGCCTAAGATACCTCCTAAGTCGTTCAACATACTGTGAAACCGTTTCATCTTCATCTCTAGAAGATTTCTTAAATTTCTTCCGATATCCACCCTCAGTCAACTTAAATCTCCTGAGTAATTCATCTTTCAACTTCTCATAATTTTGGGCATCCTCTGCTTCCATTCGCTGGTACACTTCCAGGGCTTTACCTTCAAGGAATCGAGCAAGTGTCAATGCCCACATATCCTCTGCTACGTTATACGCAGTGCACGTTCTCTCAAACCTTAAGAGATAGGCGTCTAAACAATCCTTATCTTCTCTAAATACTGGCATTTTTATGTTCTTGGCATTATTATTATTTCGTCCAGTATTATCCCAATCTCCTCCGTTCCCAAGTACGTCACCTCTGTTTCTTTGCTGAGCATTATACTCCGTCCTCAATTCTAATTCTCTTAGTTTTATCTGTTTCTGGTTCTCCATTTCTATACGCTTCAATTCTAATTCGTCTCCATGACGTTTAGCTTCGAGCTCTTCCGTACGCCTCTTAGCTTCAAGCTCTTCTGTACGCCGCTTTCAAGCTCTTCCGTACGCTTCAAGCTCTTCTGTACGCTTCCTAGCTTCAAGCTCTTCCAAACGCCTTCCTAGCTTCAAGCTCTTCTAAACGTCGCTTCTCCTCTTTGGCTTCTGCCTGCCTTTCTTTTACAAATTCCCTGAGTTCACTATTTTCGAAACCCAGTTCCTGTCCGATTTTCATCCATTTCTGATATTCTGCGGACATCTTGCGTTATTTTCACTATAGGCACTGCTGGCGCTATATGAAAAATCTCAGCCTTGCGCTGATAAATTTTCTTAAGGCTATAAATAGTTGTATAACCTTGACCCAACCTCGCTTTCGCCGCTAATTACCTATAGCGTTCAACACTCTCGGTATGCAGTTGACCTGACCTCACCGAACTGACGTCACTATTACGTCGTGACTACACTTTCAATATGCAGTTGACCTGACCTCACCGAACTGACGTCACTATTACGTCGTGACTACTAATAAGCTAATCAGACGACAACAAGAAATTGCAAATGGCTGCCACGTGAGTTGAATTCGATTTCAATCTCAAAATTAATTAAGCTCGTGTCTATTCTATCTGTCTAATTCTATCCCGGACGAAATGCCACCACTCATGTAACGGGTCCCCCTGCCTCTATAGGGGAAGCTTAGAGTTGGATCTTACTCACGTTACTTTATTAGCTCCCTATGGAGAAGGTAGCAATGCATGTAAGGCCTATCATTATAGTAGAATTCAATGAAGACAGTCTTGAGTTTTGAATATTAATTAGTTCAACAAATGTCTGATTTAAATACAATTATATTACAATGTTGATGCTATATTTACCTATTCTAGAAAGACTAGTTATTCATTAGTTCATAGGCTACAATCCTTACTTAGAACCAGCATCATTGACTACTTAAATTTATGTTTTATAAGGCCCTAAGCTAACCTCCCCAAACAACTCTTTGTGATGAAATGTTATATTCACTTGAACTGGTGCTCGTCGTACAGTTACGGTAGAGCGTCGTCGATCTCCCTCTCGGTTGACTTGGCTTTCTTCAGGCTGATGAAGTTCTTTTCGATATTTCTTCTTGTTGTGGCCATTCTGCTCGAAGTGATTCTTCTTGTTGAAATTAGCGCTTCTTCCAGCTAATCCTTTAGCTAGATCTTGATGATGATTGCGTGGCGAATCAAACACCAAAGTCAGAGTTCGTATAATTCGCAAACGAAACGTTCTACGTTGGAATTATAATCGCACTGTTGATACGATACTAACGTTAGCTATCAATCCCAGTCGATCGCAAGTTGAAACGACGTGACTTTCGATAGTCCTCTGAAGTTTACAACGTTCGATACTCAACGAAGTGTGTCAGCGGACACCTCCTAACATTACTACCTCTACTGATCGTCTTTCGATCAACAAATTACCAAAACTTGTTGTCCGATCAGGAGTTTGTTCGTTAAACTGCCTCGTATGACTACCGAAGCGTTCGCAGTCAACAACAACACTGACTTGATCCTTTGCGATTCATTCTGCAGTCCAGGCGTGAAGGCGGCAAACCGCGGTTCACCTAGCAGACGACAATTCTCAACGGTCCGTATTTTAATCCAACCAATCACGTCTCGCCAACATCGTCACGGATTAACCCAGCACCACAGGTTATCCCCGAAGCCTAGCTAAATATTATTATCTATATCGCTGGTTCTGACGCTGGTTCAATTAATTAATTGAATCATTAATCCTATACACTACACAGCTTAACAATTACTGCAGCCTTACACCTTAACTGTACATGCATATATATAAGAGCGTATATTTATAGCGCTTAGCAATACGATTTGTGTGGGGTCTCAAGGACATTCGCTACATAAACCCCCACAAACAAAGATTTGGACACAAATCTTAAATATTAAATGTCCTATATAACTACACACAAATCTTATCATTACTTAAAGACTACCTATTCACTTACTCATCTAATAACCTTTACTTATTCTAATCATCTTCTATATCTTATCCTATTCATTATACTTTAGACTAGAATAAACATCAATTCTACTACTAACCAATACTAACTTAAGTAATTGCTTTAACCATCACCTTACTACTTTACCTTGCAACACAAAATTACTGACATTACTTAACTTCTATAGAGTCCTACACTCTGCCTATAGAATATCATTCTATAACTAAATCAGCAAATTAAGTAACTTACTATTTAATCTACGTTATAAACTAAACTCCTTTCTTAGATATACTTAATTATCTAAAACATCGGATTAACATATTCGAATATCATCTTACTCGTCTTCACACCATCTTCCAAATGTAGAGTACCGTGATCCTCCTCTCTTCTCATTAAATCTCTGTCTCCATTTCCAATCAGGTACATAACCATCTCTCACTCTAACTTCTCTCTCAAATCCATTAGAATTCCTCTTTAGGTTCATCCACCTCCTTCTCTTCAACGACTCCTCTTCCATTCTTTTCTCATTACCAATTTCATTAATTCCTCCTGCTATATCCACTCTTGAATAAACTCCTTTAGCCGGCCTTCGCCAGTCTAAGCATTCTCCTTTAAACTTTCTTTGATCTCCTCTCCAATTTGTAACACAAGATCTGCCACCATCTTGTTTCCAATACTTCTTATTCACTCTACTTCCGACTACATTCCTTCCTTTCTTACACCAACCAGGTTCACACTTATTCAGATAGTCTCCTCTGTACCTCACTCTATCATCGTGTCTGACTCCGCCCGTCTGTTTATTCCTCCAATCGGATGTATAAGGTCTTCGATAACCTTTCTTACAACCGATCTTTTCACTTCTATCTCCTTCACTTCTCCTTTCATTCAAATACAACTCGTGATTACTTTTCCTGTTGCTAGTTTCCTTTTGCTTGACGCTAAGTAATTTATTTGGAGTCACTTCCAAATCAGTTGAGACTGACACTTTCAAGGGTTGTTCTGTTCGAACCCGTTTCTCATTTAGTGCGCGTGTGTTGCAACCTGCTATCTTTTCCGTCTCAGATTCAACTATCAACACACCGCCATTTTTATTTGCCGCGCTATTCTGTAGGCGTCCTCCAATGACATCATCACGTCCATCCTTCTCAGCTAGACATTGCTTGTCTACCTGTGGACTATTTTTCATGTACGGAACACTTCTACTCACATTGCTAACAACATCACTAGTTCTGCTAGTTCTCACCATTCCACTAGTCTCAGTGCCTTCTGTCCTAGATTCCTGTCTAGTCCAATTACACAGTTTAGGCCCAATTATCAAGTCTGTCACTAGACTATCAACAACAATGGCCTCTGTTTCTCCTGTGAAACATTCACCTTCAATCTTTATTTTAGCTACAGGATACTTCTGTTTCATTCCATTTGTGAAAACACAGGTTCTATTTTTCCCCATGTACTGATCTGGATTCACCAAATTAGTTTTCACTGCGACTCCTGTAGCTCCTGTATCATATAAGCACGCAGCTTTATGTCCATTGACCATCATGGTCCTAGTGAACTCGTTTTCACTACAAGCCTCCTCGCTATCACTCTGTTCCGGTTTAACGGCACAATACAATATTGCCATTTCTTTATTCTCATCTTCTTCTTCTTCGCATCTCATCATTGCTACTTGATGCGTTCTCATCTGTCTATCACCCTTATCGCATTGAGCTATTCTATGTTTTGTAGACCCGCACCGGAAACATCCTGTTTGTCTATTTTCTCCATAATTTCTTTCTTTCTTATTCTCATTGAAGTTCCAACCACTTCTGAACGGGTTTCTGTCTTTATATTCGCGCTGCTCCTTGCTTCTATCCGGTTTTGCAATCGGGCTACTCCTGTCTGTATGCTCAAACTCTCTGCCATGATACTTATTATCTTTATCCTTGTTCTTGCCACTATGTACCCATTTTCTTTCATCTGATTCACGAGCATCGAGAAAATTCTGGGCCTGCTTTAGCATTTCACTAAGCCTCAACTTCCCTTTTTCTTTCAAGAACTTTCTCATCTCATTGTCACAATTGATGAAAAACTGATCTCTCAGAATGAGAGTTTCTAATCCTTCATATCCTTCACCAATTTCTGCCATCTGTAACCATTGCCTAAGATACCTCCTAAGTCGTTCAACATACTGTGAAACCGTTTCATCTTCATCTCTAGAAGATTTCTTAAATTTCTTCCGATATCCACCCTCAGTCAACTTAAATCTCCTGAGTAATTCATCTTTCAACTTCTCATAATTTTGGGCATCCTCTGCTTCCATTCGCTGGTACACTTCCAGGGCTTTACCTTCAAGGAATCGAGCAAGTGTCAATGCCCACATATCCTCTGCTACGTTATACGCAGTGCACGTTCTCTCAAACCTTAAGAGATAGGCGTCTAAACAATCCTTATCTTCTCTAAATACTGGCATTTTTATGTTCTTGGCATTATTATTATTTCGTCCAGTATTATCCCAATCTCCTCCGTTACCAAGTACGTCACCTCTGTTTCTTTGCTGAGCATTATACTCCGTCCTCAATTCTAATTCTCTTAGTTTTATCTGTTTCTGGTTCTCCATTTCTATACGCTTCAATTCTAATTCGTCTCCATGACGTTTAGCTTCGAGCTCTTCCGTACGCTCTTCTGTACGCGCTTCTCTTCAAGCTCTTCTGTACGCCGCTTCTCTTCAAGCTCTTCTGTACGCTTCCTAGCTTCAAGCTCTTCTGTACGACGCTTCTCTTCAAGCTCTTCTGTACGCCTCCTAGCTTCAAGCTCTTCCAAACGTCGCTTCTCCTCTTTGGCTTCTGCCTGCCTTTCTTTTACAAATTCCCTGAGTTCACTATTTTCGAAACCCAGTTCCTGTCCGATTTTCATCCATTTCTGATATTCTGCGGACATCTTGCGTTATTTTCACTATAGGCACTGCTGGCGCTATATGAAAAATCTCAGCCTTGCGCTGATAAATTTTCTTAAGGCTATAAATAGTTGTATAACCTTGACCCAACCTCGCTTTCGCCGCTAATTACCTATAGCGTTCAACACTCTCGGTATGCAGTTGACCTGACCTCACCGAACTGACGTCACTATTACGTCGTGACTACACTTTCAATATGCAGTTGACCTGACCTCACCGAACTGACGTCACTACTACGTCGTGACTACACTTTCAATATGCAGTTGACCTGACCTCACCGAACTGACGTCACTATTACGTCGTGACTACTAATAAGCTAATCAGACGACAACAAGAAATTGCAAATGGCTGCCACGTGAGTTGAATTCGATTTCAATCTCAAAATTAATTAAGCTCGTGTCTATTCTATCTGTCTAATTCTATCCCGGACGAAATGCCACCACTCATGTAACGGGTCCCCCTGCCTCTATAGGGGAAGCTTAGAGTTGGATCTTACTCACGTTACTTTATTAGCTCTCTATGGCGAAGGTAGCAATGCATGTAAGGCCTATCATTATAGTAGAATTCAATGAAGACAGTCTTGAGTTTTGAATATTAATTAGTTCAACAAATGTCTGATTTAAATACAATTATATTATAATGTTAATGCTATATTTACCTATTCTAGAAAGACTAGTTATTCATTAGTTCATAGGCTACAATCCTTACTTAGAACCAGCATCATTGACTACTTAAATTTATGTTTTATAAGGCCCTAAGCTAACCTCCCCAAACAACTCTTTGTGATGAAATGTTATATTCACTTGAACTGGTGCTCGTCGTACAGTTACGGTAGAGCGTCGTCGATCTCCCTCTCGGTTGACTTGGCTTTCTTCAGGCTGATGAAGTTCTTTTCGATATTTCTTCTTGTTGTGGCCATTCTGCTCGAAGTGATTCTTCTTGTTGAAATTAGCGCTTCTTCCAGCTAATCCTTTAGCTAGATCTTGATGATGATTGCGTGGCGAATCAAACACCAAAGTCAGAGTTCGTATAATTCGCAAACGAAACGTTCTACGTTGGAATTATAATCGCACTGTTGATACGATACTAACGTTAACTATCAATCCCAGTCGATCGCAAGTTGAAACGACGTGACTTTCGATAGTCCTCTGAAGTTTACAACGTTCGCTACTCAACGAAGTGTGTCAGCGGACACCTCCTAACATTACTACCTCTACTGATCGTCTTTCGATCAACAAATTACCAAAACTTGTTGTCCGATCAGGAGTTTGTTCGTTAAACTGCCTCGTACGACTACCGAAGCCTTCGCAGTCAACAACAACACTGACTTGATCCTTTGCGATTAATTCTGCAGTCCAGGCGTGAAGGCGGCAAACCGCGGTTCACCTAGCAGACGACAGTTCTCAACGGTCCGTATTTTAATCCAACCAATCACGTCTCGCCAACATCGTCACGGATTAACCCAGCACCACAGGTTATCCCCGAAGCTTAGCTAAATATTATTATCTATATCGCTGGTTCTGACGCTGGTTCAATTAATTAAATGAATAATTAATCCTATACACTACAACATCCTAACAATTACTGCAGCCTTACTCCTTAACTGTACATACATATATATATATAAGAGCATATATCTACAGCACTTAGTAATACGATTTGTGTGGGGTCTCAAGGACATTCACTACAATCATCATCATCATCATCATCATCATCATCATCATCATCATCATCATCATCATCATCATCATCATCATCATCATCATCATCATCATCATCATCATCATCATCATCATCATTATTATTATTATTATTATTATTATTATTATTATTATTATTATTATTATTATTATTATTATAGATCATTATAATCATTATTATATATCTAATCGTACTCTGGTAGGGCCAGTCCCAAGCCCAAATAGAAGAGGAGGTTATGCGAATCATCATTGAAATGACACAGCTTCGTTAAACAGCAGCTAACCAACGCAACTTCGGGTGGTGCCAGATCTAAGTCTATGGTAAATGGGGAGGGCGACGCTAATCATCTTAGTTATGACCGGGCGCCATTCAGCCAAAAGCTACTACCATCTACTGATGACTTCGCCATTATTACAGTGGCGCTATAGAAGTTTTTAGTGTAAATTATGCTAGATTAGGAAAGGTTAAGTGGATTGGCCCTCTAGCAACGGTAAAGAAGATCAACGCTACCGTATTTGTAATTAAATACTAGCAAAAGAAGAGTATCATTAGACACCTTGAAAAGCTGTTCACATGGGGTATAAATACAAATTTTGCGTTTTAATATTTTATTAACTTTGGAGTCTGACTAAATGTTATTATCTAACATGGAATATTTACACAATTACAAAATAATTACATAATTATTACATAATTACATAATCTCCGGCACTACACTGTCTGCGGTAGTTCCATTCCAGAGCCTGGAGAAAGGAAGAGGGAGACGTAAATTAGCAGCTTCGTTAAATAGAGACCGGCCATCAAAAAGATAACCCATTAAATCATGATGCCGTTGGAAAAAACGTTGTGTAATGTAAACGTTAAATCACGCATACAGGCACACATATTATGCACACATATATACATATACACGTCACTTATGGCTACCAAGCCGCCAACTAAAACCATAGGCTTATGTTGCCTTCCTTCGTTGATTGGTTAGCTGATATTTAACGACGATTTTAAAGATGATTGACGTTGCCATTCTCCTTGGTCCAGGCGTGAAATTTAGTTTGAAATCTCTGCTCCACCTGTTCTCCCCTACCAAACTCCGCCATTATGAGCTCACTGTAATTGTAATTGAACATTTGTATAGCGCCACCCAGAGATTCAGAGGCGCTCCCGACCAAGGGCTCTAACAAACAGGATAGTCTTCAGGCGTTTCCGAAACAGAGGAAGAGACAGGATGAGGAGCTGAAGACGCAATTCATGGGGAAGATGGTTCCAACTAGAGCGGCCGACATAAGCAAAGCTTCTGGATTGGCGAGGGAGATGACTGGCCACCCGCCCTCATACGCCGAGACAAAGATAATGAAGTCGCTAACACTTCATATCCATGGCTGACTCAGGGCCTGCTTAAGGGACTGCTCTTCTTCTTCAACAAATTAATGGTAGCATACGCCGTTGACGTCGATGGGAAAATATCATGTACAGTTCTCATTGCGTTAGGTCTCTGAAATGGACGATTGAAGTTGGACTATTTGGTTTTTATTATTATTTATTTATTATTTTTTATTATTAATATTTTTTATTGGTTTTTGGGGGCCCGATAGCGCATTGGATAACACGCTGGCATGAAGAGCGAGAGGTACCGAGTTCGAGCCCGTAGGGCGGATATGCTTTGTATACAGGCTGCTATTAGCGCCGTGTATTGCAGGCTGTCTGTTCTGTTAATAGTTAAGGTTGTTTCAATTGCATAACAAGTAAATGTACAGCGCAGTGAGTTTGTCAGGCGCTTAATTAAAGAAAAGATATTATTATTATTATTAGTTTAACAGCCGACATTTGTCACTTGTACGAAAACCCGCTGGGGACTCAGTCATTCCCCGATCCCCCTTTAATCAGTTCATAGATGGTTGCGAAACAGAACCCAATTCGTTAAAGCACTCGACTTGTAACATAGAGCCAGGTGTAGCCGTTATATTTCGAACCAGATTTCTGTCATGGCGGGTATTTGACAATAATTTGTTATCATTTTTTCTATCACATTACAAAAAGATGATGTTTATGTTATCGCTCTACGAGGCATGGATAGGAGACAATACTAACTGGACGAAACTGACGATTATATATAGCGTGGATTAAAACTAGTTAAAGGTGTCTAAGCTTCGCATCTGACCAAAGGCGGTAAATAGTGACGTAACCAATCGAACGGTGGCCTATGATCAGAAAGGACAGCATCGTCAAAGGCAAATAAGTATCAAAAGAACGTGAAGATGAAACAAAGCACAACAACAAAAGAAAGAGAAAACAAACAGAGTGAGTGAAAATAGGCCTACAAGAATTTTAAAATAGAGAAACACTTTTAACTTCGAAACCAACGACCGTCAGACCGACTGAAGGAAGGAAAGGACAGAACTACAGATGGAGAGATCATGGAGTTCTACGGGGAATGCAATGGCTTAACCAACCGAACGGTGGTCAACGATCGAAAGGAGCTCTGTCAAAGGCAAGGAGGTAAAATAAATAAACAGATCAAGCAGAGCAAACAAGAACAGATGAAGAAAGAAACAACCTACATCGTGCAGTGGTTAAAGTGGTTTGGATGAGCAGTGGGAACTCCGAAGAAGAGTTTCGTTGGGTTCTACTGCACGGTGAGCAGTAGAAACGCAAGCAAAGGATTTATAGAGCAGTGGGAACGCCGTTCCCAATCGTTCCCACACACTTTAAACGCTGCCTACACGAAAGCCGAATGAGAATCAGAGAATTTTTAAAACACAAAAACAAAATAATATTTATAAACTTTTCAGATCGGTGGCCTAAGAAACATCAACAGAGAAGAGAAGAAGAACAAGAACCTCCAGTCTAAGAATACGCAAAACAGAAGATTCATCGTCGTTAAACTATTTTCCAAACTCTGATATTATCGTCTAGGAATAATTATATTAGAGCGGAAACTGTCGTTATATTTAATAAAAAATAGATGTCGAATGTAATTAGACACCTTTAAACCACGTCCAAGTGGTATTATAAATAAAGAAAATGTTCAATTTGCTGTGATGGAAACTTTGGTCGTCCATACAGGTCGGTGGAATTCTTGACAACGAGACAACGTGAATATTTACGTTGAAAAATATGCACATTGATATAATCGTTTTTGCATTATGCAAACGGTCATTATATTAAATAAATAAATAGATGTCGAATGTCATTAGACACCTTTAAAACGTGTTCTGATGGTGCAATAAATACAGAATTTTCTTTCCTATAATAACATAAAGGATGTCCTAAAGACCTCTGAAGCCAAGGATTATAAAAGCAGAGATAATATCACTCAGAATAGCAGTTTACAGCAGGTGCACAATTTTCTATTATAATAGGAACATTATGTAGTAACACAGGTTTTTAACTCCGATACTGCACGTATGCCTACTCTGGCAGTGCCAGTCCCATGATGGCCACGTGTTGAGCGCTTCTGAGATACTCTCAAGTGGCGTTTTATAAATTTATGTCTTGTTACATTACATTACATTACAATAATCTTTGTTGTCACCTTGCGTCGTTCAGCAAAGAACTACTACTGTTATTTTAGCTTTATAGCGACCATCGACTGATCAATTATTACAGTTACGCTATAGAAGCTTTTAGTGTAGATTATACTAGTTTAGGAAAGGTAAAGTGCATTGGCCCTCTAGCAACGGAATAGAAGCTGAACACTAGCAAAAGTAGAATATCATTAGACACCTTTAAAACCCGTTCAGATGTCGCAATAAATAAAGTTTTTGCTGTTTGATTTATTTCTTTATTCGATGCTTAAGATGTCGTTATCTTACATATAATAACTACAGAATTACAAAATAATTACACAATTACGTAACTCCTACACTACACTACCTGCAGTAGCGTAAGTTCAAAGCCTGGAGAAAGGAGGAGGGCGACGTTTATCATCTTTGTTATAGGCGCCACCGATGCACACACGCAATGACGCATTCACTTACTAAACTAATAAATTGAAGTTAGAAATTTATGCAGCATCGCAAAACGAATACCTCATCCTCTTCCTCCTACTCCTCCTCCTCTTCATTTTCTACAAGACTGCAAAGGAAAAAAGCATAATAATTCCTTAACGGCTAGTTTTGTCTATCGACGCTTCGTCGATAACAAAGGTGATCAAATGTCGCCCTCCTCGTTTATCAACTCTTGGGACTGGCACTACAAGAGTATCTGCAGTGACGGAATTATTTTAACTTCAATTTTAGTCTCGTGTGTTAAACGATATCTTGCAATGGCATACAATGCCGATAAGTAATCAGTATGAGTGCACTTCAGCCCATAACGCTTTATATCAAACGTCAATTGCAACCGTTTTTGAGGTGTGCAGATACACCATTTCGTTTCCATTGTTTTTCAACCTCTTAGGGTCGTTGACGTTGACTTCACCACACACACTCGAAATTAGGATGTCAATAGTTTGAAGACATCTTATGACATCATAGGCACTATGTGAAAAGCTATGTAGGCCTATAATTATCATCAATGTTAGTTCTCACTTTTAATGTCTATAGTATAGCTCCATCTGTATAAACGTCATTTTTCACATAAAATAAACAAATTTTCTTTAATATCGTATGTACCGCTTGAAAACAAGGTATTTAAAGCGTCTTAAAGACACGATTTAAAGGTGTCTAAGTGAAGCTTACATAGATTCAGTGTTTAACGATATCTTTTGGCTATGGCAGATGCTTACATTACTTATAATCATAAAAGTAAGAAAATCACCAGACTGTACAAGGTTTGACATCGTAAATTAATGCGGTACAGGTATATCTTTAATGATGATGATGACGACGACGATGATGATGACGATGCGGTCGTTGTCCTTGTTCACGACTTCGTCACTGGTCGAATTGACCACTGCTGCTCCTTGCTTGTTGGCCTTCCTCTTGGGGTTCTGGGGCGACTAGATCTGAATATACCCTTGGCTGCTCGGCTTATTGGGCGGCTCCCTAAATTCACTTCTGTCTCTTCATACATGCGTGATGTGCTCAATTGGCTGCCTATCTCTCAGCGGATTTCATACCGTATTGCTGCTCTGGTTTCTCGTTGCGTTCTTGGCTGTGCTCCAGCTTACTTGCGTGATCTTTGCCACCCAGTGTTCGACGTTGCAGCGCGTCATGTGCTTCATCCTGCGACGATTAGTGAACTCCTAGGCTATTTGGCACCGTCGTGTTTTTCGGTTGTGGGCCCTTCCATCTGGAATGACCACATGCTTAACCCTCAGGCTACCGAGGTTTTTTGTAACACTGGCTACCAAGGGGGTGGTCACAAATGGATGGTTGAATGACTGGATCGTCCCTCCCCGTCCCTCCCCGTCTCTGCCTTTTATCATGGTCACCCTCCCTCAAATGCCAAGAGTGAGAAATGAAGTCGCTAGCATAATTCTTAAAGGGTACCAGTTTAACGATATCTTATGACATCAAAGGCCGTTGACGTCGATTGGAAATCATCGTGTACAGTTTTTCATAGTCCTCCACTTATAAGGCATAAACAAAACACAAGAGCATGGTTAGCTGCTTACTAAACTACGCTATGTCGTTGCAGCGATGATAAACGTCACCCTCCTCCATTTCCGAGCCTTAGGTCTGGCACTACCTGTGTACAAACAGTGGCGGAGGTAAGAAAATGAGAAAAGACACGAAGTGCCTTGTTTTGATGATGATGATTATGATGATGACGATGATTACGATGATGACGACAATGGTGATAATGATACTTTTTTAAACGACGGATCTTGTCTGATATCGTTGGGTTTAATACTAGAACAAATAAAAGTGCATTCAACTAACGCGTTATTTTTGTTGTGTTTCCTTTTTAACGACTAGCAGCTGCTGTGTGGTAACAAAGACCATTAGCGTCGCCCTCCTCCTTTGTATATTCTAACGCGTTATTTTATCTACGTCTTCTACTTATAAGGTGACTGAAACACTTAAAAGTGGTGTCCAAAGACTACTACTTCAACTTCTCTTCTTCGTCTGGGCTACTTTGAGATTTTGTTCAGGGAGCAATTTACTTATTAGCCTTCGGAACAGCACAACATCTCCGTACCAGAGAAATTATCTTCAGGTGCTAGAGGTCGTTTCACACCGAAGCGGAAACATTACGCCTCTGAGTATTAGCTTAAACACCTTTACAACGTTTGATTGATTTTCTACGCTATCCTCAACAAAAAAATAATAAAAACAATCATAATAATATTATTGATAATAATGAAAATGATAATTATATTCATAATAATAATAATAATTATATTGATAGTAATATTAATAATAATAATAATAATAATAATAATAATAATAATAATAATAATAATAATAATAATAATAATAATAATAATATAATTATTATTCGGATAATCTTATTAGTTGAAGTTGATCTGCTTAGAATACGACAGGATTGGTTTGATAAACTTCTCTTCTAAATCAATGATTATCGAGCCTTTCAAACTCTTCGTAGTTGGCTGCCGGCCGTGTTTAAAGGCCGACGACGTCACAATCACCAATGGCGACGTATTGTTATTTTAAATGGCAGCGTAACTGAAATACTCGTTAAATATCACTGTTTACCAAATGAGTCAAAAACCTTGTAAGGGACAGGGGGTTTGCACGGTGTGTTGGGCGTCATTTAAGACCCATGCCTCCGACGGGACGATTCATCGGCACGGTCCTCGATCCGCCCCGTGTCCGGGCTCTGACCAGCCACCGGCCGACTGCCCTACAAAACAAATGACCGCAACGCAGCCGTCTTCCATCGAGAGCGGACAGATCGCTTTCCCATGGAGTCTGTCAGCGGACGAAGCACATCCACCGTTGGTTTCGCGCCTCTCACACCCTGTTTCGCCAGGTCTTCTCATCAAGAGAATCCCAAAAGCTGCTAGACCATCTTGTGCTGCTCTCCTGGGAGACCTAATACAGGCTATCGTGCGAGAACCAAACTGCGTTGACAAATGGTGCGATTTGCTGGCTTTTGGGGGCGTTGTGCTGGTGAAACTAAAGAGAGGTGGACGCAAACACAACGTAACGAAGACGATTCTGTCTCGCATTGCGGATTGGCGGTTGAAGGGGCCAAACCATTCGATCAACGATGATCTGGATTCGACGCGAAGTCGCAAGCCCAAAGCAACCAAATATGATCCTGCCAAGTATTTGGCGTCTACAGTTGCCAGCAAGCTTGAAGAAGGCAACTTCAAAGCAGCCATTCGTATCATCTGCAGCGAGGATAAGCCGGCTCTGGACACACCAGAAACTCTGGCCGCGCTTCAGCATAAGCACCCGCCTGCGCCAGTGGACAGAAGACAACCGTGCGATCCAGACAGTTCAGAGCGCTTCATCGCGTTGCAGGTTTCGAAAGAAGAAGTCTCAAAAGCAATATCCTCTTTCCCAGCGGGTTCTTCCGGCGGTCCTGATGGCATCACCCCACAGCACCTGAAGGATCTCATGGCCTTCGGAGTGGACGAAAACATCGGGCAACATCTATCTGACCTTGCCAATCTCCTTTTAAAGGGAGGTTTACCTGAAGAGGTGAATGAGGTCATCTATGGAGCAAACCTTTTAGCCCTAAGCAAGAAAGACGGTGGCATAAAACCGATTGCCGTGGGCTACACGTGGCGCCGCCTGGCGGCGAAGTGCGCTAATATGTACGCGGTGACAAGACTATCCCAACTCCTCGCTCCCATTCAGCTTGGGGTAGGCATTCCAGGAGGTGCTGAGGCAGCTGTTCATGCGACACGTCGTTGGGTAACCACAATGCCTAAAGACAGCATCCTAGTGAAGCTAGATTTCACTAACGCGTTCAACACTCTGCGCAGAGATTCGCTGCTAGAGGCAGTGGCTAGAGACATACCAGAGCTCTACCGATTTGCTCACGCTTCCTATTCCAATCGTCCATTATTGCGTTACAGCTCACACATCATACGATCGGAAGAGGGGACACAGCAAGGCGATCCTTTGGGCCCTCTGGAATTTTGCCTTGTACTACAACCGATTCTGACAAAGCTGAGATCTGAACTGCGCATTGGATACTTGGATGACCTGACGTTGGGTGGTAGCAAGGAGACAGTGGTCGCCGATGTTCATCTGATTGAGGAGGAATCTAAGAACCTTGGTTTACTATTAAACCGCAGCAAATGCGAAATCGCGTGCCACAACATCCGGATGCCGATTGATGACCCGGCCTTTCAAGAATTCAAGAGCGTGGCCTTCGAGCATATGACGTTGTTGGGTGCACCTCTGTTACCAGGTCCAGCGGTGGATATGGTCGTGCAATCTAAAGCTAACGATCTTGAAAGAGCAATGCAAAGATTATCATTACTTAACACACATGACGCTTTGGTCCTACTTAGAAGCAGTTTAAGTGTGCCGAAGCTGTTATACAGTATGCGCACAGCTGTCTGTACTGATTGCCCGGGTTTGGCCAGATTCGACCACTTATTGAGAGAAGGTCTTTCAACCATCTTAAATGTAGACCTTGATGAAGACCGTTGGCTCCAGGCTTCTCTGCCGGTGAGAGATGGTGGTCTGGGTGTTCGTTGTGCATCTACGCTGGCACTTTCCGCCTTTCTGGCTTCTGCTGCAAGCACAAACGAACTTCAGGCATGCATCTTACCGACAGAGTCGGCTGAAATACCGTACGAACTGGCGAATTCAGCACTCACCGCTTGGATGACCATGACAGGTGCAGAACCACCCAAAGGAGCAGCAACTTATCGCCAAAAAGAGTGGGATTTCCTATTTACAGACAAGGCGTGGAAGGGCCTACTCGAGTCCACTAGTGCTCCACGTGATCGTGCCCGACTACTAGCTTCTCGAGCACCTCACTCTGGTGACTGGATGCTAGCTCCACCTGTGACTGCTCTGGGCCTGCGCCTCTCAGACGAGGAAGTACGGATCGCAGTCGGGATGAGGCTAGGCACGATACTCTGTGAGCCGCATTTATGCCACCACTGCCGGGGAAAAGTCGACGCAAGAGGACTTCACGGACTGGTTTGTAGAGGAGGAGGCGGTAAACAGCAGCGGCACAGTATGCTAAACGACGTCCTCTGGAGAGCCCTTGGCAGAGCGAAAATACCTGCTCAGAAAGAACCTCTCGGCCTCTCAAGAGAAGATGGGAAACGGCCAGACGGTGTTACGCTGATCCCTTGGTCTCGTGGACGATGCCTGGCATGGGATGTGACAGTGTCCGACACCTACGCCACGTCTCATCTTCCCTACACATCAATTGGAGCTGGCGAAGCAGCCGAACGCGCCACTGTTTCAAAAAGGGTGAAATACTCTACAATTACTACCAGCCATGACTTTGTAGCTGTCGCCATGGAAACCGGCGGCGCTTGGAGCAGCGAAGGTCTGCAATTCATATTAGAGTTGGGAAGCCGGATAACGGCCGCAACGCACGATCCACTGGAGACATCGTACTTGTTCCAGCGTATCTCAGTAGCTCTGCAACGGGGGAATGCCATCTGCCTCTCCGGAACATTGCCAACGCTCTCTGAGATCTGCTGAGATGACTTTTCAGACAACAACAACAACAACAATAATAATAATAATAATAATAATAATAATAATAATAATAATAATAATAATAATAATAATAATAATAATAATAATAATAATAATAATAATAATAATAATTGATGCCCGCGGCTGAAGCCAAGAATTGACTAATTGACTGATGCGTCGCAACCTGACGTCTGTCGTCAAGAAACGCGTCGCCGACTTCCATGACAAATGGCCGACTCTTGCCGAAACCCTCTTCGAGCCAGATGAGGACACCACCGGCGGCCGCAGATCATCGGGCTCGAATGGGAGGCTGGCGTTGGCGGCGGCGGTGGCCGCAAAACTTGAAGACGGCAACATAAGTGCGGCGGCCCGCATCCTCTGCTCAGACGACATCCCAGCGCCGATTAACGAAGAAACACTAGAACTCTTGCGCAAAAAACATCCTGCGCCGCCGTCTGACCGCCCAGTCATCCTCCGCTCAACATCAAGCGCATCTTTCCAGGCCACTGAGTTGGAGATCCGCACTATGATACGATCCTTTCCCATGGGATCGTCGGGCGGCCCGGATGGCCTGCGTCCCCAGCATGTCGCGGAGCTAATAGGAGATCTAGACGCGGGACCTGGACTACTGAGGGCGTCAACTGCAGTCATCAACCTACTACTGGCCGGCACCTGCCCTCAAGAGCTACGTTCGATCTTATTCGGTGGAACTCTTTTCGCCCTTCGCAAAAGCTGCGGTGGCCTAAGACCAATAGCCATTGGGTACGTCTGGCGTAGACTCGCGTCTAAATGCGCCAACGCATACGCCATCCCGCGCGTCACGCCGTATTTGGCCCAAAAACAACTGGGGCTGCGAGGCCGCAACCCACGCCGCCAGGCGATTCTTGATCAACATGGAACCGGGATCAATCATTGTGAAGCTGGACATCTCGAACGCGTTCAACAGCTTACATCGAGACTCTATGCTGGCATCGGTTGATGATATCATCCCTGAATTGGCCGCGTATTGCCACCTTTCCTACGCCGAATCGTCATCTCTTCAGTTCGGCAGATTTACTATTCTATCTCAGGAAGGCTCACAACAGGGCGACCCCTTGGGACCCCTACTCTTCTGCCTGCCTCTCCAGCCGATCCTAAACGGTCTACTGTCACCCTTGGCCTTTGGATACCTCGACGACCTCACCTTGGGTGGGGACCCTGGGGTGGTAGAGGCGGATGTTGACACAATCGAAAGGGAATGCTTGCGTCTAGGCCTAACGCTCAACCGCACCAAATGTGAGCTCATTGCCTCCGACTTCGACTTCAACGACACCAACCGGAGCTCTCTGAGTCAGTTCGCCCGGGTCAGCCCCTCGTCGGCCACGCTTCTGGGGGCACCTCTCTCGTCGGCGGAGGCTCTCCTTTCGGCCCTCGACGCCCGCGTTGCCGATCTCAGGATGGCTCTTGTCAGATTACAACTCATCGCCAGACAGGACGCCCTCTTGATCCTCAGAAGCTCACTCGTCTCGCCTAGACTGATGCATTTATTGAGATGCACCCCTTGCCACGACCACCCGCTACTAGGGGTTTACGACGAGCTGCTGCGGAGAGGGATCGAGCGGATCCTTAATATTTCGTTGAACGATGACCAATGGATGCAAGCCTCCCTACCGATCAAGATGGGAGGGCTGGGAATTAGGAGGGTGTCCTCGCTGGCACTACCCGCCTTCTTGGCTTCAGCCGCGGGCACCCTCCCCACCCAGTCCCTAATACTGGGATCCACATTGGAGGACTCGGACACGGCTTACGACTCGGCGCGGACTACCTGGCTCCAGATCGCTGATGCCCCGGTACAGATGATCCCTCCAGGTCACAAACAGTCACAATGGGATAAACCGCTGTTGAACACCGTTTGTTTGGCTATCGAAGATAAACTACAGGACCCATACGACCAAGCGAGACTAAAGGCCTCAAAGTCACCGCACGCCTCGGATTGGCTTCATGCTCTCCCGCTCGTTGCACACGACCTCAGACTGGAGGACGAGGCCGTAAGGGTGGCGGTCGGTCTGCGTTTAGGTGTGGCCATTTGTGAGCCGCACGTGTGCGCTTGCGGTGTCTCCGTTTCATCAAGAGGCACGCATGGGTTGTCGTGCTCATTGGGATTCGGTCGACAAGCTAGGCACAGCAACATCAATGATCTCATCCATCGTAGCCTCAACCGAGCTGGCATCCCGGCGGTCAAGGAGCCGTCCGGCCTGACCAGATCGGATGGCAAGAGACCGGACGGGCAGACCCTAATTCCGTGGAGTGGTGGACGGGCCTTATTATGGGATGCGACTGTGGTGGACACGGTGGCCGCCTCATACATCTCGGAGACAGCGGCCGCTGCTGGTGGGGCGGCAGAGATTGCCGCCACAAGGAAGCACGTCAGGTACTCAGAGCTGGAGAAGAGATATACCTTCGTGCCTGTCGCCGTAGAAACCTTCGGTCCCCTCAACAGCGAGGGCTTCGACTTCTTATCGGAGACCGGACGCCGACTGTCGAATACTACTGGCGACACTCGCGAAACAAGCTTTCTTTTTCAAGGCCTTTCAGTGATGATCCAACGCTTCAACGCAGTGGCTTTTCAGGGCACCATGTCAAGGCTGCCAGGATCCGACGAGCGGCGAATCCTGAACAGATGATAACTGATGTCTCGTATATTAATAATAATAATAATAATAATAATAATAATAATAATAATAATAATAATAATAATAATAATAATAATAATAATAATAATAATAATAATAAAATAATAATAATAATAATAATAATAATAATAATAATAATAATAATAATAATAATAATAATAATAATAATAATAATAATAATAACGCTCTCTGAGATCTGCTGAGATGACTTTTCAGACAACAACAACAACAACAACAACAACAACAACAACAACAATAATAATAATAATAATAATAATAATAATAATAATAATAATAATAATAATAATAATAATAATAATAATAATAATAATAATAATAATAATAATAATAATAATAATAATAATAATAATAATAATATAATAATAATAATAAAACCCAGTATGTTATTATCTGATCCTTCTTTAGTATTGAACTGAACAATACCTGACAATCATAACATCGTCCTCCTCCTCATCATAATCATCATCAACATAATTATCATCATCAACATCGTCATCATCGTCATCAAAACAGGTCCCATAGGTTCTCCGTGTCTTCAATCTCTTTAACTCAACCTCTGCCATACTTGGCAGTGCCAGTCCCAAGTCTGTGGAAAATACGGAAAGCAATGCTAACCGTCCTTGTTGCAACAAGGCGTCGTTAATAAGCAACAAAAAAATTGTGTAAGTATTGCATCTGCCTTACGAGTATATATATATATATATATATATATATATATATATATATATATATATATATATATATGAAGAAATATGATCACAGCCAAGTTCAATCGTCCATTATAAAGATAGACCAAACGCAGTGTGTCAGCTGGATTTTGTGTGCCAATAAACGAATATAATAATTTTAAAAAAATTAGACACCTTTAAAACACTTTCAGAAGGCGCTATAAATAAACAAATTTGCGCTTTGACATGATTGGACGGGGGAGTTCATGTAAAAACGATCGTTGTATTATATGGAAAAGTTGCATAATTACACAATGCTAATTAATTATATGATTACACAACTCGGACACTACCCTGTCTCTGGTAGTGCCAATCCCAAGACTCAATAAAAGAGGAGGGCGACGTCAATCACCTTTGCTATGACACAGTGTCGTTAAACAGCAACTAAACAAACCAACAAAAGGGTCAACAACGGCCTATGTTGCCGTCATAATGACATTAATTAACTGTAGGAATCCGTGTATTGCATGGATATTAGGTATAATTATGTGGTGACAACCAGCGTCGTTAAACAGCAGCTAACCAAAACAGCTCCAAGTGATGCCAGACCTAAGCCAATGGCCGAAGAGGAATGGCGACGCTAACAATCCTCGCTATGACCTGGCGTCATTCAGCAAAATACTACTACTGCCATTTAGCTTAATAGCGACCATCGACTGACCCAGTGGCGCCATAGAAGCTTTCAGTGTAGATTACAATTGTTTAGGATAGGTAAAGTGGATTGGACCTCTAACAATGGATAAGAAGCTCAACGCTGTCGTGTTTGTAAATAAACAATAGCAAATGAAGAATATCATTAGACACCTTTAAAACATGTTCATATAGAGGTATAAAAAAAGATTTTTGCGCCCTGATTAGTTAACTGTTCCTGATAATGTCACTATCTTACATGACTGTAATAATTACACAATTACCAAAATAATTAGTGAATAATTACAAAATTATATTATTCCGACACTACGCTACCTGCACTAGTGTCAGTCCAACGCCTAGAGAAGGTAGGAGGGCGACGCTAATTATCTTTGTAATGACACAGTCGCTTTAAACAGCAACTAACCAAACCAGCTTCTGTTGCCACAAACAGGTCATGAAACTGTAGGAATTAATTTGTAACACGGACATAGTGAGGTGACATCAATAGCTGTAAGATTCCTGCTACACAATGGAAATAAAATTATACTGAGCTAGAAGCTAAAATAGGCGAGACTGGTAAAAAATTAAGAATATTCTTCAGTTCAGCAGTTGCCGATGAATTTGCCATAATTTGCAAAGTAGTAATCCGATTTTGATGCCGTTTGCTTTATTCTATATAGAATATAGTCCTTTATTGCACAGCAAAATTGCAGTACGACCAAGTAATGTATTACATGACACAAATATTCCGAAACCTTTTATTCGATTTTCTCACTCAAAACTAATGAAAGAATCAAACGAGCATAACTTCAGTTAGAAAAAAAGAAATTTTCATTCTCCAAAAAGTATTTTGAAGCAGATCTACTGTAGAATATGACTGAAAGAAATGGTCAGAAACTTACAAGGGGCGGGTTTTGACCCCCTGTGTCACAAATGAGGTTCCTATACACCTGAAAAATGCTTGCAATTGATGATAGAAATTCAGCGTAAACTAAACAAACTCTCTTCCTAAATTATCAACGTTAACCACTGAATATCTCCATTAATTGCTAAGCTTTGCTTCGACACCTTAATAATCGGGTCTTTCCGACGTTATAAATACCACATTTTGGTTCTAATGTTAGGTTACAAGTTGTAAATGGATTATTATAGTTTAATTTAGGTTGTATGTGTACATTTTGATTACTAAAACACTCATAGATAACATCTTTTCAATTGTTAATTTTTAAATATGTTATGTCATATAACATTTATAATAAAATTTTGATGTTGGAAAAATATTGATATTAATTATTGGTTAATGAATATCAATATTGCCATAATACTATTATACAATGTTGGTTGCAATGTTGGTTGCAATGCTGGTTACTATTATTTAACTTTGGTTCTTCAGTATTATATATTACAAATGGTTTGGTTTGGCTGCTGTGTTGTATAATAATATTGCAGTACTGTGTTGCAATGCTGTTTGCTGAAATATCCATGGACGACTTTTTTTTCTACTGTTGATTTTTGTTTAAAATATGTTATGTCATAATAATAAGAACCCGATGTTAGAAAATTATAAATATTACTTATTGGTTAATGAATATTCATATTACAATATTACTATAATTCAATTTTAGTTCTTCAATATTGCATAATGGTATGGCTTGGTTAATGTACATGAACAGTTTAAAGGAATACCTTAATCAATTATAATACATGTATGCTTTGTTAGTTAATGAAATTTGTCAGGACATAATGATCACAGACAATATGAGATGAAATACTTTATGCTACAAAAATATTGAATATTAGAAAAATTGTAAAGCTCCGTCTGACACCTTTAATGTTGTCGTTCGGATGCTATAAGTTTCTGTTTACGATTGTATTGTATATTTTCTGCATTGTCGTCAACGGCCTTTGATGTCATAAGACGACGTTAAACTGTGGTTATAATAATTATATAATGTTAGGTTCTTAACGATTTTTCTTTAAATTCATCTAACTCCTGCACTATAATAATACAACCGGTTGTAGTGCCAATCCCAAGCATGAATCAAGGAGTAGGGAGACGTCTAATGTTAGCGTCGTTGTACAGATCCTAGCCATCATATGGTATTCCCATAAATTATGATGCCGTTCGAGAAAGCGTTGTGTAATGTAAACGATTAATCACTGTCCGTAGCCTGGTAGTGCCAATCTCAAGCAGCTTACCAATCGGCGAAGGAGGGTAACATAAGGATATGGTTTTAATTGACGGTCTTGGTATACCAATAAGTGACGTTTGTGTATAATGTGTGTGCGTGTCAGTGTGTGCCTATGTGTGTGTGTGTGTGTGTGCTATGTGTGCTTGTGTGTGTGCCTATGTGTGCTTGTGTGCGTGTGCGTGTAGTTTTCTTGATTTGCCCTATATATATATATATATATATATATATATATATATATATATATATGTGTGTGTGTGTGTGTGTGTGTGTGTGTGTGTGTGTGTTTATATGCTTGTGTGTGTATGTGTGTGTGTGCGTCTAACTGCGGAATCCAGTGATTAGCCCTGATGCTCAGTCAAAACAAATGGATAGTCACTTATGGTAGGGTTCGAATCTAATTTCAGATTGAAAGGTCAGACGTGTAGATCATCATGGTCCTTTGGAAAAAGTTAGTTCCTCGTGCAAACCCGTTCACCCTCTCTCTGTGGCAACCGGACTAGCAACTCCACTGAACATCGATATCTGATCCGATGAAGCGCTCGTGAATACACTTGTGCCCTGCGCTTAGCCTCAGAGTAACACTTTAGAAATATGGAGTTTACGATTGCGATTACAAAAGTTCCTTGGTAATAAATTAGGTTGATTTAGAGATCACTTAAAGTCTTAAACCAAGGTTTATCCACCTGCACCACCTAGCGAACAGGTCCATAACAATTACGCTGACTTGTGGTAAGATCACATGGTGTGGGAGACAACTGGCCACGCGCTCTCATATGCCGAGGCTAAGAAAATGAAGACGCTAACACTTCATCCCTATGGCTGCCTTAGGGTTACCTTAAGGACTACTGTTATTCTTCTTCTTCTATGGCAGCAAAGGACTTTGACGTCGATGGGAAAATATCAATTACAGTTCTGACTGCAGTAGGTCTCTATAATGGACGATTAAACATGGACTGTTCGCTTTTTTTTATACATGTAGGTCTTTTACTTAAAAGACATTGTTCATTGTTCCGCGAAATACCATAAAAAATCGACTCTTGGCAGTGATCGATCAGTGAACGATTATAATAATATAGTAGTAAACAGTTATTTATTGTTTCTTAAGCATGCGATTTAAAGGTGTCTAATAAAAACATTAGTTTTATTGCAAGAAATGACTTCATAGAGAGTTCCTTATCGACTTATGAAAATCAAAGATGGCTAAGCATACAATGGATCCTTTCAGTCAATCTATCAATCAATCAATCAATCAATCAATCAATCAATCAATCAACCAATCAACCAATCACTCAATTAATCGGAATTTATAGGTCTTATGAAGTAAGTAAGTAAGTATGTTCTTAATAAACGCAAGCAACGTTCACCGCTTTACATTCAAAGTCAAAAATAATTTAGGTATAAAGAAAACGATTATTTAGAAGAAAATGAAGTCAACTAGAGTGCTTGGTTAATTGCTATATTGTTGATCTCAAGAATAATAATAATAATAATAATAATAATAATAATAATAATAATAATAATAATAATAATAATAATAATAATAATAATAATAATAATAATAATAATAATAATAATAATAATAATAATAATAATAATAATAATAATAATAATAATAATAATAATAATAATAATAATAATAATAATAATAATAATAATAATAATAATAATAATAATAATAATAATAATAATAATAATAATAATAATAATAATAACTCAACTCAATAATAACTCAATACGGAAATCCGGAAACTTATCTCGTACTTTTCCAGCAGGCTCTGCGGGCGGCCCGGACGGACTCCGCCCACAGCACATCCTGGAGCTGATCAACTCGCCAGATGCTGGTCCCGCTCTTGTTTTGGCCATCACTGCCTTTGTCAACTTGCTACTGAAAGGCACCTGCCACGAGACATTACGACCACTGCTCTTCGGCGGCACTCTATTCGCCCTACGCAAGAAATCAGGTGGCCTGCGCCCAATTGTAATCGGCTACTTCTGGCGCAGGTTGACATCTAAGGGTGCAAACGCCTACGCTATACCTAGGTTAATAGCGTACCTTTCGCCACGACAAGTAGGAGTTGGGACACCGGGTGGAGTGGAAGCAGCAGTCCATGCCACACGTCGTTTCCTGGAAACTATGGACAAAGACTGCATTCTCGTGAAACTAGACATCTCCAACGCTTTTAACAGTCTTTGTAGAGCTCGAATGATCTCCGCAATCAATGAATTAATTCCAGAAATTGCACCATACTGTTACCTGTCTTATGCGGTGGAATCTCAGTTGAAATTTGGTACCTACAGCATACAGTCCGGAGTTGGACCACAACAGGGAGATCCATTGGGCCCTTTGCTATTCTGCTTGCCACTGCAACCGACTCTTCTCAAACTATCTTCACCCTTGGCCTTCGGCTACCTCGATGACATCTCTCTGGGTGGACCGACGGCCGGAGTAGCGGAAGACATTGAGACCCTAGAAGAGGAGTGCGCAGGTCTGGGCCTGACTTTCAACAGAGAGAAATGCGAAATAATAGCTAAAGACTCTCAACTGACCAACCACAGATCTTTCAGACATTTTGGATACACCGAGCCAGACTCTGCAACATTGCTGGGAGCACCGTTGTCCACCAGCTCGGCCTTGAAACAAGCCCTAGAATCACGAGCGGAGGAGCTAGACAGAGCTATGGCTAGACTAGCCATAATAGCACGCCAGGAGGCCCTGCTGATTCTCAGACACTCGCTGGGCACTCCCAAATTAATCCATACTCTGAGATGCGCTCCATGCGCAAATCATCCAGTATTGGCAACATATGATCAAATCCTGAGGAAGGGCCTTCAGAACATCCTAAACATAGACTTTACAGACACGCAATGGCAACAATCTACCTTACCCATTGGGTTAGGCGGACTGGGCATTCGAAGGGCGTCATCGCTGGCACTTCCCGCTTTTCTAGCATCAGCCGCGGGCACCTCCGAGCTCCAGTCAAGCATCCTATGCGTACTGGACAGTCAACCGGATTTGCATTACACGAACCTATCCACACACTGGCAGACAATAACTGGGTTGTCGTTGACGGAATACTCTCCAGCAAATATACAAGCCAAATGGGACAACCCGATTCTTCAAAGAGAGCATTCGGAACTACTCCTTTCCACCACAGAGCTGAGCGAACAGGCGCGTCTGAAAGCCGTGTCCTTCCAGCACGCCAGCGATTGGATGCATTCTCTGCCAATTACATCATGCGGCCTCAGGCTTAGCGATGAGGCCATCAGGGTGGCGGTTGGCCTTCGTCTGGGGGCCAACATATGCCAACCTCACGTCTGCGCATGCGGCGCACTGGTTACCGCTAGAGGTACACACGGCCTCTCTTGCTCTCTGGGATTTGGTCGAGCGGCCAGACACGCCGCCATCAACGACTTGGTCCATCGCAGTCTAATCAAAGCCGGCTTCCCAGCGGTTAAGGAGCCACGGGGCATGCTGCGCTCGGATGGTAAGAGACCGGACGGCACCACCCTTATACCATGGAGAGCGGGCCGAAACCTCGTTTGGGATGCAACGGTGGTTGATACGCTAGCGCCTTCCTACCTGCAGGCAACGGCCGTAACAGCAGGAGCCGCAGCTGCGGACAACAGGAAAAATCAAAAATACCAGACCCTTCTGGACATACATGACTTCATCCCGCTGGCCCTGGAAACTTTAGGTCCCATTAACTTGAGAGGCCTTGAATTAATCACAGAGATGGGCCGTCATCTGACAAAGGCGACGGACGAAGTCAGAGAGACAACCTTTCTGTTTCAAAGACTTTCTTTGACAATTCAGCGCTTTAACGCTGTGGCCTTCGCCGGCTCTTTTGTTGACCTTATGCCCGAGATGGAATAATAATAATAATAATAATAATAATAATAATAATAATAATAATAATAATAATAATAATAATAATAATAAAAATAATAATAATAATAATAATAATAATAATAATAATAATAATAATAATAATAATAATAATAATAAAAATAATAATAATAATAATAATAATAATAATAATAATAATAATAATATGATACTTCCAATTTAGTTTTCTGTCAAATATCATTCCTAGAAATTTAGCTTTATTTTCCATTTTTATCAATTCTTTATCAATTTTAATATTTATTATTGGTAATTGTTTTTTATTAGTAAATAGAACTCCTACCGTCTTGGCTATAGATATCTTAAACCCATTTTTGTTACACCAGTTATTTATTTCATCAATTGATTGTTGTATTTTTTAATTAAAGTTTTAGTTTTTCTATGTCCTATGTAAACTGCACTATCATCAATAAAAAGAGACATATTCCATTATGGCAACGTCCAATCTTTAAATATAATAATTATAATAATAATAATAATAATAATAATAATAATAATAATAATAATAATAATAATAATAATAATAATAATAATAATAATAATAATAATAATAATAATAATAATAATAATAATAATAATAATAATAATTATAAGAATAATAATAATAATCTGTTCTTTAATAAGCGCCTGACAAACGCACTGCGCTGTACATTTACATGTTATGCAATTGAAACTATCTTAACTACTAACAACAGAACAGACAGCCTGTAATACAACGGCGCTAAAAGCAGCCTACAAAGCATATCCGCCCTAACGGGGCTCGAACTTGGTACCTCTCGCTCTCTACGCCAGTGTGTTATCCAATGCGCTATCGGCTCCCCCCACCGAAAGCAGTGCGACGTTAATCATCTTTCTTATGATACAGTATAGTTAAACAGCAACTAACCAAACCAACAAAACGTCATATGGACGTAGCGAGAAAGTGAGAGAGAAAGAGAATGAGGTGGAGGTGGCACAGGTCACAGAGCATGCGTACTGAATGATTCTGTCGTTGAACGCCGACTTTTGTCACTTGTACGAAAACCCACTGAGGCTCAGCCCCTTTAATAGACACAATATTCAACTGAACAATCAGTTCTTAGACTGTTGGGAAACGTTCGAGCCTCCTCCTCTCAGACGGTTACTAATTAACGCTGTTCACCTTTCGCAGCACTTTCTTTCTGCCTTGAACAAAATTCCTAGGGATCATAATTATGTACCTCTGGAAAATAATAATAATTAATTCATTATCAACACGAAATAAATCTTAACGCACATTCAAAGACCTCATAAATTTGTCAACGCGCCTCCTTATGCTGTAGTAGTTTGGCGTTCATAAGTTTAATTTTTTTGATTAGGCCTAAAGCTTTGCGTACATACTTACTAAATTTCATAACTTAAGCTAGAAAACGATTGGACACAAAATGCACGTGATCAACATCGGTTCCGTGATTCGATAATAATCGATGACGTCATCTTGTAAAACAAAGGATAATTATGACGTAGAATCCATTGCTGTGGCAACGCTCGGTTGTAGGCTTTTGATGGAGACGAGCGTTTATTTGACGATTTCTTCTTAAATAATATTTTCACTCAAAAAGGTCTATTTTTATATTTATTTTCGGCGATTTTGGACAGAGGTGAGTAGCCTTATATTGGGAAACTAGAGATGAACAAGGTGATCGATGACACAAGGTATTAAAATCTTTTGTTGTCGAAATATTCGATGGAAACGAGTCATCAGGACGGTGAGACAAGCTGACGACTAGTTATAGGTGAATGGTTAACTGTAC
>JACEVL010000908.1:1200000-1210000 GCA_020284085.1 Aporrectodea caliginosa | reverse complement strand
CAAAACAAAAACAAACATTTTCATTTACACAGTGAACTATTTGCTTGATATTTACTGTTCTTTAATCATCTGCATTGAGATTGCAAGTGTGGGGCATAACAATCTCAGCCAAACACTGAAACCAAACAAGCCAAATATTGAATTGCATGCACTATATAAATATAATAAATCCAAAGCCCTGGTCAAGGCCTCAAGGGTCAGGGAAATAATTTTTGAAGTTACAGACTTGGGCATTGGTACCCAAATCCATGGGACGGCTTAAATTTTCCCAGTTTTCAGTCCAAATTGTTACAAGTTTCAATCAAACATGATCACACTAGGCAAGTGCTCTTCTCGGCTTTGTAAAGGTGGCATTATCAAATTTCATTTGAATTGTATTGTTGTATTGTGTTGTATAAGTCGTGAGTAAAGCCAAGCTTCATCTTCCTGACAGTAAATGTCTAGTGCAATCCTTCAATTTTCAAATTGTTTGCACTGCTATTCACATAACAGTGCCAAACAGCATGAAATTGCAACACGCTGAATTAAAATCAGTACCTCTAAATTAAATTCTTATTTTTTTACATTTCATTTTTTTTAAATAAACTGAATTGGTTGATTTTGATCCAGTCATGAGGCTCTTTATGGGATCATAGCAAAGCCCTGACAACCAACTGTTTCATAATGTATTGTTTAAAAGCTTTCTATTGAAAATGTAACTTATACAGAGCAATTCATGTTTACACTAAAGGAGGTTAGCAAGAGAACTTAAGATGGATTTCCGGACATCAACATTCCAATCAAGTCTAATATGCATGCCTTACAGGAAAGCTTATAGTATTGGGAGGTTGAAGGATATAGTGCGTAAGTTTACTCGCGTCATGAGTGTCGGTTAGTCAGGTTAGGCGTTAGTGAGGGTCGGTTAGGGTCAGGGTTAAGGTTGTCATTAGAAAACCTGGTACCATCCGGCGTTCGCGCAGCATGCTGAGAGATACTGTATAATCGTTCAGCCCCCGATACTACAAGTTTGCCGAAATGGCTAACCCGGAGATGTCACTCCTACATGCAAAAAATTGCGATGGCGGCCATGGTACTTCTCTGGATCTGCCTCTGGTGACCACACCCTGAACCCTTTCGATCTGCCACCATCTATGGCCTCCAACCATAGACCCCTCTCAGCTGATTGGTGTTGATATTTACCTGATCACAATTTGGCTGTTGCCTTTTCATTTTTGTACTAGATTCCAGCGCTATGCAAGTTACTATTCAATTAATACTACCATACACCGTGAGCAGATAAGAATTTTGGCAAGCATTTAGTATCGGGGTGCGTACATTTATGACCTACTTTCACAATTGTCGTGTCCTGTAATTCTTTCCCGGTAAATATAGACGGACTATATAAACATAGAGGTCACTGTTTGATATGGCGTGCTGTGTAAGTAAGTAAGTAAGTTTATAATAATGCATTCCGGTGTACATCATATATAATTTGCAATAGTTGATATGAATAAAGCATTCTTCCAACTTTTCTGGCTGTATATTTAGGGCCATGGGAAACAGTTTGTCCACTTTATCTGTGCTTTTAGACATACAGAAATACATACATATACATACAAACATACATAGGCGGAGACTTGGTCCTGGCTTTGGGGCGACCGGTGAAGGAGCGGCCGAAGGACGATCGGCGAGGCGCGCGGCGACCGGTGAAGGAGCGGCCGAAGGACGATCGGCGAGGCGCGCAGCGCCGAACAGGGGGAGGGGTTTGGGAGGGGGATATGCCCCTCCCCTATTTCAATTTTTGTGAATTTCCACACTGTAATGGTAGCATTTTAAGCTGTCATCTGAAAAAAATTGCTCTATAATTTGAGTGCTGATAAGAACCAACTGTCACTCGTAGCTATTATTATTATATTCATGAAATATTTCATGACTTAGAAATATGGGGGGATATAAGCAGCTCCGTCCCCCCTGTTTGCCCCCTAAGTCTCCGCCCCTGCAAACATAATAAATACATATATAATATATATATATATATATATATATATATACATACAAAACATATATAAATACATATATATATATAATATATATATATATATACATACATACAAACATACATGTATACATACATACAAACATACATGTATACATAAATACATACATATACATACACATAAAAACATACATACATGTATGCATACATGCAGACATACATACATTCATAGAGACATGCATACATACGTACACACGTACATAGGTGCAAACATGCATTCATACAAACATATATAGCATACAGACATATCAACATACATACTTACATAAATACATATATATAAATTTGCATAAAAATTACATATGTATGCATACATACATACATTCATACATATATACATGCATTCATACATATGTATATTTGCAAACATACATAAATATACAAACATATACAGACATAAAAACATACCAGTGAGATGATCTTATTTTTTATGATTTTAGCAGTGAAAACCCAAATTGCCCCATGGATGTAAAAAGTGTGCCCCCAAAAGGGTTAAGGCATCGTAATCGTAATCGTAAACTCGGAACTTCTAAAGCGCCCACAAAAGCGAAGTCACGGGAACCAGCTTATTCACAGGCGCTCAATCAAAACAAAATCAATAGGCAGAGGGTCAAAATCCAGAGAGTCAGGCAGGCAGACAAGGCATAGTTGTTCAGTCTCGAGGCCAAATTTCCCTCCAATTTCTACTATTTGCATAAGTTACTATTTTTATTAGGCTATTTGCCTAAATTTTTCATTATTGCCTCCAAATATTGTTACTCCATGTGTTAGCCTATTTCAATCGGCCAATCACGGCGTACCAGGACCATTTTCATTAGCCTATTTTAATCGACCAATCACGGCGTACCAGCACCGTTTTCTTCCGGCCAATGACAGCATGCCAAAAGATGTCATATTATTATGGCAAATGTACGCACCCCGATACTAAATGCTTGCCAGAATTTTTACAGACAACAGACTGACCATTTCAGTCGTCATCTTCCTGGGGTACAAATATGTCGTTTTCCTCCAGAAAGGCTGCACCCATCATACTCAACGTCCCCCCGATGTAGATGAAAGGCAGCGCCACAGCCATCACTTTGATGACGCCGAATCGAACCTGAGGCGGCTTTTCCACTACGCCACCCGTCTCCGTGTAGACCACTGATCGAACCTGATTCACAAGTGGATGGCGAGTGACGGAGAGTGCTTTTCGTCCTACAACACCGCCACAAAACAGGGTCACCGACCGAGTAGCCATCATTCTCCGATCTACAGATCTTGTGCGCGTTCTTTCCAGCGGTGCTCTGAAGATCTGGTATTTCTAGGGGTGGGCAACGATTACAAATTTCAATCGACATTAATCGCACGATTAACATTTTTAATAACGTGATTAATTTTTAACGCTTGTATATTCGTTTTATTGATAAAAATAATCTGACAAAAACGCAGAAATGCTAACATGAGTGATAATATATCACATAATAGATAACAAGTACAACTACAGTAACTCTCCCGACTCTGAGCAGTTACGTCGAATATTCGCTATATGAATGCTTGCATTTAATAAACAAAAAGCAAACATGTTTTTACTACTTGCTTTAACTTTTTAGTTTTTACTTTAAAGTTTAAAGTGAGCGGTTAAATCAAAAATTATTTTAGCGCATTTCTATAAATTATTGGGCGCAGTGACAACCGCGTCATACAATTTAATCGCGTCAATTAATTAACGCATTAATCGCGTTAATAACGCGTTATAACAGTTGCCCAGTTCCAGTATGCATTTTGGTCATGATTCATGAAACATAAGAAGCGGCCGAGTTATTCAGATTTTCTGCATGTTCTCATGTGACAGCGTTGCGGATTATTATAATGAATTACAACAGCAAGAAACAACAATAATGCTCAATGCAGTTGTGATAAAATACATCAAATATTCGTTTATTCGTAAATTTCAAGTTGGCATAACCGCAACTTAAGACAGATAATGGTATGGTAGAGTTCGGTTAGTTTAAAAAAGACAAAAATTAAATAGGCTACGACAAAATATAATTACGACAAAATCAAGCAGTCTCACAATCTAATCTGTATGAGGGTCCTTAGAATCGCAGCAATGATCCTAATAATAAACTACTTCTTCAGTTCAAAGAAACTAATTTATGAGACCAAGCCATGACATAATTATTTGTTTATACAGAGATTGTGTTCCATACAAAAAGCGCTGAAGATTGACATAAGTCTATGTAAACCGATGGTACTGCAACTTGCTGGGACGATAGTAATAAAACAAGTTTTAAAATATCTACTGATGTATTCCGCCGCAAGGCTACATGTGCATGTCTTATCACTCCTATGTAATAATTATGTTCTGACAAAAACACTTCCGAGTAAGTAAGCGATTACTTACTTACTTGAGTGATTACTTACTAACTGAACGCTGTCGGAATGTTTCTATGTTTGGTTGTTAATAACATAATTATTGTTATTATATCTATGGTTGTGCGTTTGCTGCAATAAATTATTAAAGTGATTGAATTATAAAATGTCTCGCGTAATTGTTAAAGATTTGCCAAAGAATGTGAGTTTTTGTACACTGTACTCATTTATGCTGGTTTAAAAATCTTACAACAGAAATGTAGACTTAATTTGAAGATTTTCAATTGTGAACGCACGTGTTTTTACGGGTTCATCTAACTACAGGAAAGTCAGACAAAGGACATCAGACATATTCCCTCTGATTGCGAAGAACAGTTGACCATCAGTGGCCTACTTCCCGCCAAGTAGGCCACTGATGGGGCATCATGTGGGAAGAACCCACATCGCTTGATTCTACTGTTTATGTTAATTTATATTGCTCATGCTTGTTCACCAGAGTGCTGTTTGGCAGCTGGTTATATTAAAGAATATACTTACTTACTTACTTACACGTGAAGCTCTCCAGATGCTCACACTGACGAAGCCCAATCAATTCACCAGTCTTTCATTAACATGCACCAGATAGAAAAAAAATGTATTATCCCAACATTTATAGCTAGCACATCTTTGCACAATTTCTGTACTCAGTTATGTGTATTTGAGCTCTGGTAATTTGTGGTATGTTGTGTTCTTCAGCTGAAAGCAGAGGAATTGAAGAAGCACTTTGTCAGCATTGACACAATTACAGAAAGCTCTCTTCGATTCACAGAATCTGGTGTCTTCAGAAGATTTGCATTCGTTGGTTTTAAGAGCCAAGATTCAGGAGCAAAGGCAGTTGAGCAATTGAATAATACATATATTGGAATGTCAAAGATCAAGGTGAAATAATATTATGATCTTATTAGCTAGTCACACCCTTGACCTTTTCTGTTGCTAGCTGTAGACTCTGGAACTGTCTTCTGACCAAAGTTTGCTATGCAAAATCGCCAAGAATTTAGTATCGGGGTGCGTATATTTTCTCCCGTAATTTTAGGCCTCCTGAGAGTCGGTTAGGGTAAGGTTATGCATCGTTAGGGTCAGGGTTAGGGTTAGTGTCATCTTTAGAAAACATTGTACCTTCCACGCAGCATGCCAACAGATACCGTCCGATGCCCGTAAACTATCGCACCCGATGCTAAATGCTTGCCGCAAAATCTGCTCTGGCCTTCAGATCTCGGCTAAGAACTCATCTTTTCGTGGACTCTTTTCCTCCACAGGCTCATTCAGTGTCTTCTCAGACTCCCTTATTGACGTTCAACCAGGCGAACCCGGGAATTTGGGTCGTCCAACGATTTTGATTAAAAGTGAACATCATCTGATGTCTGAGCATTATTATATTGTTGCTACAATGTTCTTAGGTTTAATTAGTCGATCACATATTCCTCCTGTTAGACTGCTATTCATTTTCAATCGTACTCATGCATGGTTCCCATGGTTAAGTAAACTATCTGGTCTCCACATGTGTTCTAAATCCACCACTGTTCGCTTTCTGACAGTGCCAGTCCCATGCCTGGACAAAGGAGGAGGGCGACGCTAATGGTCTTTGTTACCACACACTGGTCGTTAAACAGTAAACAAGCAAGCACTTATGTTCTACCAAATATTTTCACTCGCTCTCTTGGTTTTTTACATGTCTTGAATATTGTCTTGTTTTCATCGTGTATCACTGTCTCATTTTTCTATTATTATTATTAATATTATTATTAGACTGTCATTTATAGATTTCTAGAATATCCTCACCACTTCTTAGCCTTTCACATATTAGGGTGGGTACTAGTGTTGTTTTAGTTTTGCCTTGAGTTTTAGTTTTAGTTATTATTAGTTTTACATGCTAGGTGTTTTAGTTATTATTAGTTTTAGTTATTTCGCCAAGTTTTAGTTTTAGTTATTATTAGTTTTACCTGCCTGGGGTTTTAGTTATTATTAGTTTTAGTTATTTAACCGAGTCTGGCAATATTTTTCCCGCATACAGCTTTTGCACCAAAAAGGATTCACTCGATACACTCTTTTTCAAATCGATACTTAAAATAGTCACATACTTCACTAGTTTTAGGTCTACCACCTAAATTTAGTTCGGATATCTTATAAAATTTCGAAGATCGGAAGATTACCGAACGAAGTGCTGATTATAAAAGGCGAATATCCAAAAACTTTGAATATACTAAGACGCTAGGTTTTCGTTATGTGTTTTCGTTGTGGTTTTCGTTATGTGTTTTCGTTATTATTAGTTTATACTGGTTTAGTTTTAGTTTTTATTTCGTTATCGTTTTTACTCTAGTTTTCGTTTTAGTTTTCGTTTTAGTTAACTAAAACCTTTTGTTTTCGTTAACGAAGGTTTTCGTTTTAGTTTTCGTTAACGAAAACAACACTAGTGGGTACTCTTCTACTAATCCTCTATTCTCTTGAATATCTTTACTGTCTTGTTTCTTTGAAAATCTTCTGTCTTGTTTTCTCTGAGTGAACAATTACTAACCACACAGCACCTTTGTGAATTACTTAAAGTGCACTATATGAAGTGTCCTGAATCCTCAGTCATCATACACACACTGTACATAGAGGATAGGATTTAAATTCATAATTTAAAATTGTAAGTTTTCTTTATTTATAATTTATATATGTAATAATCTGATATTAACTCAATGGATCTTCTGTTTCTTGCACATTTAGCCTATTTATGCAGTTACAAAACCTAATGATTTTGTGTTTTGATAAGTGTTCAATAAAGAGCGATTTAATCAAGACTTGTTTATATCCTCGTGTGCTGAAAAAATGACATTTCTCTCGATTTAACAAACTAATCTTTGTGGACGTAAACTAGGCTTTGGAAACAGGTTGTTTGTTTTTCGTTTTAGGTGGAGCTTGCAAAGAACTGGCAAGAAATTAAATCAACGCCATCAACCACCAAGAAGAAAAGTTTCAAAGGAGATAAAGCAAAGACAAAGTATAAGAACAATGATGTTAGTGGTCTTCTTAAGTATTTGGGTTTTGTGAGTAAGTAACTGAAGATATGTAAATGTGATTCGGCGTGAGAAGACTGTCACAAAGTTGCCTCACAACTGGGTTTATGCTGCATTGCATGACACTGGAATTGCTCAACTATGATGTGAAATCTGCATGTTTCTATTACAAATAGTAAAAAGTTAAATATTTTACAGCTAAACCTAGTTTATCTTTGTGGCTACTTTTGAGAAATGTTACTGTAGCAGTGTGACCCAACCTAGGTCACTGTGTAGCCAGTGTAGGAGTCAGGAATTCATTAGAGCATGGTAAGTCAGTTCTCCACTTGGTTGACTGCTCTTACCAAACACTGAAAAAATAGCCTATATTTTTTTATTATCTTTTGCAATGCAATCAATGAAAAGAATTGGAAGAAAGCAGTATGCCATGAAATCAATTTATGTGAGGATGCATGACTAGCCAGTGGTTAGCACGCTAGACTGTCAACCCAGAGGTCTGCAGTTCAGATTCTGATTTTTGCTCCACTTGCACACCCTAGTGAATTCGTGTATAAAATAAGCACATGGAAGAAGATTAGTAGAAGAACCTTGTTACCTTGTGCTGTCAGTTCCTTGAACCCTGGCGACCGTCATGATCAAGTTCCTCCATTTTCTTCTGTCCGCCGTCGCATCTCTCAGTTCTGTCAAATTCATTCTAGTTATTTCATGTATCTCGTCCATCCACTTTATCCTTGGTCGTCCTTGTTTTCTCCTTCCCTCTCCATATGCTAACATCATTTCCTTTTCCAGTCCGTCTGACCGCATGATATGTCCAAAGAACCTCAACTTTGCTCTTAGCACTGTTTGTTGAAGTGTCTCTTCTTTCTCAATTCCTATATCCCTGCGCACCCATTCGTTAGTCTTTTTCTCCGTCCATGAAATTCTCTGCATTTTCCTCCATATCCACATTTCGCATGCGTTAATCTTTTTTCTCGTTTTCTTAGTCAATGTCCATGTCTCACTGCCATATGTTACTGTTGGTATGATTAGAGCTTTCACCAATCTTTTTTTTGTGTCTATACTGACATGTTTGTCCTTCCATATTTTTTCCAGACCATTCATTGCAGCTTTTCCTATCGCCACTCTACGATTTATTTCCATATCACATTTTCCTTCTTTTTCTATTACTGATCCCAGAAATGTAAAGCTTGTTACCGTTTCTATTTCTTCATTGTCTACTACAAAACTATCCTCCTCCTCTGTTGTCATGATCTTTGTTTTCTTTATATTGAAATAGAGTCCTGCTTTCTCACTTTCTCTCTTAAGCCTTCTTATTAATTCTATCAAATCATTTTTATTGCCGGCCAATAGTGTTGTGTCATCAGCGTATCTCAGATTGTTCAATGTTCTTCCCGCTATCTTTATTCCTTCTTCAGCTTCATCCATACCTGCATGCCTCATTATCCTTTCTGCATACAAATTAAATAGAAAAGGAGACAAAATGCAACCTTGCCGTACTCCTTTCTTTATCCTGAATCCGTCAGTATCTCCATATTCTGTTCTTATCACCGCTATCTGATCTTCGTACAATCCCTTAAGAAGTTGTACCAAGTGTTTCGGTATTCCCATTTCTACCAAAGTTTTCCACATCAATTCATGGTTAATACAGTCAAACGCTTTACTATAATCGATGAAGCATATGTATACTTTCTGTCCATATTCCCTTTGTCTCTCCATAATCCATCTCATGTTGGCGATATGATCCCTTGTTCCACGAGATTTCCTAAACCCTGCTTGACTTTCAGGAAGCTCTCTTTCTATTGTACATTCCATTCTTTTATGTATTATTTTAAGTAAAATTTTACTTATGTGTGATATCATTGCTATTGTTCTATAATTTTCACATTCTTTCGCGTCTCCTTTTTTGAATAGCGGAATAAAAACAGAGCTTTTCCAATCTTCTGGCCATTTTCCAGTTGTCCATATGATATTGCAAATTTTTGTTATTGTCTTTGTCATCGCACCATCCCCAGCTTTTATCATTTCTATTGGTATCCCATCTCGACCCGGTGCCTTATTATCTTTCAATTGATTAATAGCCCATTCTACCTCTGCTTCCATGACTTCAGGCTCAATTTCATATTCTGTTACATCAATTTTTTCTACCTTTACTCTTTTATCTTCATTGTACAAATCTTCTGTGTATTCCTTCCATCTGTTCTTCATTCCTTCCTCATCTGCAATTATGTGTCCATCACTTGCTTTCAATGATCCCATTCTTGGTGTGTTTTTCCTCGTTATTTCCCTCACTTTTGAGAACATTGCTTTAGTTCTTCCTTTCCTTCCCTCATCCTCCATTTCCTTGCACATTTCATTTAGATGCTTTTCTTTGTCCATGCGTGCTTGCTTTTGAAATGCACTGTTCAATTTTCTTACTTTGTCCTTGTCTCCTTTCCTTTTTGCATCCCTTCTTTGCATTGCTATGTTGATAGCTTCTTTCGATAGCCATGGTGTTGTTTTGTCTTTTTTTTTCTTCGGAATGTATTTCTCTGCAGTTTCTAAAATCACTTTCTTCGTCTTTTCCCATAAATTGTTC
>JACEVL010000908.1:852500-1195000 GCA_020284085.1 Aporrectodea caliginosa | reverse complement strand
ACATAATATATTTGGAATGTGAAACAAAATTTTTCAGTTTTTTGTCTGTATTAACAAGTATGCAATAAAATAAAAACTTTTGTTTAATTTCAGGAAAAAATGAAGTTCATTTGGTCATTAATCGAGTGTTGAAAACCAGTGTCGGAACTTGCTTTGTAAATTTTTCTGTGCCCGATGAAGCTATGAAGGCATACAAAGAACTTGATGGAATAGATTTTCAGGTCAGTGCAACTTTGCAGAAGGTCTTTGTAATGTGGCAGAAAGAAATTTTATAAGTGTTTTTAGAGTAGATCATTTGCCCAGCAACACTTGGCCAATATGCATACTGTACTCGTCTGTTGTGCATTCTTATTTAATCTGCATTCCTAATATTCAAATTTCAGTCGAGCTACTCCTACAGATTACGATTTTTGACCACTGTTTCAACCAGCAACTGATGCGGTGCTCATTTGGATAATAGCACTATAAAATATATTAAATTTCTAGCTTATGCATAACTCTATTGTACAGTGTAACCCATTTACACGCTTCTGGTTTTCATGCCATTTCACTTAACGTGAAGTGTTTTTTATGTCTGCCAAAGTTGTAATGGTTACTTGTCATACGAGAACTGCAGTGTAGGGCTAAACATGGATCTTTTCCAGCATTATCCCGATTTGTGCTCAGTGTGGTTTACACACTATGACTTAATGTTAACGAGTGCAGTGCACGGTACATTGCTGTCTCGGTCAATTGATGGTTGTTGAGGTACAGACAGTCCAAGTGAAAGGAAAAGTCTTCTTGAAACCAGTGAATAAACAGTTGAACATGGAAGAAATTGAACTAATTGCATTATAATATACCTATAAGTGGGTAAATTTGATTTATCTTCTGTCTGGTTTGTTATTTTCAGGGTCGTTTGTTGCATATAATGCCTGCTCATCCAAAACAAGAGACACCAGGTGTGAGATTTCTTAACATTTCTGTTATTCTGCCCACGTTATTGCTTGTTTTTATATCGCTTGTTATTGGGAAACATCCTGTAGTCATCATAATACATGTGTTGATTTTATTTCTCGGTAAAACTACATTCAAAATCAGTTCTAGTTGTTATCAATGAAGGTTTATAGGAGTGCATGTGATCAGTGGCATAACGAAGGGTTTCAGCGCCCAGGGGCAAGGGTTAATGACTGCACCCCTTTTAATTTTCTTGGTGACTTAATCGTTCTTGTCATAGTACTGTGTACCACTGAAAGCTAATTTTGCGCCCCTCTGGTGCTGCGCCCGGGGCGGCTGTCCCCTCTTCCTCCCTTTGTTACGCCACTGCATGTGATAGTCTAGGGGTTAGCTTGCTGAGTTGTCAGCCAAGATGTTTGGGTTCAATCCTGCCAGCGCAGAAGTTTGCTTCATGGTTTCAGCTCCACTTGAGTTTCTGAGCCACCTTTGCTATTGAATATACTTACCCAAGCCACCTTAGCTATGAATACAGTTACCATACACTGTCAGTGATAAGATCAGGTGGCATGGGAGATGACCGGCATCCAGATGTCATATCACGAGGCTAAGAAAATGAAGTTGGTAACACTCCATACCATAGGCGTAGCTACATTGAGGCACGAGGAGGCAGTTGCCTCCTCTTGCTTTTTTTATATATACTGGAACTTCTATTGACCAATGACTCCAATGACCAGGATTTTGCTAATGGTCTGTGAAGTTGCCTCCTCTTGAATTTAAGCCTGGTTACGTGCCAGCTCCATAACTATTGTTATCTCTTGGATCAGGCTTAAGAGACTGATGTCCTTTGAGCAATCACAAGGCTTGACCACACATGTGTATCACTGCTGTTCCAGAATGTACCCAAGGAAGTTTGTCCTTATAAAGATTCAGTGTATGAGAAGAATAGGTTTTGTTATTACTCTTCCTAGTGGAAGTTTGCCTGTTTGATAGTTGTTGCTTCTGGTCTGCTAGTTTGGCTCATGTCTTGTGAATTTTTGTTTGTTTACTAACTCTTTGGCCTGCTGAAGTGAAGGCTTCTTCAGCTAGTTGTGGTTAGTTTGTTTTGTGTGTGCAAAGTTTACTTATTTGTGTTCATTATGTATATTTGGTTATGTTTTGCAGCTGAGGCAGCAGTGTGGAAGAAGAAGAAAGAGGAAACAAAGAAACCAAAGTAAGCCATTGGCCAATTATCTCCAAATATAACATTATAAGGCCTTCACAACAGCTCCACTTCAAGAGAACTTATATTATATGTATACAATGTATATAGGTATCAACAATAATGTATATATGTGTGGCAACAATTGCTTGCATATGTAGTTGCCATTAGCAGCAGAATCTGAAAAACAAAGAGCTGTGGGGAGTGTGTTTGCAGGCTAGGGTTTGTGGTGGGGTTGAAATTGGGCAGGCTCAGCTGCTAGTGAACAGCAAGAATGACTAGGACCATAGTTGTTAAAAACGGTCAAATCAAAATAAAAAACGGAAAAAAACGTCGTTTTATTGAAAAAAATAAAAAACGGAAAAAAAAGCGAGAAAAACAATGCACTGTCGGATAAGAAAATTTGGCGAAGTTGACTTTTCTACATCTTTTACAGCATTCTAAAATTAAAAACCTTGCTTACACAATTTAATTTTTAATTAGCAAACAACATATCTTTATTAGTAAACACCAAGTAACAGTAATCTACAACAATTATTTTCTTTTTCATAAGTTTGGTTTGTCCTTCCTGATAAAGATTCAGTGTATGAAAGAAAAATATTGTTATTAATCTTTTCAAATTTAAATTGTATACATAAGTTCAATCCATGCTGACATAAGCAGCTAAAAAGTTGTTGCTTCTGACTTAGTGCTAGTTTGGCTCATGTGAAGTTTGGTAGTTGAACTTACAATTCTGACTTATATAAGAACTTGATATGGAGTATCCGTCAGTTTATCAGTCAATCAGTGATTGTTAGTACAAAGACAATATTTGCCATTTTTGATAACTTAGAAATTGGTTAACTTTTATTTCCTGTATAGTGCTGTTTATTTCAACTGATGACACTACATTAATAGTGACGTAAATTAGATGAATCCTTGAAAGGACGGATACAACGTTAGGGATATCAGACAAAAATAAAATTAACAAATAGTAACAGACAGTTAATAAATAAACAAAGTTGCATAAAAAAAATAAAAGCAGAAAAAAACTAAGACTGAGAAAGTGTGTTTGAAAAACGACGTTTTGGTGGGGTTGAAATTGGGCAGGAAAAAAAACGTTTTTTAAGCAACTATGACTAGGACCACCAGCAAAGCTGAAAGAGAAGCTCTCAAGGTGATATTCTAATAGAGTAATATGTAGTCAGAAATTGCTACATTTACATCTGAATGCGAGAACTCCCAAATATCACACTATTGTGCTTCGTTGAGTGAGCATGAAAATGACAAAAACAGCATTTTCTTGTAAGCATATTTTCTCATTTGAGCCATTTTTTAAATTCTAGACAAATGTGACAAATAGTTGCAGTGAATGAGAAACTGGAGATAAGTTTACATTTTCATAAATGTTTTCTGATGTTCCTTCAGGGCTCACAAGTGGAACACGCTGTTTGTTAGTTCAAATGCAACAGCCGACGTGATTGCTGAACGACTTAAAATATCAAAGAGCGATCTTTTGCTAAAAGTGAGTAAGATATTCTTTACATATTCTGGATTAAATCTTTTGTCTGTGTACATACCGTTATTTCTGGTAGGCATGGAGCATACAAAGCATGCATGACCAACTGCACAAACAGTTACAAAGTTCCAAATATTTGATGAAGGACATGCCCTTTATGGCACTGCCGGCTGCTAGTATGTATGTATAAGGACACGTAATATAGTGCATTTTTAAATACCTCAGAAAAGTGCTGTACTTAAACATCACCTGACAGATACTATCCAACAGATCTAAAGAAGTGCTTTTTAAGACAGCAAGTGTATGTTGCACAGAGTCAAAGGCAACAGTATGTAAGTGCAGTAGAAGGACAACGGTCTAATACATGAGAAGGCGCGATGGGCTTGAACGGAAATTAATACTTAATGGTGCTTATTGCAGCATTAAACTGTTTTAAAAATGTATGATTTTGATTACCACGAGAAGTAGAATTGTCTTTAAACTGTTGCCAATAGGTTTTTTAATTGTTATATGTTATTATTCTTCCAGCCTGGAAATAGTAGTGTTGCAGCTCGAATAGCTGTTGGTGAATCCCAGATTGTGTCGGAAATAAAAGAATTTCTTCTTGAAAATGGTGTTGCGCTTGACTCATTTGGCCAGGTATACACTTCACTTGCCATTCATTTTCATTAATGTCTAAATAGAATGCGGGCATTTGTGTATTTATATGATATAATAATACAATACAACTGCATTTGATATTGCTGTCCTTCCTAAGTTCAGAAGTACTCGCACGAAAACATGACAGAACATCGACCGTGACGAGCCACTGTGAGTGAAGGACTTGCTCAATGTCCTTACACAATAAACTCAGGGGAGGCTCAAAGCCTCAAACCCGTTCTGTCCATGTTACGATCTGACCACTCTAACCATTCAGCTGTCATGCCCTACTAGATATATGTTATGCATGCTAACTGGCAGAATTATTTATATCGACCTCATGACCTACATCTATGGATCTCAGCTATGTCAGCTGACTTACAAACCATGTTAGGCTTACGAATTTAGTTTGATCCTGCAGAAATGGGTTACATATCACCTGACTGATACCAATGTTCAAAATGAATTTAAAACAGGAACTACTATCTAAAAGAATGGCAACAAATATGCAAAGTTTATAGGACAATTGGTTTTCCATTGTGATTAGAACCAAAACCAAGTGAAAATGAAGATACATAATTATACATTTGACCATTTTTGGTTGTAGTTATACTGCTTATTAATATCATATGGTTACTTGAGCTGGTATATTCTGCAGCCCCAGGACTATGTATATTGGAGTTAAGAAAGCACTTACGTAGATGATGATGGGTGCCAAGTTTATGCAAAGTTTGAGAATGTAAGCAGTGTCAATTTCATATGACAAGGATTTTAACCCAGGATGCAGAATTAAAAGTTTTACGTGTTAGCCACGCAACTACCTTGCTACCTCCAAGAACTACTCACTTCTGATTACTATGAATCGTGCAATCAAAATTTATAAGTCATGATCTTATCTTTCATGATGTTTGTTGAATTTATAATAGGCGGATGGTCCAAGAAGCAAAACGGTAATCCTAGTCAAACATCTAAATGCCTTCACGACTGCAGATTCGCTACGAACGATCTTTGAGCGCTATGGAACTATTGTACGGCTTGTGCTGCCACCTTGTGGCATGTCTGCACTCATTGAATTTGCCGAACCAAGTGAAGCAAAATTCGCATTTGAAAAACTCGATATGACAACAGTGAGAAATTTTTCATCATTGTCTTAAACATATGCTGTGCATTTTAGTTAAGTTTCTTTACAGTATGCAAGACAGGTTTTATTTCAAGCTTAGAATGCTATTAAAATGTGAATGCACGAGAAAGGAGATTTGGAGCTCAATTTGGCAACTTGGATGTTTACTTTTTAAAATATGACTAATATAAACATTAAGAATATTCTAGTAACGTTCATTTACATTATTTAGAGAATGTAAATTTTTTATTAAAATTTTAGGAAATTGACAAGCAACAATTTGTTATGCTATGACAGGAATACTTTTTCTCTTATGACTCTCGAGCATGCATTGGAATATTGATGTGGCAGGCAACTTTTTAAAGTCTCAAAATATATTTCTCACTGATAGCTGAAATTGCTTGTTGGAATGGTGAGTGTGCCAGTTCAAACCATTTCTGTGGCATTAACGGGTTCCTTGTGAGAAGAAAATGGTTTTGCTTAAACTCCGAGAAGAATTAGCATGTATGGTTTGCTGTGACTAAAAATCCGTTTGGTTTTGTTATCCAGAATGTTTATGAGAAGAAATTATATATATATATACAGTGTGTGAGTGGAAAAAATAAACCACATGACTGTTACTTATATAACTATGAAATATATTTATTAAGAAATTCAAATGGAGTAAAATCTTGACTGTTGGAGCTAATTATTTTGTAAGTAATCGACAGTCCCTCACTAAATGTGTTGTCTCTGTGATGTCATCTGTCAACAAACTAAGGTAGACAAAATGACATTCAGCAAAAAGCATATAAAATAGCTATAGGTCAGTGGTGAGCGGGTCTTAATTTTGAATGCAATGCTTTTCTAAGTTTTGTAGAGTTCGCTTTTTCCTCTAACAGTGTATATGTATTTTGAAATTGGTTTTCTTGATGTCTATTCCAGGTGGACCACATGATCATGTATTTAGAGTGGGCTCCAATGAATGTCTTCTCAAAACCTGCTCAAGTTGAAGGAGAGAACATAAATGATGAGGAGTTGGAAGATGGAGAAACAAAACCTAAGTAAATCTAAGATTTTGTTCTATCTCTTTCTCAGTTCCAGAGTTTGTCAAACAGTTACAGGCTAACATTATTCATTAGGACCATCCACCAGTGGTTAAATTCAGCCGGATCTGAGATACAGTATGCCCGATTTAAGATCTACCACCTTAACCATGAGATCCACCTGTGAGGCAGTGACTGATGGTTCACCTAATGGTGTTACCATTGTGTAGAGATCTATAAAAGCAGGTAAAATGATGATACCATTGTGCAGAGCTCTGTAAAAGCAGGTAAAAACTAGATGAAAACCAGTAAATATGTTTTTGGCTACAACAATATGCATAGTGTTTTACACATTTTATGTTTTATTCTAATATTGAGTATTGGTTATCAATCAATCCGTTTGTTTTTTATCAGTCAAGTTATAGATTAGCTTAGGTTTTAGATTTGCAAAAATTTGGAGATCCATTAACCACTGCCATCCATAAGTGAGTGTTACTGATGCTTTGTGTGATTGTTTTAACCTTTTGACGATGGAAAAAAGTGACTGGGAAACCAATGCAGCACATCGTTAAAGTGTTAAAGCGTGCATCATCTCTTTGCCACTGATTCAGAGAAGTTTAAAATAATTATATGGTTGAACATTTTTAGATCTTCTGGTGATTTCAAGGAACAAAAGGAGCAAACAAAGAAAGAGGGGCAGACAAAAGCCACAAAATTCATAATTAAAAACGTGGACTTTAGGGCTACAAGAAAAGATATCTCTCTACTGTTCAAGTGAGTGTTTTCTATTTGTTCCTTCTTCCTGCCATTTTTCTTCCCTTCCTTCCGTCATTCCTTCCCTAATTTCTTACTGTGTTACATCCTTTGGCTCACTGCTCAATGGTGGTGTAATGTTTATACTTTATGTAAAATAAAACATAATTTAGAAAATTCTATAAAATTTTAACATTATATAAAATATACTTTTATATAATTATTTTTGTTGTAGTCCAGTATTTTGTTTGTACAAATGTAGTTGTGCTAATGTTGTGAGGCATTAGTTGTTTGCTTAAAGAAATCTGTTAACAATAATGTATCTGAATATGAAATGAAAATTTGTCTGCTTTTCATATCAGTATTCTATGGATTGATCTATGCTCTGTCAACCACGTTTGATGCTTCCTGTTGTGAATACTGATGAATGCATTCAGAATGATTAATTATTGTACTAAATCTCAAGATTTACCACCAATTGACTTGCATTTACATTTGGTTTATTACTTATATAAAAGAATTGTACTTGGGAAACATTTAGAACATTTCCAGCATGTGATAACATGGTCTTTTTGAACAGAGACAAGTTTGCAGAAGGTCATTAAATATGTGTTGTGGACATTCTAGGGCTTACCAAGGCCTGGAGTCAGTTCGGCTCCCGAAGAAGTTGCCCGGTTCAGGTCCTGAAAAACATCGAGGATTTGCATTTGTTGAATTTTTGACTGCAGAACAAGCTGAGGTAGAATTTTAATTTTGGCATCAAGTACTTTTTTATTATTACATTTATCATTTAGGGCAGTGGTTCTTAACCTTTTCAAGGAAGCCGAACCCCAAGAGAAATCCATGACCACTCACCGAACCCCTCAAGTTTGAACAATACTTTTTTAACTAATGGGAACAAAAGGAAATAAAAAAAGGTACCAATGATGTGATACAATATTAATACATTCAATACATGAACTACTAATAGTTAACTAACCGTACCAACACTACCAATTGCATCTTAATGTGTCCTTTGTTGTTGCAAAAAATAGGAAATGATTTTTCACTCGCACTCACTGACCCTGAATATGTATATATTTCAGAGGACCTCTGCCGAACCCCTGGCATTGGCTCACCGAACCCCAGGGGTTCGGTCGAACACTGGTTAAGAAACACTGATTTAGGGCGATCAATCAATCATTTATTTGTAGCCAACCAATCATCAATCTTTTCAAGATTACAAATCAGATAGCTCTTTAAGTATACATTGATGAAAGCCACAAGGGAAGACTCTGAAGGGATCAATGATCCTGCTACGTAGGGACACCTATACACGGTTTCAAGAGATGTGGCGGCTGAGAGATATATTACTTAACGTAGAGAGGAAGAGAGAGCGAAATGGAGGAAAGGGAGGAAGAGAGCGAAATGGAGGAAAGGGAGGAAGAGAGCGAAAGGGAGGTAGGGAGGAAGAGAGCGAAATGGAGGAAAGGAGGAGAGCAGAAATGGGGGGTAAGAGGAAGATGGAGGGTAAGAAGGAAGAGAGCAAAATAGAGGAAAGGGAGGAAGAGAGCGAAATGGAGGAAAGGGAGGAGAGAGCGAAATGGAGGAAAGGGAGGAAGAGAGCGAAATGGAGGAAACGGAGGAAGGGACAGTAAATCCATATGAAATCATCAAAAAAGTGTGAAATACCTTGTAAGTGGCCTATCTCAGAGTTGTTTCAATCCCTAATTCTGTCTAATGCCAGCGTTTCTTATTTTCTGAAGTCTTGAAATATTCGATCTTCCACAGTAAACTAATTTCTGCTGTAATAATTCTTTTCTTGTCTTGCTTTCACATAGTCCAACATCCCGACCCATAGACTAGAGGCAAATCGGTTGTATCTTTGTCTCGTATAATTAATTATCTTTGTCTGGTTTTTTGGTCTTGGTAAATAGTAGGCCTAATCGGATTCAAGGGGTGTTCAGGTACGAATGAGGAAGTTTTTCACCTCACAAGATATGTAGCCTACATTGCAAAAGTCATAGTCTCAGTCTAGCAATATGTGACACGTGCACACTACCAGTAGTTGGCAATATGTATGCAACTGCCAGCAAAGTTTTCACATTCATTAAATCATCCTGAAAGCATTTGCAAGTATATATTTGGCCTATCACACACAGCGACAAAGCACTGACACTAGCAAAAGTCCAAGAATTTGTCACAGTTAGTCTGTTAGTTTATTTTTTTTATAACTAACAATCTGACGGTGCATAGAAAACTGACAACTACTGTACATGTAAGCCTATGCTTTGTACAATTAAAAAAAATTCAACGCTTTAGTTTATTGCAGTTCATTGGAGAGTCTGTCTGTTTTTAGTCTACGTTGGTTGCTCGGACTTTTCAGCTGAGTCAATTTTAAAAACCAAAATAATATAATTTAATTATGAAATTATATAATTTCCCAAAAGAACTGATGTAAAATGTTATTTTTTAAACTTTTAACCAAAAATATGGTCTCCAAAATGCACCATTACAAACCCCCAAATAAAAAGTTCCTTACAGCCCCTTCCCAGACCCCTCCCCACAGAGAGGGTGGAATCTTCGTAATTTTTGGGAAGCTCTGGTTATGCCACTGGTTTAGTGTGTAGGGACCTGTTTTCACTCACAATTGCTCAGTGCCATCGATTGATGCTTGGTCATTTGATAATGACACTTAATAAGTGCATAATAATAATATTATTAAAATAATAATAATAGACTTGTTTATCAGTTGGTCATTTGAGGAAGCAGTGACAGAGTAGCATACAATAGTTGTGCTTATTGACCAGTTTCTGTTACATCAATGGCTATTGTTGTTTCAGTTGTTTACAGAGTATCTGTCTTTCTTTAGGCTGCATTCAAGGACCTCTGTCAGGACACCCATCTGTACAAACGTCGTTTGGTCTTTGAGTGGACCAGTGGAGATGAAAGCGTTACTTTGCTTCGCAAACGGACAGCAGACCATTATGCAGGTACTGTCTGCACATTACGGAGTAATTTGTTATTTTATTAAATTTGATTTGTAGTAATTAATTTAAATTTATTTCAATCTTTGATTTGACTATAAATGCCTGACACGAATGATATAGTGATGCTTAGAATAATGCGTCTTGAAGCTGTGTTTGGTAGCACACGTTGTGTGTAATCCAACAGAGCTTGCTGAGCATGTAGCTACTCTGGACAATTTTTCTTTGTCACCAAGTGACAAAATTTGGTACTGGTCTTAGATAAGAAGTTAGCAGAAAGTTCTGCTATGTACTTGCTCCAAGTATGAGACCATGGAATTTGTCAATTGCTGGCTAAAGGGATCAAGACTCGTATAAATTAATTACGACGCATTTATCAAATGCCATTATCTATCTATCTAATGACCAAGCATCAGCAATTGTGTTTGAAGGACTTGCCAGTAATCAGTAATCATTGTGTCCCTCAGCAGCCAATTGTGAAAATGAGTCTCTCCCGTATATTCCTCTTTATTTTATGGTCATGGATACAGTCATGCCCGACGTGAGCCTATACATGGGACTAGAATCACGCCCGCTACGCTATTGGTCAATGCACGTCTCATGATTTTGTGCACGTTAAAGGAGCTGACCGATAAACAATCCTGAATGCGGTGGAAGATTGTTCACCATGTTTTCTAATGACGACACTAACCCTGACCCTAATTGACCCTCACAACGCATATCCTTACCCTCACGACACCGAATCTTACCCTAAACGACCCTCACGAAGCCTAACATAACCCTAATCGACCCTGAAGATGTCATTTCAAATTCCAAGGGAAGGGAGCAAGTTCACATGACATGCTTTAGCCAATAACGCCCGGGGCGTGAACGTATCCACTACGTTATTTTATACCTAGGATGATATGAAAATGCTGTTATATTTTCATTGTGCTGCTTTAACAGCTGTTTTGTATTCTGCTCTGATTTCAGGCGAATCAAAGAAGTTTAAGAAGAATGATTTAATTTCTGAATTGGACACAAATGCCTAATACGACAAAACTTGAACTGAAATTCGAATACTTGTTGAGGAAAATCTAAAGACAGTCTCCACAGAAAATGTTGCTTTAGTGTAAGAAAGGAATATGATGTGCATTAAAGAAATGAGTTGGTTCAAAAACAAGAGCTCTGTCTGTTGGCTGTGTTTTGATATGCAGAAGAACTCCAACATTTAGCCTGCAAAACCTTAACTTTCTATTTGAAAGGGAATTACCAAGGGTGCTACAGTTGAGAAAGATAATTCAAAACATTAAAACATGATAAATTTTTTTTTATATTTTAAGGTTAGTGTATTATGAAATAAAACTAATCATGCCACAAGGTTATGTACAGACACGACAGCAAAATGAGAAGATCTTGTCTCAAATATTGAATGTGAAGATACTAAAAAAACAATATAGTTTACCTTGGTCACATTGCCAACATCACATCACTTCTAGGATATATGACTCCCTTGTGATAATATTCCTATAATATATGAGCTTCATTTGTCACACATATGGGCCCTTGTGATTTGAGATGTAGGACTTACAAAAATATGGGCTTCATGTGTCCTGCACATGGCATTGTTGTTTGCATACATTATGTACACAGTTTATTCAGCGTTTAAAACACTTTAACCACTGAGTTTATTCATTATACATGTACAGAAGTTGTCCCTTTACTTATCTCGTTGCCGTTAGTCGTTTTTTGCAGTTGGAGATAGACTAAACATGCATTTCATCATAGTATTTCTGCACCTCCGATTTGCATTTTTTCTGTAATCTTTTACTTAACGTTTTCGGCAGCAATGCATTAGGCTAATCTCAACGTCATCCCCTATTTCAATGTTTCCCAAAGTGGGTTCCACGGAACCCTAGGGTTGCGTGAGGGGAAGACAAGGGTTTTATGAGGAAATTGCATGAAAGTGTTGTCTGAATGTGTTAGTGTACAAATTGTAAATCAGACTCAACTTTCATGCAATTTCCTCATAAAACCCTTGTCTTCCTCTCAAAGAACCCTAGGGTTATGCGGAACACACTTTGAGACAATTTCACTGAAAATAATTTGTAATCTGCTACAAAGAATTCAGTTTATATTCATCGCTGTGTCATTAATTAAAGCTACATGTATTGATCCGAAGCAGAATATGCTTTGTTTAGATCGGCGTTCCATAAAAAATCTTCAGATCAAAATGGTTCCGTAGGGAAACAATAATTATAATTATTAGAAAGCACTGCCCTGTTTTATATAACTGCTGCCAACATCTAGAATGACCAGAAGCCAGTCAAAGCCTCTAGTAGGCCCCTACTATTTCTACTGCTTGGTGACGGAGAGGTTGCCTTGCCATGCGTACTAAATGTTAGCATTGTCATATCTGAGCTTCGTCATGTGAGTGTTGGTGACCATGGCAGTCGGATCTTCCAACTGAACTCGAGTCACTATAGTGACTATACCCCCTTTGGACAACCCCTCTGACGCAATGCAGAGCTCGTGAATAAGCTGGTGCCCTGCGCTTTTCTTTCGAGTGGCGCTTTAGAAGTTTGGAGATTACGATTATAATAGCTGAGTTCGTTATCTGAACATTTCCCTACGTCCCCTTCTGGCTCCGGAACTGCAGGCCTATCATTTACATGTACGGTATGCGACTTCTCGACAAATGCCAGGTTGAACAATAGCCTAATGTAGATCCAGAGTTAAATCAGATGTCGTCACTTTCGCTAGACTTGACAATAAAAATTATAACATGATTTAGTCAACTGAATGTTTGCAGTAGACTGATCAATTACTATAAGGCTTAAGCGGACAAGATTTCTGTGGATCGAGATTAATTATAATTGTTATGTGCGTTATGGATATTCAACATTTAGACTTCAACGTACTAGACTGTAAGCCTAGGCAGGCCTGCATTATCCAATAGGCAAACTGACGGCTTCCTATAGATCTAAGGGCGTGGCAGCATCAAGGCACTCTATCGATCTACGTACGGTTGCCTGTATTTGGGGATTGGCATTTTAAGTTGCCCATGTCTCTGACGTAGCTTGTGCCAGTGGGCAGTAGGTCCTAAAAGTCCTGAATCTAAGCCTGACTGATAATGTTTTATCGCTAGGTCTACCTCCATTCGCTCCTTTGTCCTCTTCTACTTTATCAACCCGATAACCTATTGTGCAACCATTCTTCATTAGGCCTGTAGTTTTGGATTGGAAGAAATTTTTAGATAAAATTTGATAAAGCTTTGAGGTGAAATTTGACCAATTAAAAAATTGTAGGCCTAGGCCTACTTATATTTCTTCCACATTTTGGCAAAGGATTTTTTTTTAATTTTCGAAAACAGTAATTTTAATCAGATTTTCTGATAGCATTAGGCCTAATTTCCACCTAGCCTAGGCCCTAATCTTTGAATAAAATTCATTTTGACCAAATGCTTTTAGTATGGGCCTAAATTAACTAAATTTGGACAAATTCTTGCACATGAAATGAGGCTAATTTTAGATAACCCGTTGGACATTAAACGATCTCTATTCGGGTTAATCGGTGGATTGTTCGCAGATGAGGTTGAGTGCTTCAACGGACACGGTCAGTTTGAGCTCAGCCACGCGTTTCTGCTTATCGAGGCGAAGGTTAAATTCCACGCCAGAGGAATTCGCCTGATTCGGAGCGTCCTGCTTCTTGGACTGCTCTGGATGATCGTTCAGTTCCTCGTACTTGACAGATTCGACGTAGTCCCTCGTCTGCCTCGGTGGGGGAAGGTCTGGGCTACCCTGGTAGGAGGCCATGGTCAGGTAGGAGCACTTCTTGGTCGGAGACGTCGGTGGTGTGGTGACCGAAGCGATGCTGACAAGGGATATGTTGTCCGTGTCTGTGCTCGGCGACCTCGCGTACCAACCGGGAAACAGCTGGTCCAACGAAGTAGCAGGAGCTGGTCTGGCAGACAGGTAATCGGCGGTGGTGTCAGCAGGAAGTGGTTGCTTGATGTCTTCGGGGTCAGGTGAGTCCAGATGGTCGGGTGAGGCACGGCTGGCGACTGACGGTGATCGGGGTGATGTGTCTCGGGTCAGTCCAGCAGCAGGAGGACACTGGGGAGTGGCAGAAACACTAGAGACTGCAGAGTACTTCTTCAGAAGGACTGGTCTTTGCGACGGACTTGCCGGTTCAGCATGGAATCTTGACATATTTACAGAAGCCATCGAGAAACGGATGCCTGAAAAACGAAGTTCAATTGTAATAATAATAATAATAATAATAATAATAATTATAATAATAATAATAATAATAATAATAATAATAATAATAATAATAATAATAATAATAATAATAATAATAATAATAACAACAATAATAACAACAACAACAACAACAACAACAACAACAACAACAACAACAACAACAACAACAACAATGCAATTCTGATAGCAGGGCCTAACAGAAGAACAGCTAGCATGAGAGGCAACAATGGTTATGAAGTGTTAGCGACTCCATTTTTCTTAGCCTCAGCATATGAGGGAGGGTATCCAGTCCTCTCCTTCGCCGTTTTATCTTCCCACTGACAGTGCACGGTCAGTGTGCTCACTTTAGCCGAGATGGCTAAAGGCCGGGTTCAGGGTGGAGCCGAAAACTCGAAAATATTTTTTCCCTGGCGGTGATTTGAACTCCGACCTCTCGGTTGACAATCCAGCACGCTATACCCATCATAGACTATGCACGCTATATATACCCATCATAGACTATACACGCTATACCCATCATAGACTATAGCCAGTGTTGGGTAAACTCACACAAGAAATGAGTTAAATCAAAACTCAACTCATGCACCTCAAAATGAGTTGAAACTCAAACTCAACTCATCCTAAGTGAAATGAGTTAACTCAAACTCAGTTGTTAAATGAGTTAACTCATCAACTCACACGTCTTATACCAGCACGTTCTAATCGAACGTTGTACAAATGCAGTTACCAGGAAATGGTATCATCAGTTTATTATTACTAGTATAACTGTTATTATTATTAATGGGATAATGGATAAATCAGGTTATTATTACTGAGTCAAAGTAAACACCACAGTCCACATGTTTCACATCTCAAACATGACTGGTATTAGCTTTAAGCAGAAGTTTTTCAAAGTTGGTGTGTGACAGCCTGTTCCGATATAAAAAAAACGGCTTGTTTCAACATAATATGTGCCGAGTGAGTTGAGTTTAAAATAATTGAGTTATAACTCAAACTCACAAAAAATATGAGTTAAATCAAACTCATAACTCACACTCTTTAAGGTGAGTTAACTCAAACTCATAAATCACAGCAAGTGAGTTAACTCGTGAGTTTAAACTCATCTGAGTTAACTCATACCCAACACTGACTATAGCGCATATCTTGATAGTAGGCCTAACTGTAATAATAATATTGTAGGGCCTATATATTCCTAATATATAGCCAAATTGTAACAATAATTTGCACAGGCCTAGATCTACAGTCTACGGTTCTTTAAAATGGCATTTTTGTCATTGCAAGTGCTAAGCGTTAAATAACCTAACTGCTCTAACAGATAAATAATTAATTTACTGTTTTTCAAAACGTGGACGCTTTCGGCGTTCTGAATAAATGGCCTACCAAGAAACTTAGAAGTTATGCATATTGTAACGCGATCAAAAATTGTAACAGCCCCATCATTGCAACGAACCACGATCGAGCAACCTGCGTGCAAAACCCTAAAGGCCATATTTAGGCCTATACTTACTTAACTAGCGCCTTTGGCGAGTTCAATTGGCAAGTTAGCATACAGGGTTATCATTTCATAACAAGGGCAGCCTTGTGGAGCTAAACATTTCCAACTTTTGTTATTTTGGGCCACTCTAATATACATGTATATATATATGCCCTACTTGTGTTGCTTTTTGTATCGGTCTATTATAGGGAGATCAGTGTATTCGCTATTATAGGCTCTAGACCAAAAACTGCATAGTGTTAATAAATAATGTTGATTAGCAGTCAACCTAATTAGGCTTCTTTCCTTTGACTCGGGCAGTAGGACTATACATAACTTTCACAGTTCAACTGACGTATAGGCTATCCCGGGCTACATATAGCTCCTCTCGCTTTTCTTCAATAATTGAGTTATCTCATAAACGAAGCTGGAAATGGATTTACGCTATGATATTCACAGTATCCTGAATGAAGGTCAGCCATGACACTGAGGTCATAGGAATTGAAGCTCTATTACTCTAATCTTGAGACTGCTAAGAGCGATAATATAATTCTAATATAATTCTAATGCATGCATGTATGCATGTATGTATGTATGTATGCATGCATGTATGTATGTATGTATGTATGTATGTATGTATGTATGTATGTATGTATGTATGTATGTATGTATGTATGTATGTATGTATGTATGTATGTATGTATGTATGTATGTATGTATGTATGTATGTATGTATGTATGTTATGTATTTAGCCTATGTATGTAGAATGTGTATGTATGTATGTATGTAGCCTATAGGACTATGAAAACATAAATCGTCGCCTGAGAAATATCTTTGCGTATCTCCAGTTTTGAAAATTCCGAGAAAAACGCGAGGTAGAAGTTTTGGCAGCATTAGACGGAAAATAAGAAATTCAGTATAATAAAACTTTACGCACAGACGTCATATGAAAACATAAACATTGCGTAAGGACGTTGCATTAAAAAAATTAACAGTTAGCCTACAGTTGTTTTTGAGAAATTGTTGAAACTTTTTTTATAAAATGGATTTACAAAGATTACAAATCCTCCTCATTAAATCATAGACATGAAATGATAAAATTAAGCTATTATTATTAGCTTGTGTGTTCATTAGAATGTCCCTGCATAGGCTGCATATAGTACGGATTTTTGGTGGAAAAAATTGTATTTATTTGGACTGCTCTGGACGATCGTTCCGTTCCTCGTAGGCCCTACCTGTTTTCTGGCAGCAGCTATAGGACGTACAGCAGGTAGTTTTCGTTGAATATCTTTAAAACGACCTGTCGTATCTCCTATAGCCATTAAAACTGAAGAAAGATAGGCCTAAAAATTCTGCTACAGATCAACTCTGAACTACTTTTCTAAACAACTGGAGATACGCGAAGATAATTGTCAGGCGACGAAGTAGTATAAGCTGAATACCTCTGAGTTCTGGTCTAAAGTGTCTAAGTTGGATGTAGACGATGAGTCGAACGATGGCAATTGTGCAGATGATGAGCAGAAGCAGAGAAGCGAACAAGAAACATCGGAGGAAGAGAGCATCTGAAATCAGACCAACAAAATGGTCGGCCATCATTTATGATCCTAGTACAACAGACGTCATATGCGGCTAATCTAATCCAATATAATCTAGTGCGGTTTAATCTAATCCAATATAATCTAGTATGGTCTAATCTAATCTATTGGTTTAATCATATCTAATCTAATCTACCTCATGATATAATGACTTTACCGCCGTCGTCATAATGTTCAAGACATCAGACGATGGTCGCTTAGATTGAAATTGAATTCAAAACTCGGAATCCATTGCAAAACGCAGGTTTAAATCTTAGGGACTTAGTAGGCCTACGTAGGCCCCTAGTCCTTCCCATGCAGATCGTATGCACATCGGGCAACGCATCTTCTCCACCCATCTCTGCCCATTGCTGATAGGCGTGGTAAAATAGTAGCCCTGCGTTGAATCCACCCCATAACCCATTAATTTTGAATAGATAGACTACTGGGCATGCACAGTGCACATCGACCGTAAAAGTGATTCTGCCCGTATCCAGGCATACAGTAGGCCTATTAGGCCTATGCATAGCCCTGATCTCCTCTGGCGAAGACACGATGTTTCCGTTCTAACTTTCTCTTTGCGCTAGATGCCTTAAATAAAAAGTTTGCGTTGTCAGTTTTTCCGATTCAAATGTACTACATGTAAATCGCGTACATAAGAGACATGTAGGCTACATGACCTCTAGAAAAGCCTTTGCGTTTCGGTCAGAATATCATAATTATTACATGTATAGCCTACCATAGTACAATTTAGGGCGTGTCAATTTTAGGGGTGAAATTAATTTTTTCCCAATTTTTTAAGTCTTGGGTCCCAAAAATATGTCTTTGGGTGTTAGGAATTCAAATCTGCTATTATTTTTGTGATCAGACAACATCTAGCTCGGTAAATCTCTGTTTGATTAAAAGGCATAATAACTGCTCTCGAAAAACCAAGCAAATCAAATTTTACCTTCGTAAAATGTTAGGTAACGCTATTAAAATTTTAGTTCCTCTGCATAAGACACATCCTAATAAGCATACGACATTACCTTGTAATCATAAAAGCAACATTAGAAAGTAATGACATTAGTTAATAAGAAATTTAAGCAACAAGTTTCATCAAGTCTTGCTTTGATTCGTTCTTGGTCATCAGCCGCCGACTTGCTTCTTGGCCTCTGATGTAGCCTAGCTCTCACGTTTCTCATGTGTATGCACCCTTCCTGCTGATTCTGTGACTTCTTTCACGTACTTCTGTATCTATAGACTGAGCACTACAAGGCCTCTGTGGAACTTACATGGGTTCGTCGATGAACTTCTTTAGTTCCGCTGTAGAAAGTCAATTTCACCCTTCTGACAAAGACCATCAAATTCCAGAACCCGGGATTTAATCATTATTTTCCTTGGGCCCTCTTGACTTTATTGCGATAAACTACAAGTCTCTTGTCTTCATTCATACAGGCGGCTGCGGTGATGGCAGCTGTGGCACGCAGGACAACACCATATCTGATGCTCTGCATAGCAGCATTATGCATTTCTAATTTGTTGTACTCTGTCTTTTGATTAGACGTGGAAGGCATACTTGGTTTTCCTAATACCAATTCATAGCATCCATCATTTCCATCTTGGGCATCAGCTATTTGTTCTTCATTTTCATAATGAGGTAACATTATTTCATTTGATGGCATTTAAGCATCCTGCTGAATTCTCTGCTTATGTTCAGCAAGCCCTGTTCTCTCGTCTTCTGCCGCTTCCGCCTGTCTAACCTGTCTGTTATGCTCAGGCAATCTAGTAAGTCAACCTGATGAGGTCCAATAGAACTAGTCTTTTCTCTCTGACCTTTAATTATAGCAAGTTCCGTCATAGGGATCTTCATCTCCTAAGGCATGCATGCACAGTTGATGTGGGCCTCTTTCCTGCAACCAGCATCTGCAGGGTAGCCTAATTTGCAGGAAAGAAAAATGTTGTAGGCCCTACTTGCAATAATTGAGGATGTCAAAAAGTTTGTCAAGTTTTGACATCTGGCTTTCCTCTACCAAGAGATATCTCATTGGCCTGCTCCCAGCTATCTTAGATCTTCTTTAAGATTCTCATTTGTGAACTTACAATGAGGCGACAAAAGAGCTCTTTGCCAGTTCCAACTTTTCAAGCACTTTAGGGTAAATGTCCTTTGCAAGACAGTCTGCTGAGTAGTTTCTGACATCCTCGCCACTTTGTGTTCTTAGCAGTATCCCATATCTCATAATGTCTCGCAGAGTTGGCAGTTCAGAGGGCAACAACTCTCTGCCACTTTCAATTAGATTGCTCATATGGGTGAATTGCCCCTGTTTTCTTATCTTTTTAGAAGCCATTGTGGGCAATTTTCCCACTAGTTAGGATGGTAGTAGCAGCACTGACAGACAAATAATTTTCCAGACACTGATGATCAGCCTCCGCAAGAAGCAAATACAGCTACTGCACGACATTAGTGAATTATATAAAGGGCCTATATTTGTGTGTGTGCACGCAATTGTAATACATAGTTTAATAAATAAATAATAAAAATAATTTTAATATATTATATAACTGCAAGTATCTGGCAATCATTTCCAATGATTTTTATGCAATTTTACAAAAAAAGTTCCACAAAAAACTTTTAATCAGACAAGTTAAGAATTATTGGAAATTCACAAAAAACGTTAAAAAATTAAATATTTCAACTAGTTATTTACCAAGCAAAACTAAATAATATTAATTTTACAAAAATATCTTTTTACTTACTAAGTCATGTCACAACTTTTTAGCACTAGTCATTTTTGGAATTTGAAAGTTGACAAAATCGACACGCCCTAATAGTACATAATGGAAGCTGAGTATAAAATGACAGCAGTGGCGGAGTCAGAAGGACAAGACGGACGTATGTCCCTAGTCTCCAGCATGGTCATGCCATAATGGCATTGGATGGGACCAGTGGTTAAAATTACTCAACCAGAGGCGGTGGTTGTCAAAATGTTTGAAAATCTAAAACTTAAGTCTATTTGGTCAACGTATAACCCATACTCGCTATTCGCACTTCGGTTAAAACATTAAATGTGTGTAACACGGTGCAAATGGTTGATTGTTGCAACAAACATCACATTTAAGTGACAATCCCCTCTTTAGGTGGAGGATCTCATTGTTCAAGTTGTGATATCTCGAATCCGATGTGTCCAATCTCAAATCCGTCCATATCCGGTTGAATACGGTAGGCTCCACTGGTATCATGGGACCCATTTGGGTTCTATATAAATCCCACATTGGAATGGGTCCTATATGGACTCCATGTGGGCATGTTGGCAGGTACTAATTTTCCCATTATAGCCTATGTGCCAGACCCCACAATTAGTTTGCCCCAACTTTAAAACCTGGTCACGCCTTTGTAAAGCTAATTTATGTTTCTTGAGATCAATATCGAAACAAGAGTGCATCTTTTCAAAAACTGTAGCTTAAAATGCAAGTAGGGCCTAAACAGAATCTTACTTAGACCACGTTTCCGCCATATTACATTACATACGTAGAGCCTATATATAGGCCTATCCCCACAAACTATAGCTTATAGGTTATAATTATGTCTATATGCCTACTAAGCCCAAAATTCTATATTTTGTTTCACATTAACCTGTGTCCCCTAAAGTCCTAAATCCTTTCCGGACGTCTGAATTCAATAGGCGATCAGTGTATGCAAAAACCTGAATAACTTAGTTGAATTCATATTCATGGACATAATATCTTGATATCTATTATATAATTATTCATTATCTTTATAATTTCCTGCTTAATAATTATTGGTTAATGCTCCTATAGGGCCTACGTCAAGACTCAGCATCGTGTAAAGTCCATAATAATTAATTATTATTGGCCTATAATTTATAGGCTATTGTCAAATGTCCATGTATCAATAATTAATGTGTCAAGTGAGTTAATTAAAATTATACCATTTTGCGTTGGAGTCCGAAAGCAGAAATTCAAAGCCTATTAAATTTATCAGTTGAAAATCTAAAGCAGACATGACTGTATAGGCCTACCCTGCGTAATTAGAGTAGGCTTAATCGTTACTGTAAATGTCTGTAATAACAAAATTAATTCAGCAACCTAATTAAGTAGCCTGCTATATCTATTGTAGGCCAACCCTTACGATATCATTGTTCGTCGACAAGACTTAAATAAGAAATTTCGTCTTAATTCAATTTCCTTTAAACGTGAACGCTTTCGATCTTCTTGATAGTATGACTGTGCTAACTGTAGGCTATCGCTAATAGTGAGTTCGAATTATTGGGGTAATGATTAGTTCCAGTGTTTTAGAGCTGTCGGGGGATTCTACCTCTTAGCTTTTCTTCTAACCCCTCAACTAAGTAATTTAGAAACTGTTAGCGGATCAGACAACTAATAGGCCTATAATAAGAGGCCTATAGGCCTATCTCAGATTTTTCGTGCGCAATATTAACAACATTAGATTTTGAACTGCGTTCTGGTACTTTGGTAGGCCTAATGTGTAAACTTTTCGAACCTCAACTGCATTTTACAACGAAAACGCTGAGGAGGGCTAATTATTAGCTTTACTTAATATGCTTAATGCGTCCTTACCATTACTGGATTTCATATACTTCACAAACACGACGAACATTAGAACCGTTACAATCAGAATAACCAGGTAAGAACATCCGAAGATGAGATTTCTTTTCCCTGCAAATTAAAGTTAAACGCAAATAGAAGTAAAGTAACTTTAGAAACGAAACAAAAGCTTTGAATTTTGACCCATGAGAGTTAGACGTTTTACAGACAGACAGACAGACAGACAGACAGACAGGCAGACAGACAGACAGACAGAAAGACAGACATACAGAGAGACAGACATACAGAAAGACATACAGAAAGACAGACAGACGCCGGCGTATGCATAGGCCTTAGGGTATACCCGTACTTTACCCGTACCCGTCGGGTACGGGTAGCTAATTCTGCGTTACGGGTACGGGTCGGGTAGCAAAAATGCTCTACCCGCAGACCTCTAATAGGCCTACACTACACGTAAAAATGGACGCACAGGCATTGAGGCATAAAGACGTATAGATATGCAGGTACACAGGCAAACAGACACACAAACATACGTTGCTGGGATAAAGTGACCCTAATTTTGTCAATCGGAAACGGGACATTTTCAATAGTCCCTTTCCTTCCGCTCTCCTTCCGCTACTCCTTCCTCTCATCCCCTCTCTGTCTGTCTCTATCTGACTCTGTCTTTGTCTATGTCTCTCTCTTTCTCATTCTCTCCCTCATTCCCCAATTCATAGTTGTAAAAACGGTAAAAACAAAATAAAAAACGAAATAAAACGTCGTTTTTTAAGAAAAAATAAAAAACTAAAAAAGAGAAAAAAACGGAAAAGAAAATAATTTGACTTTGTTACATCTTTTCTGCATTTTAAAATTAAAAACCTTGTTTACACAATTTAATTTTAATCAGCAAATAACATAACTTTATAAGTAAACACCAAGTAGGCCTAACATTAATCTACAACAATTATTTTCTAATTTCATAAGTTTGGTTTAATAAGAAATTGAGAAATTAAAATACTGAAATCTTTTCAAATTTAAATTGTATACACAAGTCCACATAAGTCCATGCTGACATAAACAATTAAAAACTAAATTTTTTTCCCTATAGGCCTAGAGTGTAACGTAATCAAAAATTGTAGGCCTAATAAACTTACTTACAAGTTTGACTTACATTAGAACGTAATAATAATACGTTATACAGTCAGTTTATCAGTCAATCTGAGACTACTGTGTACAAAGACAACATTTCGCATTTTGGATAACTTAGAAATTAAAATAACTTTTATAAATTTTATTTCCTGTTCTGTGCTATTTTATTTCTGAACTGATGACACTAAATAGTGACGTAAATTAGATGAATTCTTGAAAGGACGGAGGGATATCAGAGAAGTATAAAATTAAACAAATAATGTCAGATAGTAAATAAATACATAAAGTTACATAAAACAATAAAAAACGGAAAAACGAGACGAGAAATAAAAACGAAAAAAACGACGTTTCCTGGAAAATAATCAAAAAACGAAAAAAACGTTTTTACAACTATGCCCAATTCCTCTCTCCCCTCTCTCTCTGTCTCTCTCTCTCCTCTCTGTCTGTCTGTCTGTCTCTGTCTGTCTGTCTCGGTCTGTCTGTCTCTGTCTGTCTGTCTCTGTCTGTCTGTCTGTCTCTGTCTCACTCACTCACTCACTGTCTGTCTGTCTACATGTCTGTCTGTCTCTGTCTGTCTGTCTGTCTGTCTGTCTGTCTCTGTCTGTCTGTCTGTCTGTCTGTCTGTCTGTCTGTCTGTCTGTCTGTCTGTCTGTCTGCCTGTCTGTCTGTCTCTCTTTCTCTCTATTTATTTCTGTTTCTATCTCTTGCGTCTTCTAATCTGAACTAATTATTTCATCATTAGCCTTATATCCCTCATCGCTTCCAGCAGAAACCTTTAACTCCGCCATTGTTCGCTTTCTGACAGTGCCAGTCCCAAGCTTGGATGAAGGAGCAGGGCGACGCTAATGGTCTTTGTTACCACATAGTGGTCGTTAAACAGTAAACAAGCAAAGAAACCTTTCCTTGTTTCTACTTTCTTCCAACCAGTTCAGATCACTGGCTATGAGCTCTTACTGAACCTTCCAATGTCCTGCTCTACCTCCTCTCGCCCTAACAGCAACCGCATGCGTAGGACATTATGACGCCCATGTGACAGTGCCCCCAAATGGGCTTCATGTGACCAACATGATTGTGGACTAGAATATAATTATGAAGAATATAACGTAGATCACAATGAAGCCCATAAGGGAATGTTGTCATAATTGGCTTCGTATGTCCCACATAATCATCACGTGACATTGCTACTACGGTACTTAGGCTATTCCAGGCACGAAATGTCACCTACCAGATCCCGGTGTCCAGAGATTCTTGCATTGAATGTATGCAACCAGTAAGAACACAATGACACTGGCAACAAGCAGCGCAAAAAACACGAAGATTGCGATGATATTGAGAAAATCATCATCTGCCAATAAACAAGATAATAACCCATTTTAGATTTATAGGCAACAATTTAATGCACAATTAGAAATGGAGGCGGCACTAGGAGGAACCAAACCCTCCGTTAAGCGAAACATCATATATGAGGCCTACCTCCAACATGTTTTCTATCATAGGCCTAGGCCTATTCGACATTCAATAAACCTAGTTCGTAATACGACATTCCTTAAACTTAAAAAGTCACTGTATGCTAAAGATCGATTTAAGAATAGTCTAGCGGCGGTATATATTTCTGCTTACGTCGTCTGGAAAAGATTAGAAAACCTACAAAACTTAAACACCTAAATTTTCTCTTAGAAACGTATATAGCCTAGCCTAGAAGGCCTACGTCTTTGCACCTTGATCGCTCACACTAAAACAGCGACTATACCCACCAAAAATGATGGCAAAAACCATTTGTAAAATCCAAAGTCCATGGAGACTTTTTGGTTTATTTGACGATGAAGACTGAGCGAGAAAGAGATCCGCCATTGCCCCGAATGTCTGCCTATATGAACGTTGATCCACTAGTTTTCCTAAACTCGCACTTGGTTACAACCGCATTCATATTCAGCGGATTTTATATAGCCTAGACTGCTCGTGCAGTGCGCATCAATATGCAAAACAGGCCTACGCTGTACCGTTAAAAAAGTAATTAGTGCTTACATGAGATATTATGTGTAGCCTATAATAGGCATATATATAGGCCTGCCCTAAAAATAGTATTGCTTAGAAACAGCTTAGCCTATAATTGCAGGCCTATATCCTAGAAACGGACCTGAACGCCAACTCTGGCTTGCTGCATGCTCACAATGTGGTTCTGCGTCCTACAGCGGATGTAGGCTACAAAACTCCTTATAGGCTATTTATGATAGCACCACAGCGGCCTTGTACATATTCTCTTTCCTTTCGGGGTCTAATTTCCCACTAGTAGGCTATTCCTTCCCTCCAGGCTTCTCTCCTGCTCGTTTTCGCCCTTTTGCTGTCTCTTCATCAAAAGAATGCAGTGCGTTTGTTCTAGAGCAGAGGTTGAGAACCTATGGCACGCACGTGTGCCCAAAGTGGCACGCGTTCCATTTTTGAGCATACGGAATGCAGAGCCTCCCCAAATTTTCAAACCTCGAAATACAAAATCACGTCGATTTAGAAACCCACATTTTCTTTCATGAAGGATTTTATTTTAACACCATTCTATACAGGGGCAGACTTAGAAACAGCGGGGGACGGTCCCCCCGAAACTTGAGGTGGAAGGGACGGAGCTGATTATATCCTCCTGAAATATTTCATGAATATAATAATAATAGCTATGAGTGACAACTGGTTCTTATCAGCACTCAAATAATAAAGCAATTTTGTTCAGATGACAGTTTAAAATGCTGCCATTGCAGTGTGGAAATTCAAAAATCTTAAATAGGGAAGGGACACATCCCTGCTCCCAAACCCCTCCCCAAACTCAAACATAACTCAAACTACATGTAAGCTACCAGTGACAGCTGGTTCCTATCAGCACTCAAATTATAGAGCAATTTTTTCCAAATGACAGCTTAAAATGATACCATTACAGTGTGGAAATTTAAAAAATATTTTCCTCTGCCCGCATCCGGCGCCTCTCATGCAATCATTCGTCAAACTCAGGCATAACTCAAACTACATGTAACTATAGTGACAGCTGGTTCCTATCAGCACTCAAATTATAGAGCAATTTTTTTAAATGACTTAAAATGATACCATTACAGTGTGGAAATTTAAAAATCCTCTCTGGTAGCATCCCTACCTCTTTCTCTCACCTGCTCGGCGCTTCGCGCCTCGCCGATCGTCCTTCGCATCCGGGAGCCCTTCTGACCCAGACCATAGTCTCCGCCTATGATTCTATAGCATCTTTATAAATGGTCAAATGTCTTTTATTTCAATAATATTACGCTGTGTTAATTAAAGCCTATAGGCCACCGGTGTCCTTTTTGGCTTACAGGCAACTATGATTGTTGGTAAGCACGCGGCGGGCCGCAAAATGTTTGTCCTCACATCCTCGAAAGAACTACAAATTGGTTAAATTTCCCAGAGCGCAATATGTAGAAAAACAGTAAGACCTATTGGGTCACTAAAACTAACCTACAACACTAAATCTGTTATGTTTTAGACTTCATTATTATGCAGTATTGTAGTCGTCGGACAAGTAACCAGGTGCAAAATGAACAAAAAGTTATTGAGAATCCTCCGTGCGGGCCTCTAATCAGCACCCCGCGGTCCGCATTTGGCCCGTTCTCCAAACCGATAGGCCTAATGAGAAACACAATTAGACCCCACAGTAGTCAATAGGTCTACTGCGCAGAATTCATGGAATTCGTGACTGTATTTTTAAAAATGATTTAGCGGCATTTTGGCATGCATCTTAAAAAGGTTTGCCATCCCAGCTCTTGAGGCATATCCAGAAATCATTCATAAATTATGCTTCCACTCAAATTAGCTAAGTTTCACTTTTATTTGGCTCATTCGTACACTGCAACATCATAAAAGATCCATCTACCATTCCAAAACCTGGGGCTATAGACGACCCCAGGCCTATATATTTTTCCCTGCCCTCATCCGGTGCCTCTCTGGATCATTCGTCAATTGTATCTAAAATTTCCAACATGGCCTCCAGCCAAAACAGTGCCGACCATAATAATAATAAGGGTAGCCTATAAGAGTTTAAGAGATCACCGATGTCCGAGGCTTCAGCAAAAACCACGTTATCTCAACGGCCTGGACCAGACCTCACTTCGCTATATGTCTAATCCAGAAATAGAAAAAACCTTTAAACTTTCATGTTAGGCAAAATGCGGTTTGCAATTGGTTCTATAGCCTACATACGATTGACGATGATGTGACTGATGTCCAGGAATATGTCCATGGGCCACCTTCTGCTCAACTCCTTCTTGCTATAGTCACATTGGCGCTCTTCCCAAGATCTCCATCTGTGGATGTCCTCTAATCGCCTTTCTTTATAAACTCCTTCAAAACCCAACTCATTTTGATTTGGCACACCACAGCAACTCCTGAAACTCGACTATACTTTACTCTCTGAAAAGTTTTCGCATGTCACATTCTTATCTAGTGTCCGTGACTTGGGTGTCACCCTAGATAGCTCTCTAGGCCTAATCTTCACTGAACACATATCCAAGCTTACCCGCTCTTCTTACTTCCAACTTAAGCGTATATAGTTTGTATATATTCGTTTGTTGAGAAAAACAATCGGACAAAAAACGCAGAAATGCTAACATGAGTGATAATGAATAATTTAATTTAATTTAATTTAATTTAATTTGCCATTCCTGCTCTAGAGGCATAGTCAGAAATCATGACTAAATTATGCGTCTCAGGGCTATTCGCAGATCTGTTTCATTCTACTTTCACCTCAATTGTCCATGCTTTCATCTGTTCTCGAATTGACTAGGCTTATTGCAATTCTGTTCTTGTTGGCTTACCCAACGTCTATTTCCTCTAATCCGTAGGCCTCACTCTGTGATTCTCGTTAACGATAACGATAACTAAAATGTTCGTTAACGAAAATAAAATGATTTCGTTAACGATAACTATAACTATAGCTAAAATATCATGAACTATAACTATAACTATAACGAAAATAACAATAACGAAAATTCATATTTATTTTCGTTAATACAAAAAATAAAAATAGGAAGTGCAATTTGGACGATTCGACATAAATGAGAACGAAAGATGCGATATTTTATTATGCAATTTGTCAGTTACTTTGAAACTCGTGTATTCATGAAGCTGAATGCATTTTATTAACCAAGCTCTGAGCAAATTGTGAAACAGCGATGTTAATACACAATTTTGCTTGCCTTATGTATTGTAGCCTAACTAAGTAGTAACTAAAATTTAACTGAAATAAAAATCCATTAACTATAACGATAACTAAAAAATAATACTAACATAACTTAACTAAAATAAAAAAAAACCATTATCTATAACTGAAACTATAACTAAATAAAATCTGTAAGGAGAATCACACTGATAATCATTAATAATAATAAATTTCAGCTCCGTAGTTCATAAGCAGTCGATGGCTCGAAGCAACGATTCAGAAGCACTTTGAGGAGCAGGGATAAGTCACTCAAGATGGGCCTGTGTGAAAAGTTCAGTTTTTAGATGTTTCTTGAAGACAGCGAGGGCTGTAGAATTTCTAATGTCCGTAGGAAGATTGTTCCATATTCGAGGGGCTGCTGAGATGAAGGATCTTGATGCAGTTGTTGTATGACAGCGGTGCAAGACTAGGGTTCGGTTTCCGGAAGATCGCATGTTCCTTGAGGGCATGTGAATTTGAAGGAGGTCGGAGAGGTATGAGGGAGTTTTCGTTGTTACGCAGTTGTAGGTGATGATGGCGATTTTGTATACAATTCTTTCCTTAACAGGTAGCCAGTGGAGGGATTTGAGGAGTGGTTTGCTGCTGGTACGATATGAGGAGTTGCAGACGACCCGTGCTAGGTTGTTTTGAATCCGTTGAAGGGAAGTTAGGTTTTTGATGAAGTCCCATAGAGAAGGCTATTGCAGTAGTCGAGGCGAGAGTTTACAATCCTGCAGGCGATGGTATTTGCAAGTTCTTTTGTTAGAAAAGGTCGGATGTGTCGCAGAGCACGAATGTGGAAATTGGCGGAGCGGACGATTTCAGCAGTTTGGGAGTCCATTGACAGTGTCGCGTCCAGTTTTACACCGAGGATTTTTACACTGATACACTCTTTGCCGCTGCCACATAATCGTTCTGATGAATTATCCATTGGCGTAACTTATGTTTAAATAGCTTTAAATTGAAGATATTGCGTAGGTCTTGGGGTATTCTATTCCATTCTTCTGGACCAACACATCTGATCGAGAATAATTATTTACGAGTGTTTGTACAATACAATACAATAAAGAATATTCTATTCTAAATAAATACAACTAATGATGCAATTACTCCACCCAACGACTGCAAGCGCTCTTGTCAACAATATTCACCTCACCTTGACCTGACCAGGCTGACCTGACCTAACCTCGCTATCTAAACAGCAACTAATGACGTAACCACTATACGTCTTGAATATCAATTACCACACCTAACGACTGCAACCGCTCTTGTTTATATGAGCATGGGCGTCGAGAGCCAAATCGGGCCCCGGGGCAGACATCCATCAGGGCCCCTCGTTTTCATTATTAAGCCCAAGTCTGGTGTAAGCCTGAAAAAACGCTATCAAACTACATTTAACGAATAATAGTAAGGGTAATAATAATAATAATAACAGGGCTTTTTATATTGTGCAGTTCTACACAAAAAGGGCAGTTCTAAATGAATTTGTGCAGCTGTAGAAGCATTTTTGTGCAGTTAAAACTAGTTTTAAAATGTTCATTGTCATCCGATTTGGAATAATTCACTATGGCTTTTTAAGGGGTCGTGCAGTTCTAAAAATTCCTTTTAAAAGTCCTGTATAATAGCCTAATAGTAAAAGTAAATGTGAAAATCAATATCTGGTTTAAAAGGTCCATCTATGCCTCTAATTATAAAGAAATTTACAGAAATTTAATATGAAAATGTGATTATGTGACATTTATCGCATTATGATATCCAATTTCAAGAGGTGCACGTCAATTACTGTGTTGCATTGTCTACAACTCTACATGGACTACGTCAACAACTCGCTCTGTAGCCTACCATTATCAACTCCACTAGCAACGATATTGTCAGCTTGATTTGCTGCTTCATTCGCTTTTGATGAAATTGAAAATGCAAGGCTTTAAAGGATTGTTTGTCTCTCGTTTGCATTCCTGACTTTCACCAATCTTTCTTTCCTTTATTGAGCTCCAGATTTCTGATGGTAATTCATCTTCTAATTCGTTATCAACTTAATAAAAAATTATAATATTATAATATCAAATATTGGTAATTTGATATAATTTGTTTATTTTGATATATTACATCCAGCTGTAAGTTAAAGTATTATTTAATTTGACAATAACTCAAATTTCAATTCAGAAATTTACATCCAGTACAAATGTTATGCCTCCCAGAAAATGAATAATCAATTCTAGGCCGACTGCTGGTAAATTCCAAAATAGGCCTACTAATAAGCAGTGTTTTTCAAATTCAAGTTATTCAACTATAACGTGGCCTAGAACTTTGCATTACGCACCCAGTAAATGCAAAGTTCTTGGCCACGCATTATACGATACTTCTGGTGTATAGAATTCAGTCAGAAATCGAAATTTGTCTGCATCAGTTAACTTTGCATCAGCAGATAGTCCAAAACCATTCTGATGAATGATGACCAACTTCTGTTACTTAAATCCTCTGACTGAGCAACTGAGACTGTTAAGTTTCACAGTTATTAAATCGTTTTCGTTAACAACAATGCTAACCTTTTCAGTCCCTTTTCCACCGTCATATTCGTTATTGGCTTACATTTTGGTAAAGAAATTCAATAGATCTAGTACCTCATTTACTTCATTACCTAGCTATTAAATTGAAGCAATTAGACTGCATTCGGCCAAAACCCACAGGTTTCTTCAGCTTGAAAGAAGTTTTAGACATTTCCGGACCCCTGCCAGGGGCCCCTGCCATGGAACCGGGCCCCGGGGCAGCAACCCCACCTGACCCCCCTCTCATCGGCCCTGTATATGAGATCGCTCTTGTCAACAATATTCACCTCACCTTGACCTGACCTGACCTAACCTCGCTATAAATACACCATCTAATGACGTAACCACTGTACGTTTTGAATATCAATTACACAGTGACATGTTATAGTAATGCAATAATATTACTTCAACAGTCGTCCAATATGGCGTCTATCAAGTGAGTAGAGCAATAATTAATTATTCACTCTGCTTTAATTTCGGCACTAGACCATTGCCTTCTAGATACTGACTAGACTCGTGTCTAAGTAGTCCTAACTATAAACGACCTTGTCTAACCTTTCGACCGTTATGTGCATGGTAGTATCTAATCTCTACTTAGTAGCAGGGATGGGCAGTAATTTAATTGGTGTAATTGAAATTACGTAATTTGAATTACAATTGTAATTGGTAATTTGTAATTTGTTGCTCTGGATCAATGTAATTTGTAATTTGTAATTGAATTACATTTTTCATGTAATTTGTAATTTCAAATTACATCCGTAAAATCAAATTACTTTGAAAAAAAAGAAGAACCAGAGATTCCACAACCAGACCAGTTTTGAAAGCATCTTTTCGATCCTTATCTTGATCACCTTCACTATAGTATTTCTGGAATGAAAAATAGTAACACTGAACTCTGAATGCTTTAACAAAATTGGAGCCATTGTCAGAAGTAGTAGCAACAATTTTGTCATGTGTCAGACCGAGATCATAGTGTATTACATAGATGAGTTGCGCCCTCCATCACACGTGTGATCCAACAAAACGTCTGCATGCTAAGGCAACTGAGCGTCACTCAAATGCACATGCATTGATCCAGTGACATGTTAATCCCATGTAGGCCTAACTTCTGTGTTTAGTAGACCAGACATCTGCAATTAAAGATGTTATTTATACAATTTAATTCTGCACTTTCTTCAACAGTGTTGAGCAACTGTTTCATCTGCGCTGGTACGCAAACTCATTATAGTTTTGCAAGCATAATTATGATTGTAAGGTCAAACAGATGCCAATTATCGGATAACCTATTCGAACAGTTGCTACTTCTTAGAGAATATTAAATAAACAGTTTCAAACACTCCAATATAAATGAACAGTGGAAATAAAGCATGTGTTTCCTGACTGAATTTCTTGATCCCAACTATGCATGTAATTTGTAATTTGATGTAATTGAAATTACGTAATTTGTAATTTGTAATTTCCCAAAATTTCTAAAGTAATTTGTAATTTGTAATTCAATTACATTTTCCCATGTAATTTGTAATTTGTAATTCAATTACATTTCACTGTGTAATTTGCCCATCCCTGCTTAGTAGTTAAGTATTTTAGTATTTTTTAAATTGTATATTGACTCAACAGTGTTGAGCAACTGTTTCAGTTTCGCTTTCCTTGTTTTCCTGTATTCGGTTCATTTCGCTTCTTTTGTTTTTTTTTGCGTTAACTGTTACTATTCCTTTGATGACTGAAAGTATGTTTGCAATGATAATCTTACTTTTAATGCCACCACGCATTTGCTGTGGTTGCTCCCTCTACTTGGAATGACATTCCCCCTCATTAAGGGCTAAACTAATGACTAGTTTTTCCTCTTTGGTCTCTCGTTCTGTAAAGACGTTTCCTTTTCCCCGGGGTTTTCGTGCTGAGAGCGCTTCTGAATAGTTATTCTGAGAGAGGCGCTATATAAATCTTTAGATACAATACAATACCATTAGGCCTTATCATCTAATTTAATCTGTAATTTGGTGTCGCTTCTTAGCGGGATTCTTTAGCCTATCCCTTTAGGGCCTCCTTTTTTAGCCGAGTTGCAATATGTAAACCTGATGATTCTGTTTGATTGATTGTAAAATAAACATTTTTATTGATTGATTGAACTATGAATTGAACATAGAGCTTTCGAGCATACTGCGTGTACACCCTGGGAGTCTGCCTGAAACTTTCCTTACTAAACCAAAACTGTTCTTTTTGGGCGCGTTGGAGTCCGCCTCTGAGTAGTTTCGAAGGGCGCAATAAATCGTAGGTTTAGCATCGCAAATCGTAGGTGGAGTAGCGGCAAAAGCAGCGCATATTGACGAAAGCAAACATAGGCCTACTGCTGTCTCACAGTCACACCATTTCGTTCCTCTTGCAGTCGAAAGCGCAGGAAGCTGGCACACCGAGTCGCAAGAACTTTTAACCCTTTAACGACCGAATGGTAGTAAAATACATGTTAAAGCACTACCATCGGTCGTTAAAGGGTTAAGCAGTGACAGGAAACTTGCGCGAGACCAGCCATCTGCTCAAGCGCTTATCTGTCTCGATCCAAATTGGAAACTCCCTGTCTGTTTTAGGCACCTCGGATTGGAACAGTCAGTAGACCGAGTGGCCCAGTTGGATTAAGTTTGAACAGAGGACTCTACGCAGTATTATTGTCAGTATTATTGTTTCACATTAGAAACACATGTTTTTTGCCATGACCTGGATGTTTAAATGACAATAACTAGATTGATACTAGCATCCACACAAGAGAGACTCGACAGATTCACTGCCAACTTAACAACAAACTGTGATAGAAGAAAATGCTTCAGAACTTTTGGCACAAAGCACGTATGGCATCGACAAAGTCTAGCCATCTCAAAAAAATGTTATCCCTAATTTTTGAAATCCTCAGGGATCATTTGTACCTCAGGCTAAATAATAATGTTATTAGGGACCGTTAGATCCAGAATCTTTCTTACTCTTCATATTAGTTTCTAAGAGCCTGAGGGATCATATCTACCTTGGGCAAAAAAAGTACTAATAGCGTTTCCTTTTTAAAAAGTCTGACTACCTCACACTTCGCATTGTTTTGCTTGCATTGCTACCTTGGCTAAAGAATAATTATAATATTAATAGAATAATAGATTTTCATTTTCATCCTAATCATCAACCCTTTCCTTCCTCTAAGCTATTAACATCCACTCCCATGATTTGTCTGCACCCCCGTGCTAATTTGCCGGACTCTCCCAAAGCTGTACATGACCTATGTTAACATGCAATCCGATATATTTGTAGGTTCTGAAAGTGGATCACACTGACAAAGGTCTAGACATATATCTGAAATCTGAGATCCTTGCAACAAAGATCAGGATGGCAGTGATATGCCGGGTACTGCTAGTTACTTTGCTGCTGTACTTCTTCTGTCTGCCATCAGGTTAGAAACATCGCTGAGAGATACATGCATGCTGTGTGCTATTGTCCCTTGTTGTCAATGTTGAAGATATTTAAATGGGAAATGAATGTCAATAGTCACATCAGTGCAGTTTGATTATTTTCTAATATAATTATTTATTTGGGCAATGCATAAAGGTTCCAAACATTAAAAGACTCCTTTCAGCGCTTTTCTAGTGGTTAGCATGTTAGACTGTCAGGCAAGCGGTCAGAGGTTCAAATTCCAGCCAAAGCAGGCTAAAATGAGTAAACTGACCATACACTGTCGGTGGGAAGATTAGACGGCAAGGGAGAGGACTGACCCTCATATGCCTTATAGGGCAGGCTAAGAAAAATGCATTTGCTAGCACTTCTCCGTTCCTTCCTTTCTATCTTCTCCTTCTTCTTATCCTTCTGCGTTTCTTCTTCTTTTCCTCCTTCTTCCTCTCTTCCCGCGTCTACCTCTCTTTCCTCTTTCTTCTCCCTCTCTGTTTTTTTTCACCTTCTTCTCCTTCTCTGTTTTCTTCACCTTCTTCTCCTTCTCTGTTTTCTTCACCTTCTTCTCATTCTCCTTTCTTCCTCCTTCCGCGTCTCCTCTCCGTCTCCTCTTTCTTCTCCTTCTCCGTTTTCTTCACCTTCTTCTCCTTCTCCGTCTGTTCTCCTTCTCCTCTCTTCCTCCTTCCGCGTCTCTCCTTCGTCTCCTCTTTCTTTTCCTTCTCCGTTTTTTCACCTTCTTCTCCTTCTCCTATACCTCTTTTCATCGGTTTTTTTGTTCCGTTTCTTCTTCACGATGTTGCAATGGAATAAATGATTTTCGTTCTGTTTTCTCTTGAAGAAGTCGTCTCCTCAGCCAAGTCGCCTAAGCCGCGGCGGTCGCCAGTCGAGACCTGCTTCTCCAGTCGCCCAGTCGACCACTACGTCTGTCCTCTGGCGACGGAGATCCTACCCCCGATCGTCCTCATCTTTACCTACAGCTGCAAATGGAGGCTAAAGGAGACGAGGTGGTTCCACTCCTCTGGGTCCAAGGATCCGACAGTTCTGGCCGAACAGACTGCGGATAGTCCTCTGCTTAAGATGAAGGACCCCGATTTCGCCAATGGGGAACTGGTCGAGGTTCAGGGATGCTCGACTTGTCTTCGGTTCACGGGGCTCGTGAGACCGGGACGTGACGAGGGAACGTACTTTGTGAGGGTGGTCGTGGATAGTAAGACACAGAATGAATTATTGACCAGCCATTCAATCAATATTCACGCTTACGATACAAAAGGTATTGAATTGTTGCATTGCAATTGCATTCCATTGTTATCGCCAATTTATATAACGCCTCTTACAGAACAAAAATGGCTTTACCGTTATGAGAAATTGTTAGGTAATGTAAACGGATATTTATTATAGTGCCATTTTTTGTCAATTCAATTTAGCAAGGGAAACATCACTCGTCATCGTACTGTCAAAGCTAAGCAAACGAAGTCGCCAACAATTCGTACCCACGGCTTCCTCTCGCATATCTACCTGAAATGACCTCCATCCTAGCTGACTATATAGTTTGTCTTATCTTGTCCAAGTATTACTGTACATTATCTCACATTACATTACGCAGTGTGCAACTGTGCATGTAGGCCCTATGTCGTCCACTGAGCAACATGCAATGTGGCTTTTTGTTGGAGTTGGTAATCTCTCATTTCAAATCCTGACCATTCTTTTACGGACTATAATATATCCTCCAATCTGCAACACGAGATTCTTGTCCTTTCTCCGCCTCTATTTCACCAATGATTTAAGACCCTTCTATTCTATTCTATTCTATTCTATTCTATTCTATTCTATTCTATTCTATTCTATTCTATTCTATTCTATTTCTATTCTATGCTATGCTATCGTAGTCTTGTGTTGTCAGGTCAGGAGCATCTCTGGGAAGCGTTTTCTTGAAAAGGCGCTGCGTAAATGAGCACTTACGATATGATCATACACTATACGATTGCATGTCTAATTTAGATTGTGCTTTTGTTTTGCCTCGTGATTTTCAAATTTGTAATTACAATTGTAATCAGATATTAATAAAGCGCATTTCAAGAGAAACTCGTCAGTACTCGATTATCATCGTCATAATTCATTTAGGGCCTATACGGTTTAAAAATGCGAACATTATAAAATGCAATGTACAAATATGTATTTAGGCTTAGAAAGAGCGTACTGAGACTGAGAGGGATCGAAGTCTCGCTCATTATGTAACGTTATTTGACAACAAATTGGTGTGAAATGACGAGTGATTTAACATAATTTTCTGACAATACTTTAGCACAACAGAATAAAAGAACCAGAACTAAAAGACTTAACTAACAAGAACCATAATAATTCATGTTCATTCAAATATCGACATCAGCGTTTTCACATTGCCCTGCATGATTGCATATCTATTTCAGAATGTCCTAGTGTGACGGGCAATCCTCTGACCATAAGCGTTAATTCTCAGCCTCTATCGAGCGACACCTCAGTCAGTATGGATGCCACAATAGCGCTGGAGTTCCTCCTTCCGTCTGCCACTCCTGCTCTGAAGGCTTCCCTCTACGTAGCACAGCAGAACTTCACCTACGTCCGACGCCAACTCCCACACACCTGTGACCTGTCTACTCAGAGGTGTAGTGCGACGGTGAAGGTCGGCAGTAGAGCGATTCCAAAGGTGTTCTATATAGACGATGAATCTACGAACATCCAGTTCATCCTATTGTTTCGATATCGAGAGATGAAGCCCATTGTGTTCCGAAGAGACTTCCAGCTAATCAGTAGGAATCTGTTGATTGGTTCCGCTCTTTCAACCAATCAGCCATTCATTCATCCGCTATTATTTTCAGTTAATCAGGCATTCATTCATCCGCTCTTTCAGTCAATCAGCCATTTTCAATCAATCAATCAATCAATTTCGTTTATTCACAACACCAAGCTGACAGGTCGCAACTTGTTACAGGTGCATAACCTCAGTGCATGTTTAACTTAGGCTACTTAACAGCATGGCTTGAGTTGTTTAGCGTTGCCCTAAGGGCCTATTCCAGTGTCTCCTTTTTTTATTAAAAAGTTTAACGTCGTCATATGATATCAACGGCCGTTGACGACAGTTCAAAATTATGCACAATACATAATCTGAAAAAAATTTGATAGAGTCCGAGGGACACCATTTAAAGGCATCTAAACAGTGCTTTGAAATGTCACTAAGATACATAATTATATAGATACATTAAACTTTGAATTTTCCCAAAAAAATCATTCAGTGCAATCAAACATTATTATAGAAATACGTGGGCACTCATTGAAAATGACAGTTCTTTATAATATGTTATAGCCATGAATATAAAGAGTAAGTTACTGTAATTTCACCTGAGATTCTTAATCTATTACTTTTAATTTTTAATGCAGTTTAATGGTTATTAAATTTTATTATGGGCTACATGTTATTTTCAGATGAGATTCTTAGTTTAGTTATGCATGTTTCCATAAGTAGCCTGCCTAATCAATAAGTGTGTCTCCTTCTCTTTCAGACCCAGACTTCAAGAAACGTCACCCATGAAATTCAGGTAGACCACCATGTACCCAAGCAGACAATCGAAGAGTGTCTGTCTGTCTGTCTGTCTGTCTGTCTGTCTGTCTGTCTGTCTGTCTGTCTGTCTGTCTGTCTGTCTGTCTGTCTGTCTGTCTGTCTGTCTGTCTGTCTGTCTGTCTGTCTGTCTGTCTGTCTGTCTGTCTGTCTGTCTGTCTGTCTGTCTGTCTGTCTGTCTGTCTGTCAGTACTAAACTAACAGTTATTGGCCAGGTACGTGGCACCACTGACTTCAGTACGTGACACGAAATTCCAGAGACATTATAACCAGTGAGACCGCTGTTTATGATGAGTTCTTTTGAAGCGATTCTTATGTCCTGTTGACTCCCTTACATCGCATCACATCAATCATCACATAGCATAACATTTCAGTCCATTACATCACATGTATTGCACTTATGACGCTTACATTGCCCATTGCATCGCATTAAATTTGATTACATCGGATAACATTGTTTCATTACTTTGCATTGTATTGCATTACATTACAGATGCACATAAGCTGCAAGTAATTCTTCCTGTACGGCGCCGGTGACAGCTGCTGGATGAAAGAAGGAACTGCTGATCGAGGAATCGTCTTTTACTATCCGTTGAGGTGCAACGGATCTTGAAAATCATGAACAAACGTTCAGATTTTGTCTGATAGAAAACTGTCTTTGCAGCCGCAACTACCTCTCTGTTAGATTAAATTATATACAGTCGATGCCGCTTAAGTGCGTATAGCCTCGGGACTGCTGCAGTGGACCTGTGCACTTAGTCGACTTATGGACATAAAAGAAGTTCACATGCATGTGCTGTGAAAAACTGACTTAACCATTTCCAGCCCAAATTATTTCTAGGTGGTGTGCTGGTGCTTGCATAATTGTGGAGAGTTTAATCTCCAAGATGGCGGGGAAAATGGTCGCTAAAATACAAAAATATTTATAGCTCCACTCATAGATAAGTTACAATAACAAATGAAGTGTCGAAGTTAATAGTTTCAAGGTAAAGAAATCGATCTCATCTTGGATAGCAACATTTCCCCACTATTCCTGTTTTTGCGGCCATATTGGCCGCCATCTTGGATAGTAGCATTCCCACACTATTGCCACTACGAGAAAGTGATTCCTTGACCTTGAAAATATTAAATTCGACACTTCATTTGTCATTGCAGCCTACACATGAGCTGAGGCCTACATAATTATTTTAATTTTTCTGTGTGTTTTGACGACGATAGGCCTAATTCCCTCTTCTGCCTTTCTTTGGTTTTAGCTGCTTATCGATTCTTGATAGGCCTATACGCCCTCACAAAGATTGATTCTTCCTTTGGTGTGCCATCGGTTTATAGGCCTACCTTTTACAATGGACAGGCAAGTTGAGGCACCGTAATCAGAAACATATTCATTGTCAAAGGATTTGAAAGCATGTGGAAAATATCAGCAAATGAAAAGGCGTGACGGAAATAAAAGAACAGTTCTTCAGTTAATGAACGACTCATGAAAGTATATATGTAGACCTAACGCAACGATCGATTGACAGCCAATAATTATTTGTGTGAAAAATTAAGCCATGCAAAATATTACGATATTGAGATTGGAATTGTCTTGTGTCCATCCTGGCAATCAAGCATTCGAACGCCCATTAGTCAGTCGACCTACGTTCACTGGCAGACACGATAAAATTTGTAAGATATAAAATTAAACTTTGACTGTCTAAACAATAAATTCTTGGAGCATGCGCCAAATCGCCAATAGGCCTATAAATTTTAATGAACACAACAGATAGGCCCAGGCACGTAGCGAGACTTAAATTCAAAAGGAGGCAACTTCACAGACCGTTGGCAAAATTCTGGTCCTTGGGGTCATTAGTCAATGGAAGTTCCAGTATATAAAAGAAGGAAGAGGAGGCAACTGCCTCTTCGTGCCTCCATGTAGCTACGCCTACGGATAAGCCTAGAGAGAGATAGCGGAACTACATAGGCCTATTATAGGGAATTAAAAGACACCACAACTTCTTCGCCACAGTGGGAAGGCTACGCCGATACGGTATCGTGTTTACTTAATTAAGCCCTGGATATATAATTTCTATTTGTACATTTTGAATAATTTCTATAGGGTTAACTTATAGGCCTAGGGCCTACCTTAGGCTACCTATGGCTGAGACCATGATTTTAAGAATCATCGAAGAGAACTTTCTGTTATCTGGCGTCATATTGCTTTTGGTGTTAGCCTACATAAGTTACTAGCAGGCGTATAAATAGCCGCGTATAATAGTGTCGCGGAAACCCCTCTCAGTCGTCTGGTTAGACGTTTCGAACCCGTCTTCGGGTGGCGAAGGTAGAGGTTTCTGCTCAGGAGGCAAATAGTCTCGCGCGTCGCTCGAAAGAGCGCAAGTCCGGCGTCTGGAGTATAGCAGACGGCTAAAGGCGCTCGCCGTTGACGACGTTCTCAAATCAACCAAGACAAGTCAAAGTTACTAGGTTTTGAACCCGTATATTCTGCCAAATCGTCCACCAACTCTATCACGGTCACACAGACCAGCAACGGCAGACAATATCTCAATCACGTCAAACATCAATTCACCAAGTCAGAGCACACCTCAACAATCACCAGCAAGCCAAAATACTACATTGTATTACTAGGGTTGCCAACTTTGGATTATGAAATTTCTGGACAAGGGCACAAGGCGCGAGCCCCCAAGATTTGTGGCGATTAGGGCCCCGTCTGGCCGCTCTGGCGGAGCGTCGTAACTTATTTAAAACATGTGAAAATAAGCAAGGATCTGTATGGATAATGGAATATGCGAAGAAAGTACAAAAGGAATATTATTTAATCCACTAATATAACAATATTCATAACGTTCTTAAACGTGAAGTATAATAAGATCTTATTTTCTTTTAAAGCTATACTTCTGTTCACTTTTACTTGCTTTGAGCAAACATTTCTGTCCTCCAACATAATGTAAGAAATCACCGCAAGACTGATCGAAATTGACTTTCACACACAGTTCAGCTTTTACCAGTTCAGGCCTCATCCTGTTTCGTTCATCGGTCCACAGATTTTTCAAAAATGAGAAAATACGTTCAACATGTGCATTACTGATCGGAATTGCTAAAACATATCCAACCATTTTTTGGAAATTTGGAGCATCACAATTTTTAAAGTATTGAACCCAACGTTCATCGATTTTTGACTTTGCAATTTACGAAGAACATTTCTTAAGATGCGATATTCTTTGTATAAGTCATCTCCCGAAACTGTAATTCCCAATGTGCTAACGAGTTCTGTCGTACGAAAATACTTCATCAAGACTCAATATTTGAATTTTTTCTAGAACATTATTTTCGAAATTGAAGCATTGATTCAAGTAGGCTAATGCTCGAGTGTAGACATTGAGTGCGTCTTTCTTGAAACATTGAATCTGATTAGGAGCAAGATGTTGAAAATTGTTGTTTACTGAAAACCCAAAAAACTGATCACTTACTCTGGTAGTGATCATGACTATCTCGTGCAATCCATAACTTGAATTCCGGATCATTCAGCCACTCGTCTCGAAAACAACAAATCTTTCTCTTTTTCTTGGGCAGCGTTCTAGTACTTGCTGTACTTTCCACTCCCAACACAGATGGAAGCGATTCTGAATAACCATTTTCACAGTCTTCACTTTCGCTTGTGTCCGTATTCATAGCCTGAAACCTTATAAGTTATAGTCAGTACTCAGTAGTTAATACTCCGTTGATTTTCGAGTGGTTTAGTAAGTTATAGTAACGTCTAATTGTCTCAAAAAACCGTTGACGTCCAAATCAGCAACCTGTTCCTCCAACCTTTTCCTGCTACGATTCTTATCTGCCCCTCTGGCGTCGTGAGAAGCCCGACTCACGAGTCCTCTAGCTGTCGCCTCTGTCAGGCCGAGCCAGATCTTCGCGGTCGGCGCTGCCTGGCCAGCCTGGGTGATTCACAGGCGGACGGGTGGTGGTGGAACTGAGGTGTTATAACAAAGATGGCGGCTTGCCGGACAGTTAACCACGACATCATTCGCTGCCGGCGCTGCCTGGGGTGATTCACAGGCGATTTATTTACGTACTGTAACTTTTCTGGACACTGCATTGTCCAGAACGACCCTCCTCTGTTTTCTGTACACTGGGTGCAATTTCTGGACTGTCCAGACAAAATCTGGACGGTTGGCAACCCTATGTATTACTGCTTAACGACACTTTTTCATATCGGAGATGATCAGTGTCGGAGGCAGAAAGCAACCTCGTACTCCACGTTTATATTGCGACCGAGCCACCCGCAGTAAAGATCCGAGAAATTAATCCCTGATAAACCGACCCGACCGGGAAGCGAACCCGGGGCGCCAGCGCGGCCAGCGGGCACCAACCCACTCGGCCACTCGGATCTACTACACACAAGCGCCCTCTATATATACTACTAAAGAAGGGGGGATACCTCGTGCAAGGCCCGGTCGTGCAAGGCCCGGGGTTCGTGCAGAAGCCGGACGGGGAAGGGGATACCTCGTGCAGAAGCCGGACGGGGAATGAGATACCTCGTGCAAGGGCCGACCGTGCAGAAGCCGGAGTTCGTGCAGAAGCCGGACGGGGAAGGAGATACCTCGTGCAGAAGCCGAGCCGCGGGGGAGATACCTCGTGCAAGGGCCGGACGGGGAAGGAGATACCTCGTGCAGAAGCCGGACGGGGAAGGAGATACCTCGTGCAGAAGCCGGACGGGGAAGGAGATACCTCGTGCAAGGGCCGAGCCGCGGGGGAGATAGTTCGTGCAGAAGCCGGACGGGGAAGGGGATACCTCGTGCAGAAGCCAAGCAGGACACACACGGACAAGCAAAGGGACAAAACACAGGACATGCACACATAGGCACAGTGTCACGGCAGAGACACGACACATAGGCACAGTGACAATTATGCACTCAAAAACCCAAGCATGCCAGACCAGCTCCCGGGGAGGGCAACCCCTAAATTCCTCCACAATAGGCCTATTAGCTTCATCAAAAATTACATGAAGACAGTTATTCTTTTTCAATGGCGATGCAACTTGAATGCCAAGGACCTATTATGCCTAATGACCGATGAGGCCAACCCTCTTGACAACCCCTACGTCGGCCTAAGAGCTAACAGCGAAGGAAAATTAATGTTGTGCAGCGAGAAAAAGAACGTAGGCCGACAGATGATTGGCACTCAAGACAGCTGACAAACCGCGACTGATTGCAACATGTTCAGCAGAATAATGGAGATAGCGTTCAAAATATATAACTAAGGTTCAAAGATAGAACTATTATTATATGGATAATATGGTACATTATTTGTCGAAGCCGTTATATATAAGAGGTCGTTGGTCGAAGCACAGTCTGCGATTGGGCCACTGTCTCCTAAATACGCAGTTGAAGATGTGGGGTCACCACGAAACCGGAAACTGTGACGAGTGCGGTGACGTCCAGGAAACCGTGCGTCACTTCCTCTTGGAGTGTCCATCTCAGGCTGGTCTCCAAGACCAGCTCCTCCGAGAGTGCGCACGGAAAAACTGGCCTTTCGACCTGTACACCGTGCTTAGTCAATCCAGCTGCTTAGACACCATCTACAAGTGGCTGGAGGTTTCCGGTCGGAAGATCTGAAGGCGGCCCCCTCACTGGGAAGAAGACGACCAAGAAGAAGACGACCAAGAAAGAAGACAAAGACGAAGTCAAAGAAGAAGCCAAAGAAGAAGACCAAGAAGAAGATAGAAGAAGAACATTGACATCTTATTATAAACTTTATTATAAATAAAACCAAGAACAATAACAGAACGTTACCAACTATAAGAGACACTAATGTAGCCTATATATTATTACACTATTATTATGATTCTTATTACTATTACTACTACTATTAGTAACTATTATTATTATTATTACTAATATTAACCATTATTATTACTATTATCACTATTATAATCATTATTAGTATTCGTATTATTATTACTATTATTAGTATTATTATTATTAATATTATTATTATTATTATCCCTATTATTATTACTATGATTATTATTATTATTATCATTACTATTATCATTTTATTATCATAGACACAGACATAAACACTGCCTCGAGCAGTTAAACGTGAACATTGATGTACACTGCATAAACGTTTTGAGAAATGACGCCAATCATCGTCGTTATGACGGCGTCGTTAAATAAATGTTATCAACCTGTATAAAGTTGGCGCCAATCATCGTCGATATGACGGCGTCGATAAATAAACGAATTTCTGTAAGTATAAAGTCATATGATTATTTATACTGTGGTAGTAGCAATAATTATTTATACTGTGTATAGTAGCATAATTTTTAAATTCTTTGTTAGCTTAATTTTTGTCCGGTTTGCTTACTGACTTACTAACGCTTCAACTGAGCGATAATTAGTGAATTTACCTTATCGTACGTATATAAGGTCGTTGATCGTACGTTACCATTATGGAAACTGTTGCGAATGTAGTGTCACTAAATGGTATAGTACTTTTGCGAACACTGTTTCGGTTAATAAGTTAGTGGTTGGAGGGTAATCCGGTAAACTTGCGCTTTAGGGGTCCCGATTTTGAAGATTTTCTAATGACAACACAAACCCTAACCCTGACCCTAACCGACCCTCACGACGCTTAACCTGACCCTAACCGACCCTCACGACGCCATTAGTGCTAAACTTCTTCCATTGAACTAGGCTGATTATAATACATACTCCCCTCGAATATGGGTGTCATTATTCGGGACCCCTAAAGCGCAAGTTTACCACAATTCTTTTCTTTAATCCAGCTTCCATTTTAATTTGACGATATAAAATAATTTACCAACCTAAACTACGGATTACCGGTAAACTTGCGCTTTAGGACACTTTCTTTGACAACTTATAGAAGAACTAAGTGAATATGGTTAAACTGTAGTTTGCGCTGCCAAGTAATTTTGTATTGGCTCTTTAAAATGGAAGCTGGATTGATGACAATAATTTCTTGCGTTTAGAAGTGGATGTTGAATTGATTAAACTAGTTCTTTGCTTAAATAAAAGCTGGATTGATGCAAATAATTGTTTCCGTAAGTAGAAGCTGGATTGATGAAACTAAGTCTGCTTTAATACAAGCTGGATCCTTAGATAGAAGTTGGATTGATGAAAATAATTTTTTGCTTAAAAAGAATTTGGATTGATAAAAGTATATTTTAATTAAATGGAGGCTGGATTGATGAAGATAAGTTTTGATGAAATAGAAGCTGGATTGATGACAGTTATCATGGACATTGGTCGACTGCTTACTTACCAACGTCAAGTGCGGCTTTGAAGACATTAAAATAATTTTTCAATGTAAACTACGGGATAACCGTAACTAAATGCTTGCCGAATATGTACAGACTTTACATTATTTTGTTGTGCAGTTGATTAAGCCTGTATTATTGGTGCATGGAAAGAGGAGAGCCAACAGACTGTTTCATCGACGATGTGGGAAACTTTTTATCAAGCAGAAAAGACAGAACACAGTCGTGGAATGAAGGAACAAAATAAAGTAAGCGATCAGTGTTTATAATAGTCATAAAATTGTCAACCTGTTGGCTCTCATACAAGACCTGTCTTGTTAAAGCATGTTATAAATTTCCATTTATATTGTATTGTATTGTATGTGACCTCTGGAAAGTTGGTTGTATGCCTATTCATTTGAAATACTTGTATATATTGCATTGCATTTTATTTACAAACAAGCGGGTGTAAGACTCCATTTTAACATATTTTATTATTTCAGTGATTGTATTACATGTGTTGTATTACCAGGGAGGTTGCTTTTGAAGTGGATAAATGTTAATGATAACTGTCATCAATCCAACTTCTGTTTACACAGAAAATTATTTTCATTAATCCAAATTCTATTTACACAAAAGAATTGTTTTAATCAATCCAACTTCTGTGTACACATTTAATTACTTTCATCAATCAGGAATAGGAATTGGCTTGATCGATTTCTGCAAAGAACACAACTAATGGGCTATCTCCCAAATAATGGAAGTTGGATTGATGAAAATAATTCTTTATGTATATAAGATGGATTGATGAAAAGAATTCTTTGCTTAAATAGAAGTTGGATTCAGGAAAAGAATTCTTTGCATAGACCTAAATAGAAGTTAGATTGAAGACATTTATCATGGACATTTTATCAATTATATGGATAAAAATAGTTTTCCTTAAATAGAAGTTTGATAGATGAAACTCGTTCTTTGCTTAAATAGAAGTTTGATTGACGAAACTCATTTTTTTCCTTAAATAGAAGTTGGATTGATGACAGTTATCATAGACATTGGTAGATTGCCTACTTACCAACGTAAAGTATGGCACTGAAAAGGTGGTATTAATTTACCAACCTAAAATACGGTGTATTAATTTACCAGTTGACTTAAACTACAGCTTTACCTTTCTTTTTTATGCAGAAAATTATTTTTGATCAATCTAGATCAAAATTCTAGTTACACAAAGATTTATTTTCATCAATCCAACTTCAATTTACACAGCCAGATAAGAGAAATAATAAAATATGCTAAAATACATACATATTATATTCAGTTAAATAATTTAATATGCTAAAATGGATTTTTACCCAACCGGCAGTTGACCTGATAGGAAAAGTGAAACCTGTTGCTTTATTCTTTACAGGTGAGATGTCAGAAATTGACTTGTCACAGCAGAGCTCGTCTTGCGATGAACAGCGAGCGTGATAACTGAAAAGTGACTACTTCAGTGAAGCAGCCAAGCACAGACAGCTCAAGAGGTCAAAAGATTACATTGGCAAACCTGGTAGCAACTGTTACTGCTCATTAATTTTGGTTCTGAAGGTAAGAGGAAATGTCTCCAATGATCCATTTAAATTATCTTAGTCATATTGAAATAACTTGTATATATTACACAGACATTAACAACTTCAACTGTAATCATTCAAGCTCCCGATAAGTATTTTGTGTTATGATTTATGCAAGGTGGAAATGAAGCAATTAGAATACATGATAAGTGTCTGGAAAATCGTGCTTTATTCTCAGTACTAACCTGGAAGATTCCTTGAAATGCAGTGACACTGTAGGGCTGGGTAGATATGAAAATACAGTGGAAGAGAAATTAAGTAGTGATACAATTCATTACCTTTATGTTTGAACTGTTATGGTGAACAATAAAAAGTATATTGATTTGATTGATTGATTGATGATGGTAAGATGAACAATGAAGAATATTCCAGGTTCATGAAGAAGCTTGCAGTTGCATCACAAATTTTCAGTTGTAGTAGTACCAACTACATGTTAGGTGTTAGGTTAAGAAATAAAAAGGGTGTTATCTTTTAAAAGCAGTGTGATTAAAAGCGGTCAAGAAGTAAAAAGGGTGTTATCACTTTTAAAAGCGGTCAAGAAGTAAAAAGGGTGTTATCACTTTTAAAAGCGGTCAAGAAGTAAAAAGGGTGTTATCACTTTTATTGAGTTACTTCTTCCTTTCTTCGTGTATTAGAGGGTATTGTGAGCTTTACTTTACGATGTTAATGTAGCTGTAGTGTATTGTGTTAAGCATCAACTAAATAAAAGTAGATGATGGTGTAGATGCGCTTATCAAAAACAAACTGTTAAATGTTTTGTTTAATGCCAATTGCAGGTTTGAATAAAAGTTAGGCCTGAAGGAGTCAATCTGCTTTACAATGCAGTTCTGAAAGGAATGAAGGTGAAACCCTCAAGAAACTCAAAACCCTCTGGAGGTAACAAAGGAGAAGAAGTCGGAATGCAGAAACCGGAATCTGACGGAGAAATCAAAACATCGCAGATGTGCATTGTCTGTGAAATGCAATTTGCCTACAACAGTGATTACTTGCGGCACATGCGAATTCATACGGGAGAGAAGCCCTACTCGTGCAGTGTGTGTAGCAGACAATTTTCCCGGCAGTCAAATCTTAACATTCACATGTTGACACATAGCTGCAGTAATTTCCACACGTGCAGCACCTGTGATGCCAAGTTTCGGCACATGTCGAGCTGGAAACGGCACATGCGATTACACGTCGGCACAAAGCCTTACATGTGTGAACACTGTAGTAGACAGTTTTATTCGAAGTACAAACTGACGTGTCATCTTATGACACACAAAGGAAGGAGGAAGAATGGAAACTGGAAGGTACCGTGGGTATCTGGGTTGAATCTTGAGGATCAAGCAGGTGCTGAGAATAGTTGCCTGCCAGATGGTACTGAAGCAGCAGAAATGGAGTTGGGTGATGTTTGGAGATTGTTGGTAAAACATGGTGTAAGGAGATCTCCTGATGTAAAGTCCCCAGTGAGACTGGAGAAATCTTACAGGAAGAGAGATGTCAACACACAAGGTATGTCACTGTGTTTTAAGCAGCTATAAGGTAAGGTTAGCTAAGGTAAGGTTCAGACTTGTTATATGCTTCTTTTAATTGATGTCTTGGCCTAAAGAAAATAGCATCACTTAGACTATTGAGGATTGCCTTCGAGAGGTACTTTAAGGTCATTATCAAATGTTTTGTCACAAAAGTCACATTACATTACATTACATGAATCAGGTATTGATGCACCTTCTCTTTCTTCAACTGTGATAATGGCAATCCAAAAAGAGATGGTGACGTAATGTAACCCCTCTTCCATTCTGTAAATAAACATTGTCCATTACATTACATTACTTTTATTTCGGTCAAATATCTTGACAGAATTTTACATGATGCACCAGTGCATACAAAGCCATGCTAAAGAAAATGAGAAATGGTAACTTTAAAAATGAGTAGACCAAAATAGATTGCTTATGTGTTTATCGTTAAGACTTTCATATATTTTTTATGATGTCAACTTTCCCATAGCAGTGTAGGTGATTCTGGAATTTTGTATTTTCTTATATTGCACATTTTTAATTTAGTTTTTGTTTGCAAGAAAAGTAACAAAGTTGTCCTGAACAACTGAGGTAATATTTGTAGATCACCTGTAGCACAGATCAATAATTTTATTTTATTATTCGAAAAAGTCTGTAAATCATCTTAAAGTTTATGTTGAAACTTCAACTGAAAAAGCCACAAAGATTGCTCATTTTGCTGTATTTTCATTTTGAAATTCACTCATCATCTTATGCAGGAGGCAAGAAAAGTAATTTTTTAGAAAACCTGTACAGTATTATAATTTATAAGCATCAGTTTTAAAATGTAAGTTTCCTCATTCATGTCAACGTGGGTGTAATTTATGTAATGTAATAGGTGCTTTGTAAATTTCAGATTATAATTACAATTTGCGTAAGTACTTGCACTCTTACTTTTTGGACTGGGCACTGTATCCCTCTGTTTTCATTCCTTGGATAAACAATGCCCATTATGTTTAGTGTGAGCCTATGCATTTTAATACTATCAGTAAATCTATGATTTTATTGCATAAAATGGGGGAAAAGGAAGAAATATTCAGCACTTTCTACATCAAAAGTTATGCTGATGATCCTAAATATGACTATAATTAAACAGATATTAAATTGGTTTAGCTTTATTTAAGTAATTTTATTTAATTATTCCAAGCGTTGGAGTTGTACTCATGTTATACTTTATATTAAAACTTGAGCTTAAAATGCTACATGTTTTATTCATTTTGCTGAAACTACCTGCTTGTGAATGGGACAGAAATGCTAAATCATAAATCATGTGGTAATATAGCACAGCCAGCCAGTTTAGTCATGTTTGTTAATTAGAAAATATGCGTCGTTGTGTATGAACGTTTTGGCCACTTCAGTTTTAGCAAGCATATAATAACTTAGCTTTGTTTTGAATTGCTGCAACTGTAGTTTGACTTTAATTATGACAGGAATGTTCATTCAGTGTGAGGAGCTGCCAAGCACTGATCAAACTGCATCCGAAGTTCCTCCAATGTCATCGTTAGCAACTGGAGTTTCCATCACCAAAAATCTCCGTTTGCTCCGTGCAGGTTCTGAGCAGAAGGAAACAGCAGCAAGTCAAACTCAGGGAAATGTTTTTCCAGGTCATACTGAAATCGGAACACGTCAGACTAAAAAGCAAATCTACGGTTTACATTTCGTCGATGAAGCTGAATCAGCGATAGGAATTTCTTCGGTGGAACAGAGACTCGTTCTACCTGAAGTTACCGACGCTGAAATTCCTTCTAACGATGAGACTATTTCATCACCTTCTTCAAACGAAGAGACCTGCAAACGCACAGGCAACAGGGCAGAATTGTTCTGCCATGATTGCAAAAAGTATTTTCTGCGTAAGAATGACCTCGAAAGACATCAATGGACTCACACGGGTGAGAAGCCGTACATGTGTGAACAGTGCAGCCGGACGTTTGCACGGCAGTCGAACCTCAAGGTACACATGTTAACACATAACCCAGAGAAGCGTTTCTCGTGCGATTTATGTGAACTGAAGTTTGTTCACGGCAACAGTTTTCGGCGGCACATGAGAATTCATCGTGGAGAAAAGCTGTATATGTGTGAGCGTTGCAGCCAACAGTTTTACACTCATGACAAACTCAAGTGTCATACCTGCTATCTCTGAGCCACAAGTATCATGTTTGTCTGGTGTTAAATTATCAATCAAATATGCTCGTGTCCTTGTATATTTTTTATTGTATTGTATTTGGCTATTTATAAAGCACTTCTCACAGCAAAAGCCTTTCAGAAGTGCTCCCAGTGTGAGCAACCCGAGGGAAAAGGCAGGATTTTAGTTTAGAAAAAGATGAGGAGAGACTACCAGAAAGGATGGCAGAGCGGACCGGTGGAGGAAGTCCATTCCACAGAGAAGGACCTATTTAGCTTTCCATGGATAAACAAATGTTCACATCTTTCTTTTCGTGAGGGTTGTGAAATGTGATTTGGAAAAGCCCACCAGATATAATATATACAAATGTATTATAAGTGATTTTATAACAATAATTGCAATTATGTCACTTTAAAATTATTCAGTGTGTTGAAAAAAGTAGATTATGTTTGATTTCAAATTAGTTCTGTCACACAGGTTAATTATGATTATTGCTTGGTTTAAAAAATGACGTTTGAAAGATTCAATTTAAGTACTTGACTGCATTATAAGTGCTAATGGTAAATTAAAATGTTAGAAACGTTTCTCTGTGTAAGAATAATAATTCACAGTATAGTTCAGTGAAATCCATTGTGTACTACATGATAGGGTGTTAAAAGTGTCCGCTATCTGTCACCTTATTACAGTTTGGTTATGGACAGAAATTTGGTTCAAGATTTTTGATCTGCATGCCCCTAGCCTGCTCGGCTATAATGAGTATACTGACCGTACACTGTTTGTGGGAAGATGAGAAGGCTAGGTAGAGGACTGGCCACCCGCCCTCATATGCTGAGGCTAAGAAAATGAAGTTGCTAACACTTCATACCAACGTCTGCCTACAGGCTAGATTAAGGAACTGCTGTTCTCTTCTCCTATTGTCTTGATTATGTTTGGTTATTGATTTGATTACGGTTTGATAATTATTGACCAGATTACGATTCAGTTATTGATCTGATTACGACTTGGTTATTAATCTGATTACGGTTTTTTATTGACCTGATTACAGTTTTTTATTAATCTGATAACGGTTTTTTATTGACCTGATTACAGTCTTTTATTAATCTGATTACGGTTTTTTATTGACCTGATTACGTTTTCTTTACCTGATTACAGTTTTTTTTGACCTGATTACGGTTTTTTATTGACCTGATTACAGCTTGGTTTTGGTATGCCATCGGTTGATACCCTTTGTATTAGACATCAGTGCTATTACAATTACAGTATATTACCATGCATTCAATTATTATCTCCACACTCTTAAAATTAGAATGGGAGGAATAAAAACTGATAGCCTAAGATTATTAATATGATAATGGCTTATCCATTGGTCATGCTAAAGTAAATGCACTGAAGTAGCTCTGTGTACCTAATTTAGATGGGGATTTGCTCTCTTGGGTGTTGTCCCCCATTTTTCGCCTTGGGGGTGACCCCCTTAATATCCCCTTTTGTGGACGCCTGTAATTGACTAGCTTTAAAGTTGACCAGACACAACCAAACTACATGTAGTTGATTACTGTGAAAGGCTGCAGTCACTTGTCTGGCTATGAGATGCTGTGTAGTTAGTTGGCAGAAGTAGTTGGGGGCCCTAGAGCTTTGGTGGTGGGCCCCTTGAACTCCCCGCCCCCCATTCGATCGCCTTGCTACAGTAGTAGGCCTAGTCAAGGTTGAGAATGTATACATGGACAGAGCACTTGTCTCCGTTGAACCATATCCTTTAGGAGATTGCCTTGTATTTAAATTACAGAAAAAAAGTATCCAGTGATGCGCATACTGGTAAACTACGATTCTGAGGGCAACTTAGAGAGAGACGCCGTCTGTTTGAGCCAACCCCTTCAATGTGCTGCAAATTCCCATACAATCATTATGCTCCTGCCCACAGATATTCTGACTCTGCTACTTCCAAATACATTTTGTAGCCTACCCTCTGCAAGCAGGTCTACGACACGCGAAATTATAGTTGTCTAGTCGAACGTTTACTTGGCACATGTAGGCTACTGCAATCTTGGATTTCCCTTCACATCTCGGGACAACCCCTCTGACTTGACACAGCGCTCGTGAATAAGCTGGTACCCTTCGCTTTGCTTTATTTTAGCGCTTTGGAAATTTGGAGGTCACGATTACGCAACAATTAGGGCCAACAGAAACTGCAACATTCTACTTCTGGCAAACGTACATAAAAGAACCATTAAATTATTGGTATAATTATATAACGGCAAGACTTCTGTGTAAGGCACAGATTAGACCTACGGCTCGGTTCTCGCGAAACAATTAAAAACGTATTTACTAAAAATGCAGGCAATGGCAAACGGACGAATAAACACGCTCGGATATCTATCTGTCACACTTGTCACTGCAATACAAACGTAGACGAAACTCTGTCGGTTGTCAATCACTCTAAACTGTTCTGCACCTGGCAGTGGCGGATTTAGCTATAGGCACGGGGGGGTTCGGGCCCCCCGCTTGGTTGTATAATGGCGCCCCTCAAGACCAAACCCGTCATGGTGGACAAAAGGGGCGAAAAAATTAAATTTAAAAAAATTATCATCTGCGCCCTTACTCTTTTAATGTCTTAATGACGGCTTAATCGTATGAAAGACGACAAAATAATGTCACTCGATGTACTATTTACAGCAAGATACAGTATACCCCGGTATCGAGTTTCCATTCTGAGATGAATTGCCTCTGCAGCCGGAGGGCTGCAGGGTGACCCTTGCAGCCGGAGGGACTGCAGGGTGACCCTTGCAGCCGAAGAGGCTGAAGGGGTCAGTTCTCTCCCATGCACTGTCTCTGAAAGCCCACAAACCGAATATTATATATTTATGCTATATATACAGGCTGTATGTATATATACATCAATGATCACCGCTGTGTGAGTGCAAGGATCTTGGCTGTCCTCAGTATAGGCCTAGTCATGTTTCGTCTCTCTATACCCGACAACTCTATCCCCTTCCTCTGTCTCTCTCTGTCTGTCGTTCAGTTTGATATAGTGCGTAGGGGTATCACGTGAAATAACCTCTGCATTTGGAATTCGAAGAAACGCATCCTTCCCATAGGATAGGTTTTCAGTGTGCTTGAAGCCTCCCATGGCGCTAGGCAGGCGCCCTGTTGACCTTTGTCTAAGGCCTGCAGGGCGGCCTATGGGCTAGTTTAGCAATGGCGCTGAGTCATGAAGTCGCGGATTATCTTCAAGTTGTCTATTCCAAATTGCCTTTATAAAAAAATTTGACATAAATTGCGTGGAACTCAGTTTTGGGAAGTTGTGTGCGAACCGAGCAGCATCTGCAGCGAATTCTATGGAGTGCAGGACAGCTATTTTCGAGGGGCACTGCACTGATTCCTCAGCCGTTTCAGATGAACAAGTCATTGAATCCAGCAAGCCACAGCAGTTTGATCAACCATAATGAAGTAGCTGCTTCCATTAATTTTTCTGAAGTTCGTAAAGACTTTACAGCTATCAAGGATAGAACCGTTCCGAGTCTGGTAAGATCCACGTATTCGTCTACCATCGATTAACGTTCAACACATAGGCCTAACTAATACAAGGAACGTTGCTTGTCAGTAAAATAAAGAACTAACTCGATGAAAAATAGATGAAATTTAGGCCAGGGTGCAGCTGATCTGCCTTTGCATTAATAAGGGTGCAGTGATCTGAAAGAGGTTGCGAACCTATATGCCCTAATTAATCTATTAGTATTTTAATACATGTGTTAAATATATCTCACTCTTTTTGTTACGTCGGCTACTGCAGAAAGAACTTATAGCAGATTGAAAATAATCAAAATTACTTGCGATCCACCAAGACGATTAAATGAACATCTGTCTAGACAGGCATTAGGCCTAATATCCAGTGTGATTTTTGAACAGGTTTTATTTTAGTTATAGTTATAGTTATAGTTAATGATTTTTATTTTAGTTATAGTTATAGTTATAGTTAGTATTATTTTTTAGTTATAGTTATAGTTATAGTTAATGGATTTTTTATTTTAGTTAATTTTAGTTACTACTTAGTTACAATAATTAAGTCTATAAGCAAAATTGTGCGTATTAATACGCTGTTTCACAATTTACTCAGAGCTATGAAAACCTTTGAAGCATGGGTACATTCAGCTTCATCAATACACGAGTTTCCAAAGTAACTGACAAATTTCACAATAAAAATTTCGCATTTTTCGTTCTCATTTATGTCGTATCGTCCATATTGCACTTCCTATTTTTGGTATTAACGAAAATAAAGATGAATTTTCGTTAGTGTTATTTTCGTTATAGTTATAGTTATAGTTAATGATATTTTTAGTTATAGTTATAGTTATCGTTAACGAAATCATTTTATTTTCGTTAACGAACATTTTCGTTATCGTTATCGTTAACGAGAATCACACTGCTAATATCAATCGAAAGAGAATTGACTGGAGCTAATGACTCTAAACTCTAAAGCAACTATCATTCGCTTTGCACTGATGAAGCCTCGTAGAAAGCAATTCATATAAATCCTTGATGAATCTGCGACAACATTATGTCCCGGAACATTTTGCCACTTTGAAACAGTTTTATCTAAAATAGTATATACTAAATGATCAACTACATATACATGTACATTACTAAACATAATGGAATTATTTTAAACATAGGCTACTAGGCCTATCGTTTAAAGTCAAACACAATATTTACGCTAGAACATGGCGCCCCTCGGAAAGAGCCCTTGCCCCCCCCGTGCAAGCAAACCTGGATCCGCCACTGGCACCTGGACAGACTTTCGAGACGCCACGGTGTTCGAGCAACCTGTCAATCATGCTGGCAAGGTTAGACAAAAAAATCCAAACAAAACAACTCGCCCGAAAGCACACCAGCATGCGTCAGACTCGCTCTAAGTAGCGCTATATAAATTTTCAGTTACAATTGGTCTACAATAGGCATACACTTCTAGGCTTAAGTAAAGCAACATCTGAAGTGCCATGGTTGGAACTGTCCATGGACATACTCGTGCAGTGCCTGGAAACTTATAAAAAATTGGTGTGTACAGTAGCCAAACACTTCGTTCTTCTACCTGGTTACCATTCCGAACAATTCTTTTCTGACTGGAGGCAACCTTTGTTGCAAAGTCTTGTTTTATCATAATTATGAAAGTTTTGTTAGTGAAATCAGTTTCTTCACTGGCGCAGAATAACTCAACTTCTCAAAATATGTAATGTAACTGCATTTCAGCACCATATGGATAATGTCGATGGACGTTTTAAAAGAAGAGTGTTTGCTGCTTACCAACCATTAGTTTTCGAGCATGGGCATCAAAACGGTGTTAAAAGTGTGGCGACTGAAGAGAAAAGAAGTTGCTCAAGTCGACAAATCGATTAAAAATTGGAAGAGAAAGAGTCAAAACTGCAGCATTACTGGAAGTGACAAAACTTCTATATTGAGATACTGCAAGACACTTCTTCTGTCAAGAACAGAAGTTAGACATTTCTTATGATTTGCCCTTTAAGTTTAGACTCAGAAACTGTGTAGCAATTCTGACTCTTCTCATCTACAGTAGGTCTACATTTCACGCATACAATTGGCGTCTACTCGCAAGTCTTCGTTTTACAATTGCCGCCAAGAAAGCAGCGGAAATTACTGAACGGTTGCGATTTTCCTAGGTCAAGGGTGAGCGTCGCCATTTTGCCTGTGCTTTCCATTATGCAGTTTACGCTCGCCCAGACATGGGTACCCGCATATAGAGACACGATGGGACACTTGCCCCTCATGAACTTCATGATATTTCGGGATTTTGGCCCTACTCAGGCCGCGAGACTAGCCCAGCATTCATAGGCCTACTGTGCCCTCCTGTGGACGTCAAGGATGCTATTTGCAGGGCTAAAGACTGAACTTCACCCACTAATTCAGGATGTTTAACACGGAATTAAGATACGTATTGCCGCTGCATTAATTGTGCTCCAGCTACCTTGACTACCTTTCCGATCTCTTGTGTGTCAAACATTGTCGCATTTGCTGTGACACAAGAGATGTAGGAAATCTATAAATCAGTTCTTTCAGAGAACAATCGTGACGTTCTCACTGAAACACGCTTTCAAAAAAATTCACTCAAAAATCTAGTCACGGGTCCTGTGACGCTATGGGTGCTTCTTGTACGGATATAAAGATCCAACTTCCCCCATTCATTTAGGGTAACTAGAACAGAAGATACATCTTACATCCCACTACTGTAAAAGCTAACAACACGTCGCATTGTGCTCCAAAGGTCGGTCGGTCGGTCGGTCGGTCGTTCGGTCGGTCGGTCGATCGGTCGGTCGGTCGGTCGGTCGTTCGGTCGGTCGATCGGTCGGTCGGTCGTTCGGTCGGTCATCCATGTCATCAGGCGCTGATGTAGCCTCGTCCGCTTTCGTGTCGGTAGAAGTTGTTGAAGTTTGCAACGACAACCGGAACCGGAAGTGCGATGGTGAGAACGCCAGCGATGACGCACAACGTCCCGACCAACTTCCCCCAGACGCCGATCGGAACTATGTCACCGTAACCGATCGTCGTCATGGTAACGATCGCCCACCAGAACGACTCTGGTATCGAGGTGAGCTTCGTGTCCTCCTGCGACGCCTCGGCGTAGTAGATGGCCGAGCTGAAGATGATCATGGCGATGATGAGGAAGAAGAAGAACATGCCCAGTTCGCGCAGACTCGTCTTGATCGTCAGACCGAGTATTCGCAGACCCTGAGAGTGCTTCGACAGCTTGAAGACGCGAAACACTCGCAGGACGCGAATAAAGACGAAGGCTCCGCTCTTCTTGGCCGCCTCGCAGCTGCCGCCGACGTGCTGTACGATGAGAATGATAAAGAAGGGGACGATGGCGAGCATGTCGAAGATGTTCATGATGTTACGACAGAACGTCAGCTTCGACGGACACGAGATGAATCGGAGAACGAACTCCACGGTGAACCAGGCGATGCAGGCCGTCTCAACGATGAAGAAGGGGTCGAGGTAGTTGGGTACCATACGATGGGTGTCGCCGTCGTCGGTGGTGGTGGCGTTGATGCAGACGTGGCGACCGAACGAAGGGATCGTCTCCATGCAGAAGTTGACGATCGAGATGACGATGCAGGCGACCGAGATGACGGCGAATATCTTCGCAGCCCACGAACTGTCCGGTTCTTCGCAGAGCAGCCAGATCCAGCGCTGCAAGCGACTGTTCGGAAGGATGTGCTTCTTCTCAGTTATGAAACCTTCCTTCTCCTTATACTGGCGGATCGTGCGCTCGCCCAGCTGGTAGAATTCCAGCTCCTCGAGGAAGATGTCTTCCGGGACCTCGATTGGCCGACGCAGTCTTCCGCCGCTTTGGTAGAAATAGAGGATCGCCTGAAACGATTAAAACGACTGCGTTTTCATTTCTACAGTTCACTTAAATATTTGACCTCTGAAATATTATTGTTTCAGGTGTCGTCCTTGAAATTCAATTCTTCCGCAGACAATGGCATCTTTCAACGTCAAGAACTATACGACCAATTAAAGATTTTGTAGTGGCACAGGACCTATTGTAAGGATAGGCCTAGTTCGTAGGCTTCCAATACTTTGGAAACGTAATTTTAAAAAGTGGCGCAATTTGCGGCTCCACTAAACAAGGGGATTTAAGCGTGTATGCCCTACTGAGTAGAGTCAAAGGTTTCAGAAACGTAAACAAGGAAGCTTATTCTCCTCGCTCTCCCAATAGCTCCTCCTTCTCTTTCTCTGTCTGAACTCTTGACAACCACATGATCTGGATCTTGTACTTCAAACGATGTCTTTGAACAACTTCTCTGCCGTTATGCGGCGCTTGTGAATAACCTTTTGCCCCCTGCAGTAGACCTAGTGCCTTAGAAATTTCAAGTTTTCACATTGTGATTACGCTATCGAAATGTAGAGACCACACAAAAGCACTGCTAATAGCAGATCTAAGAAGATGCGATTCAATATTTGTCTCAGTAAGCCTAGGCTGAAATTATCTCTGTACAACCACGCGCTCCTAAATAAGCTAGTGCCCTGCCCTTAGCTATTACCTAACGCTTTATAAATTATTAGAGAAAACGCTTACGATTACTTCTTAAGAAGAAATCTTTCTTCAGCTAATTGTATTGATAATTGCTTAGCAGTGGCGTAAAAAAGAGGCTTAACCTACGTTTTAGTGACTGTTGATCAAAACAAGGGGAAAAGGGAAAACTGAGGCGAAAAAAAGAGATTTCCTGATGGAAAAAGGAGCTTCCATTTTAGGAACTGATGACAAAAACAAAGGGGGGGATGAGAAATACTAGAGATTTTAGAAGAGATTTTCTGATGGTGGAATGGTTTGCCTGGAACGAAGGTCTGTGTCTGTCGATGAAGAATTCGTTCCTGCGTCGATCCCAGAACTGTGATCTCTTCCCTGGATCTCCCAGAAGAGTCATCGGAAACCGGTTGAGGGTTCGCAGCTGCGTCTCGAACTTCTGTCCGCTCACGTTCAGTATGACCCTCTGACATCCGGCCGTCTGGCAGTCGTGATACTCGGAGGTCAGGTCAAAGTCAAGGCCAGCCGCTTCCGCTGCCGCCAAATCCGCCTCGGCTGCAAGTCGGGCTTTCGAATTGGCCGCAATCTCATACTTACTGAAACACACAAGCACATGTAGGCTATGTCAGCGATGTCGAACCTTTTTTAAGGTGCGTGCCAAAATGTCGCTAAAACATAAAAAAAATACTGTATCGTGCCCGTCGGAATTTTGCAGTAGGCTGTATAGTCTAATTGTTGTTCTCATGTTGGTGTTGATTGACAAAGCTTAATTAGGCCTAAAAAATTAATTAAAAGACATTATTTGGTAGATGGTTTTAGAGTGGTGTCACAATGAAGTCATTCATTAAATAAAATGTGTATTCCTACAATGATTTTGTATTTCCAAGTTTGAAATTTTGGGGGACGCTCCAAATTCCGCGTGCTCACAAAATTTGAACGCGTGCCACTTTGGGCACGCATGCCATAGGTTCGCCAATCGCCATCCCTGGGCTATGTCAGATTTAGTCTAATGCAAATCCTACGTTAGCAGGCCTCAACGGTACATGTATGCCATCGCTACAGAACCTGTCAATACACATTAAGAATAATGTCTGATTAAACGGCATCGAACAATTCAGGATGCAAAAATATGGCAAAAAGTAAAACCCATAGCGTAGACACTAGACACAGTTACACAGACAGACACAGGCAGATACAAATACGCAGACACGAAGAAGATATAGAAAGTAGACTGAAAGATAGAAAGACGTGAGGTTCCTAAAAGGCGCTAGAGTCTGGATACATAATATATAGTGTTATATACTAAAATTACATATATATACATAATTATATATTATACATGCATAATGCATGCATAATTATATAGATGCATGCATATATGCTTTTGTATACATATACTTGCAATAATTATGTTTCTTGTAGATACTTAACCTGGTTGCAGGTGACTAGCGCTATAATGCAGACGCAGTGGAAACAATGCAGGATATACAATAATCATGCATAAGTAAGTTAAATGTTCTGATGCTTTGCTGTGTATTGCGTGTAATGGTTTTTTAAATTCAAATCAATGCCACATAGATTCCAGGAAAAGTTTGGTCCTGTCTCCAGCCAACACGGATCTTGCTCTATATTCTTACCAGTCGTCAACATCTCATGTGAACCGTGCTCAGATCGCTTTGGCCGGAAGCTCCAACCTAGCAGCACAGCCGCTTTTCTTTAATCACGTGAAATATGCCATCTACGCTTGTTTACAGCTACATAATAATATAACCGGTTCTGTGGTGCAATAGCATGGTCCTACATAGTGTACAAAATGAAAACACATTTGTAGCATAAATTGATGTCCAACGCTTCTGACGTCTCGTGCTTTTATGATAAATTCTACTACATCAGTGCGATATATTTGAAGGAGGAGTGGGAGGTGGAGGAGGAGGAGGAGGAGGTGAAGAAGAAGAAGAACAAAAAAAAGAAGAAGAGAGAAGAGGAGGAGGAAGAAGAAGAAGAAGAGGAGGAGAAGGAGGAGGAGGAGAGGAGGTGGTGGAGGAGTGGAGGAGGAGGAAGAGAAGAAGAGGAGAAGAAGAAGAGAAGAAGAGGAGGAAGAGGAGAAGAGGAGAGGAAGAAGGAAGAGAGGAGGAAGAAGAAGAAGAAAGAAGTCCCTTAATCTAGCTCTAAGACAGCCATGGATATGACGTGTTAGTTCATTATTCTTAGCGTCGGCATAGGGGTGAGGGTGATCAGTCCTCTCCCTCATCGTTTCATCTTCCCATCTACAGTGTACAGTCAGTGTACTTATTATAGATGAGTTGGATAGGGGTATAGGTGGAGCCGAAATCTCGATGCAAATTTCTGCCCTGGTGGTGATTTAAACTCGCGACTTCACAGAAAATCGAGCACGATGACCACTCGGCTATTGAGCAGCCCTATATAGCACGATGTAACAGCTAAATAATGAATTAGACGTCGTCAACGAAAACGAAATAATCTACTCGTTTTTATTAATACTTGTTCTTGCTACCTAGTAGCAGATTTCCGGGTCCAAACTGATATACGTAGATAGACCTGGGAGTCACTTTGGTCAGCCAATCTGACCCCACTTGACCCTAAAGTGACTTGAGGTCGACTTGAAGTCGACAACTTGGAGTCAAAACGACTTGACCCGACTTGGCAGAAAACCAACCAACTTTCGACTTAAAGTCGACTTCTGACATGGTAATTACGATTACGTACGGCTAATAATACAAAACTGTCATGCCATTTTGCCTGGCAAGCAGTAATCTCTTATACTAATGAGTAATGAGCTCTCAACACCTGATGAATAAAATTGCTTATTAGGCCTATTTTAAGCTGTTTGTGTTTGTGCTTCAACAGTTTTGTAATGCTTTAATGGGTTAACAGAAGAAGCAGCAGCTGACCGCGGACTGGTTGCACTGAATGGCGTGTTTGTAATTACACATTTTAATTCTGTTGTCATAATTATTTGACCACTAACGTCATTCAAATAGCAATGCATGCGTATCACCCCACAGTTACTGTAGGCCTACTACCACTCACCGACAATCTAGTCGATTAGTGTCTGATACAACAGTTTTCCGTCTGCAACGGCTAATGCAGTGCAACAAAGTAGCGCCAAACGATCGATTGATTAGTATGAGATCCAGATTTCTTTGGGTCGAATTCACTGACGACTAAACGTTCATTGATTTGCGCGTGTTCAGCTCTTGATAAGGCAGACGTGCTAACATTTATATTAACATTTCGATTCACCAGTTTTATTAAACGTGCGTGTGACGCTTTAACATATAATAAATCATGACATAGATAAATCGACACCGATAAAAATTAGTAGGCCTAAGTAACTGCTTAGCCCAACCGAAGCAACCGGCGTCGATAATACAAAATAATATCGCAGAACCGTTCTGCGTTTCTTACTCTTTCAAATGAGATGAAAATCAACTTTTATCTTCAACACTTCAATTCAATATATCGTCAACATAAATCAACTATATTTCTTAACACTTCACTCTCAATATACAGCTCTATCTACTGTATTAAGACAACTGCATTATTCAAATCGACTGTAATCAGCAATTTCTAACCTTTCCCGCGCTATTAGCACGTGCTCAGTACAAGGTATAATTTTATTCAGTCAATGTTTACACAAGACAAGCGGCGCTGACCACACGCTCAACTAGATCATGTTTATACAGTAGTGTGGCCCAAACTTACACGGGGAAATAATTTTTGTTGAAACATGCTGCTCCACAAGGCTGCCCTTGTTCCACTTGACAAGAAGACTATGTGGTGAAAAAAATTGAAGAGATCTGAGCATGTTTAGAGGTCGCGCCATTTTGACACTTTTTTGTAGAAATCGCAAAAACCGCATGCTTGGGTTTTGGAACTTGGTTCCATTGTCGATTTACTCTTTTTATCACAACAAATTAATGAGGAGTCCAATTTAGATGAACTTTTTACTGTTTATTTATCTCGATGAGAGCTATATTTTGATTAAAATATAAATACTAAATTCAGGGTCGTTCAAGGTCATTTCAAGGTCATAAGAAACAAAATCTAACAAAAATCGAAGAAAAATGATCAGATCTCAGCCAATAATTGTTGAAATTGGTTAATTCTGTCGCGTAACTAAGGACGAGTCACAGACACAATACCTGCTGCAACTTGCCTCCAGTCATCACACAATGATTTCTTTTCCGACAAGAGCAAAATGAAATAATCGCGGTTTTCGCGTTTTCCGGCACTTCAATGACGGTTATTTATGCAGACTGGAAAACTACTTTCATAGTAAAAAATTATATTGCGTTACAAATTATTTGCATTTAATGCACTCTGACTAAGCAGTAACACTGCGATATATATTTTTATTAGGCTGTTCAACGTTCAAAATAGTAACTACCTTGATATTCAAAATGATACATGTCTTTTTACGCTTCATACTATATAATGTAAAAGTGTGCAAAAGGCGCGACCTCTAAACATAGTTCAATCTGTCCAAATTTTTGCATACAGGGTTATCTTTTCATGTGTAACAAGGGCAGCCTTGTGGAGCTAAACATTTCCAACTTTTGTTATTTTGGGCCACCGTATTATACAGTCATGAATAATTATGTACAGGTGTATTGTCATGAGTCTCATGACACAACCCTAACACACTATGGGTCTTAAAAACGCTTGTTCACACTAAAAACACTATACAACTGCTTAAACGCCGCCGTGGCCTCACGATCATTAGTGTGGCGAGATAAATTTAGATTTGTTTGTGTCCCAAGTCGGTTTAAGTCGACTTCTGTAGAAAACAACTTGAGGTTACTTTTCAGTACAAATTCGACTTGGGGGTCAGTTGCGCTAAGCAGAAACGACTCGACTCGACTTGGGATGCCCAAGTCGACTGGGGTCGACTTATTGGGGTCGACTTATTGGGGTCGACTCCCAGGTCTATACGTAGATAATAGGCTAACTAGGCCCTATGCATAGCCTATTGTTTGAATTGCGCCTAACAAAGAAGCCCTAATTCACATTTAAGGAAATAGGACGATTGAGGACAATTTTGCTCTTCTCGCCGAACTATAGTACTTGTGCACTTCCTGGCTTGTTTGCTTTACGTGGTAGGCTATAGCCTACGTAGTTAGGTTACTATAGCGTGACCTAAATTAATTATAGCCTAATCTAATTTCATCTGAGAACTTCTATAGCGTCACTACAATAATGCTAAGGTCATCAGTCGATGGTCGGTACTAAGCAACATCGATTCCATGTTGTGTCTGGCCGAAAGTCAATAGGGGGAACATTTTTCATTGATGAAAGAGGCCACAATGCCACCTTCTATAATGTAGATGTACTTGTACATGTACGCAGCTTGTACACTGTACGCTGTGCATGTGCTTGTACAATTGTACATGTACAGCGCAGTGCGTTTGTCAGGCGCTTGATTAAAGAATAAATATTATTACTATTATGAGCAGTTTTCTTTAACACTAGACACTGTCTTATAGTGTCTCCTAATTCCAGGCATTACTCTGAAGAATGTTTACTTTCCATTAGCGCGAATGAATTCTATCCATCGTAGTTCTGTATCAAGCTGTGATAAGTCTGTCAAATCTAAACATCGTTTGGTAGGCCTATCAAAGCTACAGTAGCATTGGAGCCTTCAGGTCTACTACGGAAATCTTATGCACACGCTTTTCCTCACTTGCTGTCTAAGTGACGAGATTCAATCTTCTCTGAATGCTGTCTTGGCAAGAACTGCACTGGTTGTACTTCGCGTGTATTACGTGTATCGAGTTCAAAGTGTTCTTGGATAATAAGCCTACTTCAAGATAGGAAAACAGCGCTTGTGACATCATGAGAATCGGCGATTCAGTCCATCTGCTTCTGCTCAGTCTGAGTATCGCAGTGATCTAGGATCATGTTTCCGGATAGCAAAACAGTCTCGGTGACATTATGAAGTGCGCTGTTTGTAAGGTCTGCAAAGTTTTACTGATACAGAGAATTAAGTGTTTGTGGCATTCTGAAGAACGGCGTTGCTGGCTGCGTTTTATTCACGCAAAATATATATATAAAACCAAAGAAGTTGCTACTTTGGAAACTTAAGTTTACGCACACAGAAGGCAAGTGCTTATCGTGCCTACAGTACGTAGGCTACACCAAATCATATAGTGCGTATTGAATGACGCTACCCTGCCGCGTGTGTACCAATGTGATCTTTGACTGCCAAGAAACAGATTTCTCGGCTCATACGCACAGGATTAGCTGATGGGATCCAGATTGCCACCTTCCGTCCACACGGCTGCAGTAGGGGAGTTCCCTTGCGGTTGGCTCATCATTCAGTATCAGTCGGAGCTCCCTTAAGACAGTTGAAAACCATCTCTCAACGTGAACATAACCTACCGCAACATCTACTCTGTCTTCGGGTCTGTCTCTTTGGTCTCACAGCCACTGGAGCTTCTGCTTACTATACGACATCTCTGACAACCTCTGCACTGACTTGATGCTGCCAACACGATTAGGCTGGCGCCTCCGCTCAGACTTTATGTGGTGGTTAAAGCCGTAGAGCATATGATTATCATCCTGTTGATTGGTGGCTCATCGTCTTGAGATTCAGTGGCCTGCGTTGCAATACGTAACACTGCTATTATAGGCAGTCTGTTCTCAATGCCGCCGCATGATCATTTGCAACCGGAGGAAGTACGACCACGTCACGCCGTTCCTCCGTGATGTCCTGCACTGGCTTCCGGTTCCTCTTCGTGTTAAGTTCAAGCGCTGTGTGCTTGTCTTCAGGTCACTTCACGGAGCCGCGCCTCAGTACCTGAGCAATTACTGCATCGGGAGGCTTCCTCCAGATCTCGCTAGAGAAAAGCGACCCTCCGTGTACGGTGGATGAGAACCCGTTTCGGTGATCGTTCATTCTCGACAGCTGACCCCTGATGCTGGAATGGTCTTCCTTCTGCCATTTGAACGGCTTACTCAGTTGACTCTTTCAAATCTAAACCCAAGACTCACTTACTTTCTAAGGCCTACCCTGCCAGCTGCTATAGTTTATCGTGAGGCGCCTTTGTATACGGCATGGCTGTGTTACGGCGCTATATAAATTGTCGTGAATAAACTGGTTCCCGCGATATCGCCTTTTGGGAATGTAGAAATATTGAGAGTAAGGTTCGATTACGGCTTATCAGAAGTCAAGCCACGCTCAGTAGGCCTACACGACACTGCATTAGGCCTATATGGTTGGTATAGGACTATAGGCTGATGAAGAACTCTGCTCGACGTGTATAGCAACAGTGACTGCAGATATCCAGACGTGAAAATGTGTTTGGATATGTAGAACGCACAGAGATAAATCTCCTGTGAAATGAAACTCATCATATTTACTCCACGGACGTATTAACTGCCGACCATATTCCACGGTCCGTCTGGAAATAATCTCACAGATTTGCTCTCTTTCTCTGAGGAATGTCTTGTTTTGTTTCTAAGATAAACGCAAATTAGTAAACATATGGAAAACAGATAAATCCTGTAGACATATTGCTCGCGAACCTGAGCCATTTGCACGTCGAAGACTAATCTAACGCGATGAAATTCAATCTAATACAATCTAATCTAGGGTAAGCTTTTCTAATGTAATCTAATCTAAAAACTTCTATAACACCAATATCATAATGCATAATCGATGGTCGTTTAAGGAAAATCGCAGTCTGAAATCCTTTTGGCAGCACCAAGCGAGAACCATGAGTCTCAGGAGAGAACCACGAGTCCCAAGAGAGAACCACGAGTCCCAAGAGAGAACCAAGAGTCCCAAGAGAGAACCATGACTCCCAAGAGAGAACCATGGGTCCCAAGAGAGAAACATGAGTCCCAAGAGAGAACCATGAGTCCCAAGAGAGAACCATGATTCCCAAGAGAGAACCATGACTCCCAAGAGAGAACCATGATTCCCAAGAGAGAACCATGACTCCCAAGAGCGAACCATGGGTCCCAAGAGAGAACCACGAGTCTAAAGAGAGAACCATGAGTCCCAAGAGAGAACCATGAGTCCCAAGAGAGAACCATGAGTCCCAAGAGAGAACCATGAGTCCCAGGAGAGAACCATGAGTCCCAAGAGAGAACCATGAGTCCCAGGAGAGAACCGTGAGTCCCAATAGAGGACCATGAGTCCCAAGAGAGAACGCTGGGTCCAAAGAGAGAACCACGAGTGCAAACGATATGCTACAGTGCGTGTGCAACTCGAATAGATAAAAATCAGTCCAGACCAGAAATACATCAAAGTAGGCCTATTGTGAATTGCAGAGCGTCGTATCAGCAGATGTACGATTAATTATGTCTTCCAATCGGTTCGCAAAGACAATTGCACATGCACCACATTGTAGGCCTTAGACGACGATTAGCCTACGTACATATAATAATTGCAATGTAATAAACTCTAGTATAACAGGAGCAGGTCTTATAAACATACGCCCACAGTTACATGTAACAAAAGATATCTAATTTAACAAAACTACTCTTAAGCAGTTTAGATTTTATAATTGGTAGCATGAAAGGTTGTACTGTCTTGCGAACTAAGTACTTATTCAAAGATTGGTCCAAATAATATAATAGAGATCATTATATGGCTCGAAGACAAGAGTCTGATGAGTAAGTGCAGTAATTGTGTCCTGTAAATTGGCCGTTCAATATGCATTACCTGATTATAATCAATGAGATAAGTCTTAAGCTAGATTATCTATTCAAAACGGCAATACTATATAATTAGATAGCGCATCGTGAGTTCCTAAATGCGCTGTGTTAAGTGTCTTAATATATTATAAGTAAATTAGAACCGACGGTAGATCGTCGTTTATCGTTTTAAGTCCTGAGTAGCGAAGACTTCCCTCCAGAACTCTAGCATTTGTTCTTGAACTAAATGAACCCATCCCATGCGTCCTGCTAATTAATCAATTAATTAGTAATAATAAATAATAATAGTAATAGAAGTAGTAATCATACTATACTAGGCCTAATACTGATAGTAATAATAATACTAATAATAATACTAATAGTAATTTAATTTAACTATAATTTAATTTAGTAGGCCTAATAAACACAAACATAAACATAAACATAAACATAATAATAATAATAATAATAATAATAATAATAATAATAATAATAATAATAATAATATTATATTATTATTATTATAATTATAATTATAATTATAATAGTACTAATAGGCCCTAGTATAGGCCTAGTAGTAGTAAAATAATAATTGACATTCTGAGTGGTTTTTCTATATTTTCATCTCTCCTTTCTTCCCTCTCTTCGTCTGTATTTTTGTCCCTTTGTCTGTTTGTCTGCCTGTTTGTATTGTTTGTCTGTCATTCTGTTTGTTTTTCTGTCTTTCTGTCTGTCTGTCTGTCTGTACATTTGCCATAAACATCGATGGGTAAATCTACGTCTTCTTTCGTTGTTTGCGTGAAGTGTTATTAGTGCTCGACGTGCCCACCTAATATAGAATGATTTATTTTACTCCTCCTGAAACTCAAGCAGCCAACGGTTTTCTTCTGTAAACAAAACAACCAATCCTCTCTCGTAAACGTCAGAATAGGCTACATCTGTCCTGCCTTCAAAGCAGTAATAAGACTGTCTGCCAGGAACTTTGTCGAATTAGCTGACTACGCTCTTAACAGTAATTTCTGCAGACAACACACACTAGTGAAGCGAGAACAACCAATGTCAAGTAGTAAACCACAATACTGTGGAGTTTTGAACTCTTTTGACAAATCTATCATTGCGAAAGTAATGTAATGTAATGACGACAATTTACATACCATCGTTAAGTAGCGATCGAACGCCTACCAGGTTTCTTTACAATCATGTCACTATTGTCAGCGTAAGTTCTAAGACTTTGAATACCAGATTTTCAATCGTTGTTTGAAAGTGTGAATACTTTCGGTTTCTTGAAATAGGTGCGGGACTGTTGTTCCACGAATGGAGGCCAACAATGCGAAAGGCATGATCACATTTAGGCCGATATAGAGCAATAGTTTTAGTCATAGTTGTTGGCACGAAGGTATCATAAGTATTTGATGCTGTGATTTTTAAAGTAGACTAATCCTTTCCATTGACTTCTATAGCGTCGTAACCAAATGATGCACACGGTATCAATCGATGGCCCTTCAAATGAATCCGCAATCAAAATAATAATCCACGGGAGATGTCAGTTCGAAATCCGATAGATGAGAGGCAACTGAAGTCAAGCTACAGAAGGTCAGCAGCTGGAACGGATGATGTCTGAGTTTAGCACTGAATGAGGTTTTGGAACTTACAGAATGCACAAAACTGGCCAGTGAATTCCAAAGTCTCATGCTTCGACATAAGGTAGATCTACAGTTCTCTCGTCTGCGAACATCCTATCCTAACAGGGGATATGGTTCAATGGTAGCATGCTGGTACGAAGATCAGAAGGACGCGGGTTCGATATCCTCTAACCCCATAACGTTGACTCAGCCTTCAGCTCCCTATATGGCGACTGTAAAATGAGCAGTAGGACAGATGGGCGCCTTGCAGGCTACCATGCAATTAAATTCGACTCCTGTTAAACTCATTATCATCTGTTACTACTAGGCCTATATCACGCATAATAGGCCTAGGCTAACAGTTACATCTCTATCACGCGATTTTTCTGTGGTAGGCCAGGCGGTATGAAATGGCCTCCTATGAGCTGCGCCTGTTCCCAAGGTCACTCTGCGACACATTAATTTTTATAAGCGATTGAAAACTGTTCTTTTTGACCGCGCTGGAGTTGCGAGCACCTCTGAGTAGTTTCCTTGAAGATGTTGCTTTATAAATACTTGAATGAATGTTGTCTTACAGCGTGTTTTTCAGTTTGAAATAATAAACGATTATTATATAACAATAGTATCTGCTCTTCGTAGACATTACTTCTGAGAATGTGCCCAGAGTCTAGTGTGTCTGTTGGACAAAGAATGTGCGAACCTATATCCCGTCTTCCCAGGCTGGTCTCAGCACCGCATCTGTTTCTTATTTGCATTGTTACGCATTGTGGCAAAATCGAATAACCTCAAACCAGGGGCGAAACCTCGGTCTAGAAATGTTGGGGTACCAATTTTTACAGCTACCTATACACTGAAATTCATTATAGTAATTATTATTGTTAAAGCGTTATTGTTAATTACTTCTTAAAGCGCCCTTGTAACGGCATGTGCCGTGTTACGGCGCTGTAGAAATTGTCGTAGTCATTCATTCATTTATTATTGGTGCTCAAAATTATTATCATTTTTTTATTAATATAAGGATTGAAATTCAGAGAGTATGGAAAACTACTATTCGTAAAACTACAATTTATTATCTGTTGTCTGTGTATACCTATATACCTCTCTACCTGCAAGCACAAAAATAGACAGAACTAGGCTATTGGAAAAGCGCATTTGGAAGTATAGGTCAAAACCTCGGTTGAGTAGAGCTGGGCATTGTTTATTTGGAGTATGAAAAGTGGAAGGTACAGTACCCCTAGACCAAAAGGTGGGGTACCCTAGAAAATTACTTCTAAGCTTCAAACCGTTTACCTATCAAAAAGTGGACCACAATTATTTCTTTTTGCGCTGTTCTAATCGTAGGTATGTTTATAAACCCTTAGGGTCGTTGCTTCGCTTCTTCCATGAAGCCTTCGACTCGATCTGTCTTAGGGCCATACGCAAAGAAAATTTCTGGTCTTTTTGCTTTCCAGTGTTGTCGCCTTGTAAACTTTTTCATTCAAAAGGGCTATAATCGGAATAGGTTTGGAGTTTAAAACCGTCCCCATCATACACAACCCTGACTTGTGACTATTTCTATCCCTACCAACAAGGGTGTTTCTATCAAATTTATGACGCGGAGGAATGAGTTCTCGCTCGTCAGAATTCAATAACGACAATTTTATGTGCTGTAGTTTTGTCCATATTACGGTACTTGAGATACTTGAGAGTACTTACTCTTTCCAGTTTCGCGGAATGGCATCCGTGGGACTTCCGCTGCCTCGATGTCCTGCGCCGTCCGCTACGTAGCCTGGAAGAAGCCACGGTGGAAGATGTCTGCAAACAGAAAACGATCCATGGATACTACATGAAGTTCTTCTGACTTCCGTAGTCCTAAAATGCTTCTAGTGATTGCAATTGTAATTGTAACTGAGAATTTATTAAATGCCACTTCGAGACAACTTACATGTATCAGAGGCGCTTCCGCCCGATGTCCGTGAACTAATGGGAAACAACAAGAGCTTGCGGAAAATAAAAAGAAACAGAGAGAAGCTCCCGTCGGAGGCCGGTATACGCGGAGGCTTAAACCAATGCTGCATGAAAGTCTGGGATAACCCAAACTTTTTGAAATGCTGTATATGTTCGTTCTGCTCAGTCAATTGTCTCTTCAATCTCTGCTTTTTCAAATTGCTTATCCACTATAATAGGGTGTGTCGCTTTTTCTTGGCAGAATGATCTAGATTCTAGATGTTGACTCAATTATGTTTTGATTTTGTTGAGCATCGGTTGATACCTTGTGCATTATACATCAGAGCTACAGAAGCTGCTTATTAATGATGATGATGATGATGACGATGATGATGATGATGATGAGAGATGATGATGATGAGAGATGATGATGATGATGATGATGATGATGATGATGATGATGATGATGATGATGATGATACGAGGCTTAAACCAATGATGATGATGATGATGATGATGATGATGGATGATAACTTTTCCACATAACTTTAACCTTCCTGACAAGGACTCACGAAATTTTATATCTCGTATGATATTCTGAACTCTTACTAAGCTATTATTAATTCATACTATAATATCTAGATGTATTTTATTTTCTATGTACACCTACAGCGTTATGTCTGTTGTTTACACATTAAACGAATATGATGATGATGATGATGATGATGATGATGACGATGACGATGACGATGACGATGACGATGACGATGACGATGACGATGACGATGACGATGATGATGATGATGATGATGATGATGATGACGATGATGATGACGATGATGATGATGATGACGATGACGATGATGATGATGATGATGATGATGATGATGATGATGATGATGATGATGATGATGATGATGATAGTAATGCGCCTGGTTTGACGGTATTCGAAAAGCCAAGAACCAAAAGATAGCTGCAAACATTAAAAGCCATCCTGTAGACGCAGTAAGGCCTACACAGACAGACACAGGCAGATACAGATACGCAGACAAGAAGAAACAGAAACCAGACTGAAACATAGAAAGACGTAGACAGATAGAGGAATAGAAAGCTACAAACTGATAGGCCTACAATACATGTAGAGACAGATATAGGCCTAGGATGCGCTGAAAGAATACGGCTGGAATTAGAAAGCAACGTATCGAATTGCAGAAAGGCGCTAAGAGACATGATGAGGCATAGAGAAAGATTGACAAATATGTCGAGAGATAAGAGAAATGGCGAGTGGGATAAAGCTGCCTGTTATGTTGGCCATTATTTTGCACAAATTAGCATACTGCGTTTCAGTGTGAATACTACGTTTAGCATCTAGGCTACATGATGTAAAGTCACAAATACAGAAAAACTTTCGAATCTGTAGGTGAAGCACCAACTTCTACAACAATTGTCATATTTGGCAACGCTGCGAAATTAAAGAAATTATAAAAAAAATTGTGCTAATAGGTACCGGATTATACCAAACTTTAAAACTGCTTAGTTGTATTTTGTATCAATCTGATCATTATTTTTCGACATCTCGCTCTAAACTTGGAAATGACATTATGACAGAAAGAGAAATATTAAAGTAATGGCCAGTAAATATCTAAACTTCGTTTGTTCGTGGCGGATAATGGTAAACCAGGGGAAAACGCATCCAAGTGCGAAAATCGTCTAAGGAGCAAAAACGTTTTCGTAAACACCGTCGCCCAATACGCAGATAGCTGACCCAATATCGTCCCTTCCTCTCTCTCCTCCCGCTCTTCCAGTCTCCCGCCCTCCACCACGAGCAGACGAATACCAACACACCTAAATGTCAAGGCCATTCGTCAATGCAGTCCCCGGCGCCATCTCGCGAACGCCTGAGTGACGTCGCCAGATGGCGTTCGCTCAATCACTGCCAGATCTTCACGCAAACATAAAAATAGATTAATTCAGGTATATATATACATAACACAGGCTCATGCTGGTCCTTTGATTAAAAAACACTCTCCGGCAAGTATAGGCTACTACATATGCAAGTACATACGAGTCGGTCTTTCAACGAGGAAACAGACGAACTGGAACAGTTGCCTGTAGGCCTGATTTATCGACCGGTGGGGCGAGCGATAATAAAGGAAAGACCCGGTGTTTGGGTTGGTAGAGGGTTAAGTGTGCGAGCAATCGGTTATGCAAGGCTTTCTGCTGCAGACCTTCGCCTGTCGGATTCCCACAAGCTGAAACGCTACTATATCTTCCACACATTTTTTCTCAACTGACGCCGAATGATGGTAACAGCTGAGGCTTGTAGCGCTGCTCTACGACCTTTACCCAATGTATCAACGTCGTTGTTGTCACATTTGAGAAGGCCCTGGAGAAGGCATAATTCAAAAATCATAATTTCACAATAGTGTTTCACCTCCAATAGAAAACTACTGGGAGGTGTTCCGAACTTAAGGCCACTATCAAACAGAATGGTCACCAATCGCTGATGAAATAGAGGAAGAAGCAAAGGTATAAGAACCTCGTGTGACTGGTTGCGTGGCAGTCTGTTCCACAGCGGTGGGCCAACAACGGCGAAGCTACCACTTTGCATTGTACCAGACGGAGGGACCAGCAAGAGGAGAGACTTTCTGCTGCACAGATGACACTAAAATACACAGCTCCGTAAGATAGGATGGAGCACCACAATCGGCCATACACTTGCGCGTCAGCAAGAGGATCTTTAAACTCAGGGCACTTTCGCATGGGCAACCAACGCAGCTCAGCCCGTATAATTATAAGTAGACTCATTACCGATCTGTGGCATTCTACCGATTGAACCGGTTGCACCGTAACAGACTGGTTGGCTAATGCGGAAAGGAGTCCTGCATCGCGATAGTCGATCCTAGCACATAAGTAATTAAGTATGCATGAATCAGGTTAGAAGCAGACTTAGGAGAAAGCGCAGGTGATTAAAGCATGTTCTTCGTGCTGTCTTCACATACTCAGAGAGGGTCAATTCCTGGTCCACACTTACGCACAGAAGCAGAAAATGGTGCTTTGGGAAAGTGGAGCTGCGAGTAACTCAACTCTATCTTTTGTAGCTGCTATAGTGTTTACCAGGCCAGATCAGTTGAGATAGGTCACCTGACCACAGTCAACAACCCAACAGAAGTCAGCAATGATACGGTTTAGCAAGGACTATGCGGAATGAAACATCCGGAAACCAAATTCTTGTTTAGGAAAAAAAGAGCTTGCTTCGAGATAACATGTCAACTGTATAACGACGCAGTATTCTCGCAATCATCTTGGAGATGAAGATTGAATTTCGTACGATAATTGGCCATACCATCAGACTCTATAGCCCCCGGCGTTTAATTAGGTGAAGTCAAATAATCGCACATTTTAGGGAAGCGGGAAGGAACCTCACTTAAACTGAAGCTAACAGCAATAAAAGAGATGCGGCGAAACTTAATTCACAAGTCCTTAGCTAGTATACCGAGTTATCTGCTACAAGTCGATGTCATGTCGTTAAAAGAATTTCGCAAGTAGTGAACTCTTCAAGTTACCTATATTACCATCATCGCCGCTAGCGTAGCTGAAATAATTTGTTCAATTCTATCGGACGATTGCTCGATTTAATCCTCTAGACAGTGCTAGGGAAGAACGCCAACTTCGTAGCTGGAAGTTCATGGCTTCCGAAAGCGTTAAATCAGAACAAAGAATACAAAGCAGTCAACTTTATTAACTTATAAAAACGCTTCCATTCCAAAATGCAATTTAGAATTAAGCAGAATTTGTGGCCGCATTTAAAAGTCAAATTACGCCTTCGTGAGAATGTTGTACACTTGCTTTTTGTGACCATAGTGAATTCTTGCTATCATTAGCCAACTACAGCCCACATATATACACAGGTAGACATACACGGTCATAAATTAGCATTTCAGTATAATGCGACTCTCGCTATAACGCGGTATAGTTGAGGTGGATCCCAACTCTCGTGTCCTTCGCGGTGTAATCGCACCAGCGACAAGGTCCCGATGGGCTCCTACCCCATCTGGGTTGCCTAAAGGGAGTCAATGATCCTTCTTGGGTCCTCATTTATACATCCTATATACTTCTGAAATATGACCGCTGTTGTCTTCTAGTGGAGTTCTGAACCCGGCATACGTTCACAGTCCAAAAGCGGTCGCTATATAGGCCTATGCATGTTTCCTGTATGCAGTTCGCTATGAATACACTTGCTGACTGAGTGCCCTCCAATGGGCTCCGGTTGAACCCTTCAAAAACGCAATGCATCTGAATTGGTACCAGAAAGCAGTTGGCAAAAATTGATATGAGTGCCCTGTCTCTCCATATTCCCCTTAGCCTCTGTTTCGGATCTCGGGGTTCTCCTAGACCAAGAGCTCACCTTAGAAGAACATATTAAGTTTGTTTCCCGTAGTTGGTTCTACCAGCGGAGCCAGCTGCGGTAAATCTTCCGCTCCCTTACTCACAGTGCGGCAACTACTTTGGTTCTACCAGCGGAGCCAGCTGCGGTAAATCTCCCGCTCCCTTACTCACAGTGCGGCAACTACTTTGGTTCACGCCTTTGTTACTAGTCGTCTTGACTATTGATCCTCGATATATGCTGCGCCTTGCTGGCCTTCGGCAGCTTCGCGTTGATTGCTTCAAGCGGGTCCTGCGCTCGGCTGCGCGACTGGTCGATGGCATCACTATAGGGTTGGTCACCCATCTGACTATATACAGGACCTCCTGAACTGGCTCCCAATATCTGAAAGTATCATCTGCACAGTCTTTGCCTTTGTTTGGCATTTCCTTCTCGGTATTGCGCCCGCATGCTTACAAGAGTTCTGCTGTTCTGTTTCGGCCCGCAGTGGCCGCCGATCTCTACGCTCTGCGGTACATGGCGACTTGCTTGTTCCCTTTTCACGCACTTCCACCATGCAACACCGGTCTCTTTCCGCTGTGGGCCCAACCATGTGGAACAGCCTTCCATTGGAACTACGCTTGCTACCAAGGACAAACTCCTCGGCCTTTTACACATCCCAAAAGCCGTTCTTTTCAGCCGCGGTTGGGCTGGAAGGCAATGGGAGCACCTGCGAGTAGGTATCTTGCAGGTGCGCTATATCAAATTCATATTGCTTGCTTGATTGATTGAATTGAAATCACAGAATAGTGCATGTAGGCCTGCTAGTTCTTCTACCTATTATTAGCCATGATATTGTCCGCATCAGTAATAGTAATTGTACTGGCTTTAAAATTAAGACATGTCAGAATGAAGGAGAGATAGACAATAAAATAATGGAACCAACCTGACACTGCGAACGGAGAGCGAGGGTCTGTGTTTGGTCATTTTGGTTGAGATGGCGAAGTCAGCAAAGACAGAAGTCGCTTCCTATTCTTATCTAGAAATTATCTTACAATGAGATGGATGTTCTGTCATCTTAGAAGTTCTTCTAACGACCATTTTCAACGTCTGCCATCTTGTCATCTATTAGATATCCAAGTATGTACTCTTGACGTTCAATTAAAACGAGACACCTTGGCACCTGTGGCATGTCTGCAGGCAGATGTCTCCGCATAGTTAAAGTATCTTCAAGGATATACAGTGGTATCCGTATTTCAAGTATCCGTATTAAATTGTTGCCAACTTATATCTAAGACAATTTGTAGAACATTTCCACACAGGAATTCAGCCAATGAGGCGTGAGTAATCCGGCAGATGTTGTAAGTCTCCGTGTAACCTCGTGAGGTATCGCAGTTGTCGAACTGTTAGGCCTGCACCAGAGACATAAAAAAACAACAATTCATGAATCGATCAACTTCATGATTGGCGTCGATTGACGGTAATTTATCATTCATTCATTCATTCATTCATTCTGGAGATTTATATAGCGCCTCTTCAAGAAATCTACTCAGGAGCAAAAGAAAAAAGACTTGAGCAGTTTATAGTGCCACTGCCACAGCGCACTAAGTATTAGGCCTAAATGATGCTCACTTCCAGTGAAACTAGTAAAAATTTGTAATTCGTTGGAGATGCAAGAGTAGTGGAAGGATATTCCTTCCACTACTTGCAAGGTCAGATAACATACACAGCCTGTTCACAATGCTTTTGAGAGACCGTTCAATTTCAAGAAATTTTCAAATTTGTTCTTTCTTAATTTTGAAATGACAGATTTAAATCAATATCAATGCTATATTTATATATCAATGCTATACTGCTATAGGGCCTACACACAGAGAGGGATTTAACAATCTGCCGCCCCATGATCAACTTTTTGTTTCCCGTTATATTTTTGTTGCAACTTTACGTTTTAACTTAAATCATGTTAGGTCCATAATTATACATATTCAATGTTGTCTTGCTCGAAGTTTAAAGTAAATTTAATTAAAAATGTTTAATTTGTTAAATTTTAGGTTTTGCCCCCTCTAGAATGTATCACCTCTAGACCATAGGCTAGTAGGCTATGTTGCTATAGTAGGCCTATATCCACTACTGTTTATACACAATATTACACATAATGAACAAATTTTGTAAAAACTGTATTATAAATGAATTATAGCACTCAAAAGAGTAGGTTACCGTAAGAAATTTAAATAAATAATGATTATGATAAAATTCGAGTCTGCGAGACGTTAAATTTAGACCCCAAACGTGATTAATTTAAGAGCGATAACAAATATATTGCAGCTATAGGCCTAATCTATTCCCCTTCGGCATAAATCAGTTTAAATCAATAGGGGCCTAAGCCTACTGCTTTTAAAATTAGGCTAACGTAATTGTTCTCAAATAATTTTATTGCTGTTAATTTTACTGTAATAAAATAATTTACTGCTGGTAATTAATTAAAAGATTAAAATTGCAGTTTGGGCGATTACTTTAGAGTGTTCCAGATTTTCAGTAGCCTAAATTTTCACTACAACAGCACCAACAGGCCAAAGGCTATCCTAAGTGTAAGCACAAAATACCTAAAGCATTACATTAAGGCTAAGAGTTTATTTTCGAATTCAGTAAGCAGATGTGGTAAATCGCGACCATAATGCATGTAGAAACCAAAACCTTATCTTCGCCTGGACTCATTTCCTCCGTAGGCTGTGTCTGTGTCTTCTGGGACTCCCTTCTTGGCTTTCGATCGGACTCACCCTGGAATTTGTCTTGCACAACGATTTGCTTAGTAGCGACCATCGACTAAAGCCCGAGCATTATCACTTTGACGCTATGTAAGTTCTTAGATTTGATATCAAATTAACTGTTTTCTTGTGTACAGCTGTGCGCTCATTAATGACGAAAAGCCGACGCAGAGAACGACGTAAACGAAACTTTATCCAAATTGGTGCATAAGACAGAAGACGGCAAACGCTACCGAAAACATAGATGGTGTATTGTTGAGAAGAGATTCGCTATTCCTGAAGTAAAGACTGTACATCCTGAGATGAATCCGTTCGTCTTCTGTTTCTGACGTCAGGCAGAACACTAACGACGGCTGCAGTTCGTCAAAATAGCGAAAATGTGTGTAGGCCTATTCCACTAGAGAGAGACTAAGCCTTGACGGCAAGCAATATGCCAAGTCTACTAATAGGCTGTCTCTTGAGCAGATGATCGAGTGAGAGACAGACAGACAAACAGAAACACAGAGACAGATATATAGAGATGCACAGACAGAGCGAGCAAAGAAGAAAAAGAATAAAACTTACACCAGAAGACTCGAAAAAAATCAAAACCAATCAGTTCTTTTCTCCTGACAGGTGTCTGTTTCCCTCGTTCAGTTTTCTGGATGTCCTCTTGTCCGGTTCTCTATCTCTCCTCGATTCGGTTTTACTTCTCGGTCTCTCCGTGTCTCTAAACCTCTGTTTACACATATCTTCCATACATAAACATCCAGGCATATATATATGATATATATTATATATATATGTACACACAGGCCAATATAGGCCTACACGTATAATTATATGAGCCTGTTCCAACATAATACGTTTATTATGGCAACAATGTTGCGTATACGTTGTCTTTTCTCGCCTATATCATCCAGGCTTTCCTCTCCTCTCATTCTCTTTCTTCCTCTGCCTAGTTCCATCTTCCATCCTCTCCGATCGCCTCAGCCGACGGAGTCTCTACCCTCCCAAGTGTTGCATCGGATGCCTAGTCTCTGCCTGTCAGTCAGTCTACCTGTCCGTTAGACACGAGAGAGGCCAGGTGCTGGTCGATAGCTTGGCTGAGTAGTTTGGCGTCTGGAGCCCACGTGAGCGGCAAGGGATGTGAGGGTGTCGGATGCTGATGAGGTTGGTACGGGAATATCCTAACAAGCGGGCAAGAATGCACCTGTAATGTAAAACATGACTCGATCAAGACAAGACTCCGATAATCCAGAGACGTAACTACAGTTCATGGACTGCGGCTCAGTCATCTGCATAATAAATGACATGCCTTGTGAGTTATGAGGTCAGGTCTGGTCTTAGCTCTATGCTGCGGTCGACGTAAAAGCCCTTGGCAGTCACCAGATGTCGCTAAGCACTGGACGATACAGTGTTTCTATTAACAGTAAGACATCCTTCAAACGCTTTTAATTGACGCTATATACTGCCCAGTTGCGTTCAATCGGCAGTGTTAACCTCTTCCACACATAGATCTGGTAAGGTCCACACCTTCAAAACAGTTTGTGTATGTATGCTTGTGTGGATGTCTGTCTGTCTGCATGTATGCGTATATGTATCTAGAAGAAGAATATAGCGCCCGTCTAATACCTCTTAAAAGCACGGCGTTCGTTCTCCTGTCCAGCGTAAGAGATGCTAGAGGTTTGGGCGGATTTTGGGGAGTGGACCTACAGTTGTATATCATCGCTGCATCGATGACCAAAAGGTCTCTGAGCAGCGATGACATGGTTCAGATTTGGGACTGTGTGGAACGTGTAAAGGATGAAACACCATGAACATCTCTTTTGCGTAAATCCCAGGAAATAACGTTTAAGCCCTGTTAGTTCTATATTTCGTCGGTTCGGTTCTGCGTGTGTGCGGGAGCCAAACATTGGTGACTTTTTAAGATATATAATATGTACCGTACTTTCATGTTCTTAATTATAGGCCCTATATAACTTCGTTTAGGATAGCTTTGATCAGTTTCTCTAAAGTCGGCGCTATATAAACTACAAAGTCCACAATTAGAAAAGGAACAAGATTTGAATCATTTGATAAAATCGGGTTTTGCGTTTCAGCTTTAATAAAACTGTCCAGTGTTGGGACACAAGTTCCAGTTTGCACGTAAAGACTTCTGACATTGATCTACATTTTTAGTTTGCATTGGCATTGACTGATACACGCAGACCCTGGGTCCTTATGAAGCCTTCGTACAAAGGTATTCAGCGCTGGAATCGCTGAGGATAATAATAATAATATCTTTTCTTTAATAAGCGCCTGACAAACGCACTGCGCTGTACATTTACATGTTATGCAATTTAAATCTTAACTACTAACTGCAGAACAGACAGGTTGCAATATAACGGCGCTAATAGCAGCCTACAAAGCATATCCGCCCAACGGGGGCAAAGGTCGGTACCTCTCGGCAACCGGACTTGGTCTCTGTGCCAGATGTTATCCAATGCGCCACGGGCCCCCTCTGATTCCGGAGGACTGCCTGATATAATTGGTAGTAGAACACAGCTCCACTCAGATGATTTCTTAGAAACATTAGTAGTTCTGTCAGGCCCATCTAATATTTGCACCGTAAGTCACCTGGCAACCGGACTTGGATCTCCACTTTGTATCTCACCCTGTGCATCTGGCTCAAAGGTCTGGAACGCGTTACCCGTCGAACTCCGTGTTCCGGAACTTTCTATCGAAAACTTCAGGAAGAAATTAAAGACTCACCTGTTCGCACCATCTCACTAGAGTGAACTACTAATAGCTCATGTGTCGTGTATTTAATTATATTAATTTGAGCTTTTATAAACCTTCCTATGATAATCTATGGAGAAAGACACTGCTATGACGAAACGCTCGTGAATAAGCTGGTGCCCTGAGTTCATCTGTTAAGTAGCGCTTTAGAAATTTCGAGATAGCGATCTAAGGAAAATGTGAATTTAAAGAGGTTCCTATAGGCATTGCATTACATGCAAACTTACTAATACATGCAAAATGCATATAATAAGTACGAAATAATTATTGCATAGTGCATATATGAGGATCCTGGTGGCCGAGTGGGTTGGTAGCCTGCTCGTCACAGGCGCCCCGGGTTCGCTTCCCGGTCTTTTATCAGAAAATTTCTCGGATCTTTACTGAGATTATAACGATCAATAGGACAAACATGTGAATAAGGGTATGTTCGATATTGCAGCTGGAGGGTTGCGAGTAAATCCAAACGGTTGGCAAGTGAACAATTGCTCATCGAATGTGAACAAGCAAGTCGGGAGCGCCTTAAAGGGCTTTATAACAAGTGTAATACAATACAGTACAATATATTAATGCATAATAATTGCATAGGCTATATCTGTGTATATAATATAAATATCCGGAATTTCTTAGCGATAATTTTGGGGTCAGATCAGAATCCAGGGACTCAAGCAGAGGAGACAGCGTAGTGCCAAGGAGGAAAACGATCATGATGACAACGTGGATTGTAGGGTGGCACTGGCCAGGCAGCAGACGAAGCCTAGAATAGTTCGAAATGTTTGGTTTTCTTGAGTGATACTCAAAGCAGAGAAGGCAGGTATAGGCCTTAAATGAGAGCTCACATTGTCAACTGAAAACGGAGGACCGAAGGTTTTTCAGGTGACCGTTCTAAGTAAGTAAGTACGTGCTTTATTGAACCCCTAAAAACGCAGGCGGAACATCTGCAGAGCTATTGCAACGTAGATTAAGAAGCAGTTGCAGAATTTGACAGAGGAATAGACGGTAGACTGCAATAGAGAAAGATATTGTATAAACGAGTAAATCTAAACGGTTGAACAGTGAACAGCCAGAGAATGTGAACAAGCAAGAAGGTTAAAGGGCTTTATAGGTAATATAAGTTGATACATACATATTACATAATGCTTGGTAGGTCTGGAACTCTGGAAGTCTGGACATCAGGTATTTTAGGATCAACCCCTCTGACCCGACGCAGTTCAACATTGCTTCATAAGCAGTGGCTGCGTAAGTCCCATCACATTGCATTGTAACACGCCAGAATCAAGAGTACAGTCAGTCTTTATAATTCAGGAGGATCGATTATTTATCGACTAAGGGGCACAATCTTTGTAGCATCTGCGGTATAATGAGATAGGCCCTAGGGGAATACCTAGGAACAAATAGGAACGCCTTTGATTCCTCTCTTAGCCGATGGACATGCGTGTCTTGTTTACAAAATTCCGGACTTATCTGGACAACCCCTCTGACCCGACGCAGCGCATGAGTGGGCTTACTCCCATACGATTTTCTTCAGAGTAGCGCTTTCTAATTTGGAGTTAATGATTACTTGCACACTTTGCTTGCTTTCTTACTTGCTTACTTTCTTACTTGCTTACTTTCTTACTTGCTTACTTTCTTACTTGCTTGCTTTCTTACTTGCTTACTTTCTTACTTGCTTACTTTCTTACTTGCTTACTTTCTTACTTGCTTACTTTCTTACTTGCTTACTTTCTTACTTGCTTCACTTACTTCACTTCTTGCTTACTTTCTTACTTGCTTACTTTCTTACTTGCTTACTTTCTTACTTGCTTGCTTTCTTACTTGCTTACTTTCTTACTTGCTTACTTTCTTACTTGCTTGCTTTCTTACTTGCTTACTTTCTTACTTGCTTACTTTCTTATGGAGATGACGTCGATCAGCCAAGGGTATAACTTGAGTGTTGCATCCACAGATTGCTAATGACTGGTGACATACTACATTTCTGTTCGTCATCTTTCGTAATGCGTAGGACTGATATGACATTGTGACTAATAGTTTCTCCGCCTAATAAATAAACGCAGTTTGACACGCTGCAAGCTGCTGTCGTCGTCGGGTCTATTCCTGATAGCAAGTGCGACATTTCCCATCTCAACCCATAATCAGCAGCTGCTAATGGTTCCCACTTGAAAACTCCTACACCGTCTCATTTGAGTAATTTTTTAAACATTTTTCGTTGGTTCTGTCTTGCAAAATCGTCAGACGACCTTCTCTGATCTGAAACGTTGTCTTCTGTAGAGAGCCTTAGACGACCGAAGTTTCGAAAGCGTTGACATCCGCAGCAACGCATCTCGCACAAACCGGAACCGGATCGACGAATCCGAATTCCACAACACGTCTTCTGGTGCTGGAACATTTCTTGCAGACCACCTGTTAGGCGACAAAAACACACGTAACGTAAAGTCAGATAACCTGGAAGTGCCATAATTATTCGACTGCCATGACGTAATGGAAATCTTAATAGGCAAATTTGTATAGCGCCTCTCCAAATGCGCTATTCCGAGGTTATCCCGCCTAACAACAATAGATCACGTACAGCTGTATGTATCCAGCCTACTCATTTTCACTTAAATATAATCATGAAATAAACATCTAGGATGATGTACTTTTATTTTATCACATGTATCTGTAAAACGTTGAAGAAGAAACCTGGCCACATCTGCAAATAAAACCGGGGGAAAAAAAAAAAAAAAAAAAAGGAAAATAATTTGAATTTGTTACATCGTTAACTGCATTTTGAAATTAAAACCTTGTTTACACAATATTATTTTAATCAGCAAATAACATAACTTTATTAGTTAACACCAAGTAACATTTATCTACAACAATTATTTTCTTTTTCATAACTTTGGTTTAATAAGAAATTGAGAAATTAAAACTATTGAAATCTTTTCAAATTTAAATTGTAAACGTAAGTCCACATAAGTCCATGCTGACATAAACGATTAAAAACTAAACTTTGTAAGCATAGAGTGCACTTAATTAAAAATTGTACTTGCAATTTTGACTTAGGCCTATAATTATAAGAACTTAATTAATATGGAGTAATATCAGTCAGTTTATAAGTCAATCGCAGTTTACTGTGTACAAAGATAACATTTCGCATTTTGGATAACTTAGAAATTCAAATAACTTGTATAAATTTTATTTCCTGTACTGTGCTGTTTATTTCTCAACTGATGACATTAAATAGTGATGTAAATTAGATGAACCCTTGAAAGGACGGAGACAACGTAAGGGATATCAGACAAAAATAAAATTAAAAAAATAATAACAGACAGTAGTAATAAAATAAATAAAGTGACATAAAAAAATAAAAAATACAGGAAAAAGTCAAGAAAAATAAAAATTTTTGGAAAAAGTAAAAAACAAAAAAACGTTTTTTACATCTATGATTTTAGACTAACAAAAAATCACTATTTTTAAAGGCCCGGTGGGCCGGATGAACTCATTCGGCGGGCCGGATTGTGGCCCGCGGGCCGTAGGTTGGACAGGACAGGCCAGTGATTTAGTTGTATTAACTTTGGTATGTGATACCCTATGCTGTGGCAGTGTGGTTGGGCTTTGTAGAAAATCTAGCTAGCAAGAACTGTAAGTAGCTTTGCAAACAGAAGGGCTTTAAATGACAATGAGCCATTGTGAAGAAGGCATTTCTGTAGGCATCAGATTTTATGGACCCTGTTCTTAGCCAGGCCCTGTTAATCAGTGAAGCATAACAACAGCCGAGAGAATGATGGAATTGAAATGTCCCGTGATAGGCCAGCTTTAATCTGTCAGCAGGTTGTATATGATTATAATTGAACATTTATGTAGCACCAATTCAAGGAAAACTACTTATTTATGTGGTAATTACATGCAAGTGTGGTAAATACCCTGAATATTTAACGAGAGTATTTGGTTTTAAACATCATGCTCTTTTATCATGCTCTGTAAATACCTAAAGATTTTGTTTTAAAAATCAATTCTGGCGTCATTTTAAAAAATGATAATATTAAATTATTTGCCTATATATTCCTAACTGTGCGATTGATTGTTAAGAAACTTATGTATAAATATGCTGTTGAAAATATAGGAGCACCATGTTCGAGAGAAACTTGTCCAGCTATTCCAGAAGCAGTTTCCTGATGCTGGTCTCAGTTTTGTAATTGGTACGTTTTCTTGGTAGTTGTTCTGTTTGGAATGATTTTTGTAAAGTGACTTGAAATCTTGAGGTGCTTAATGCTACCATGAGACACTGAAGTTAACTTTAAGGGTAACAAATTATACGATGTGCAAGAAGTGCAGTGTAGCGCTGAATATTGACTTTGAAGAATATCCCGTTTTAAATGCAGCCTGGTGTACAAACTGCTCCGTGATGCATGTATCGCATGCGCTAACGAGTACCAGTAAATACATGTGCTGTACTTGATCAGTAGAAGAAATTAAATGGTTGCAAAAATTACCAGTAGGTATTTCACTGAAGGTGAAAGTATTTAGTTGAATGACTCTGTTGAATCAACTCTTAGCAATTATGTTTGTATTATGTGTTAATATGTAATGGATTATGTGGTAGTTACTGTATAACGATTGTGTGCTGAAACATCAGATAAATATAGACTGAATAATTTTGTTCTGATGAAGGTGGTCAGATTAGCATTGATGTCTTCCCAATTGGATGGGACAAGCGATATTGCCTACGACACATCGAAAAAGATGGTTTCAAGAAGATTATCTTCTTTGGAGACAAAACCCAACCAGTATGTTTCATCTTTTTCCAGGCTAAGAATTCACAGTTCATTATGATGTACTTCAATCTTGAATCTCATTGATTAAATTCACATAGCACTTTCTCACGACAAGTTAAGATCAACTGTGTACAACACATTATAGAGCTACACTGTTGAGATGTTTTAAAAGGTGCTGTTTAACTTCTGGAGTTTATGGTTGCTTGTATAGGATTAGTATGTTAACATACATACATTTGCGTTTATTATTAATTCAAACTGTCGCGCCACTGTATGATTACAAGTCATATTATAAACGGGTGCTTACAAGTCGTAATTTACTACTTGATGTAATTCTTATTCACTGATAAAATAACACATACACTGTATGTATTCATTCTGGAGAACAATAAAAATGTCGAATGTCTTAAGTCATAGGAGTCAAATTTAAATGTATGGCAGCCATTGCAAGGCACCCATAATGTTGTCCTAATGTTCATTTTAACCAAAGCCACCTAGCGAATAGAAGGCTTAGTGGACCTTTGGGAGGGTAACGGGAATCGATCCCACGTCCATGCTGATCTTCTGCTGTTCGTGCCAGAGTGTTGCCATTCATCTAAACTTCCATCCCAAACATGTTTGTACATGTTTCACTGACCATTCAAAATTCAAGAATGCAAAGTCTAGTTTGTACCCAAGAAATGAAACTTGTTTAAGTTTGATATGCGATGGTGCAGGATCTGAAAGATGAATGTCCACACATTGCAATCTATATCTCGCTCAGTCCCAGAATGCTTTTCACTTAAAGTCCTATACCAATGGGCTTAGGGCTCAATTCCCAAGTGCAGCTTGTGAAACTGGGTTTTCATTTGTAAGCAACTAAGTTTACTTATTTTATTGTGGTATTGCCACTTTCATGTTGCATTTTAGCCTGAACGAGGACATGCTGTTCTACCGTACTCTGAGGAGTATTGTTGAGTGACCGCACTTTATCGTACCTAAATGAGAATTCAAATTTGAAAGACCCACCATTTCTGAAAACTGTTGTTATATGTGGGATTTTGGACTGGAATTGACCAGAGTGGAAACTAGTTTTATGCATCGAGTTGGTGTGTGGCAAGTATACTGCTAAGCAATACTGACTTGTTTTAAATTGTGTTTCACACAGGGTGAGAATGACTATGAGATTTACGCGGATGATAGAACAGAAGGCCATACAGTGACATCTCCTGACGACACGATGCGTCAACTCAAACAACTGTTTTCATAAAGCTTCACCTTAGGTCAACTCAGTCGTTATATTATCTCAGATGCTCAGAGAGTTCCGTGATCAGAAACTCTGTAGAGAAAGTATTTGACATTTACGGTAATTATGGCAGGGTTTATCTCTGCAGATTTGTTTTTGCTGAACAAAATTTGGTTTGGGTGGTGGGGAACTTTGGGGCCATCTCAGTGATAATGATATTTAAGTACCGTAATAGAATTCATTCCAAATAGGGTGATTTAATTTATGCTTTATTCTGTACTGGGATCTTGTTTTGGTTTGGTGTTTTTTACATGAGATCAGTGTGCCAATTTTTTTAGTTTTATTTGCATTTGTTTGTTGCTACGTAACTTAATCCTTCATAGAGAATTTTGAGGAACCAACTGCGATCCCCATGTCCAGTTCGTTCATAATCAAGTGATTCTGATGAAGGTGGTACCTGTCAATGGCCATGCCTGCAAGTGTAGGTGATGCTGCATTCAAGAGATGAGGTGGGCAATTCGTAGCAGCTGGTATCCTGCTGCTATGCTATCATGTTGATGCATTTGTCGTTTACCCATGCAACATAGGTTCATATCCGAGTGATTATAATGAAATATACATGTCCAGCATGTATCCTGTGTAAAATAAAACTCTGAAGAAGCAGATGATAAAATGGAGAAAAACTAGTAACAGTGTTGTTAGTTATGCATCATGTGTCACACTTTTTCTGTTATATGTGAATGTGATCATGTTGCTTATGTCAGTAGGCCTATAACAGATTCACCAGTTATGCTTATGTTTTAGATTTGCAATAAATTTTGAGATCCACCACCTCTGGATTAGCAATAAACCACTGCCAGCCATCCCACAAACACTTCACCTTTTTGCAGTAATCTGTACAGTCTTTCATTCAAACAGGGATGTCATGGTGGGGGGCCAGAATTTGATGGAAAAATCAACTATTTATATGTATGTAAGTGCATTTAATGAAATAATATATCTTTATTCACCACTATGCAGCGCCGTGAATAAGCTGGTGCTCTGCGCTTGGCTTTCGAGTGGCATTTGAGAAGTTTGGAGATTACGATTGGGAGTGTAGAACAGCAGAAAATGAAACTTAGTAAGAAATAAATAAGAACAAGAAGAAAACATGTTAGATTACTTGACCACAATTGTGCACATGTAGACTAAATAAAAAACTTAACAAGCTGGCCAAGTGCCACCACTCCCCTTAACCCCCCGCCCCGAATTTTTTGGCCCGATGACTTCCCTGCATTCTAATCTGTCAAACTTCAACAAATCCTATTCTGATTCCTCTCTCTCTGTCCAAAATCTTTTATCTCTGACCAGTTTGAGCCTGATCTACCTACCGAATTCGTTTGAATTGAGAGCCCGTAGGCTACATGTCCGTCAAAGACCGTCTCCCACCAGGTATGTGTAGGTAGATAAGGGCTTTCTTACAGAGTTCAGATGTGCACACTGAAAACGGGTAAACATTAAGTGCCATATGGTAAGACTAGAAGTGGTAAGTTTTATGTTAAGTTCGAAAGACGGTTTTGTTAGGAGAGCTGCAGATGTAGAAACAGAACTGTCAATAAGCAAGTAAGTAAACAACTAAGCAGCTTAAAGCAAGTGAACACTGTAAGGAAAAGTTAAGGCTTGTAGTTGATAAATAAAATCGTAAATTACTCGCATATTATAGCACGAAGGCATTATGAGCGTTCTTCTATTACCTCGTTGATTATGAGGCCTTTTATAAACGCAAGGAATATTTAAGGTCATATCAACGGTTTCTCAGGATGATGTTCTGTGCAATAATAAATCATTCGTCTCAACCTGATACTCAAGCACAATAAATTTGCGGATAGATTAAATTAATTACTTATTTATATGGCGCTGAGATATTTCGACGATTTTCATTATATTACAAAACAACACTTTGGGTTATTAGACTGACCATGACCATATACATCAGCCATCGATCAATATTGAATTCGGCGATAAATATTATATGGATGTTGTTTTATAAGTCTAATTATTTTATGACATACTTCGAAATATGATGTAAGCTGTGGGTATTTTAAAATTTGATTATGGTATGACTGATATTGAAAATTTTACAATCAGTATGTCACCGGTGCTTCTTCGTGTCGATCATTTTATAATCTATGACAGGCTAATTTGGGTTTTTCATTGTGTCTTAATAATAATTATTATCCAAGTTAGTAAGTTCGCTTCCAATTCAAAAATGAGGTGGATAGGTAGGCTATCATTCACAAAGCAACGTCCATAAATAATGGATAACTAATAATCTAATATAAAAAAACAGGTAGCACCAAATGTACTATTATTATGATTATTATTATTATTTAAGGTGGAATTTTGAAACTGAATTAAATTCATGATCAGCATCTTTTGATTGCAGAATATTTTTATGCATTTCTTGTTGTTGAGATAGTAGTGATGTTAAAGGCTAATTGTTGCCTGTTTTTGTGCTTTAGACATATGTGAAGTCAGAGAAGATATACAAAATAGTTTGAGAGTTGAGAGAAAATGTCTGAATGTGAAGATGATGTCACTTCAGCGTGGCTGCCTATTGGCTCTAGTGACATAGCCAATAGACGCAGTCTTTTGAGATTAAATGGCATGGGATTAGAGCAGAATGGAAACATCTGGAATGGTTCTGGTTTGAACTATGTACATAAGGAAGGCAATATTTCTGATGCGGGCTTAAAGGTGAAACAGAAATCAGCTGAACAGAAACATGAGAAGGAATTACTTAGGGAACTGGAAACAAGTGATTTAATTACATTTAGTGATGCTGCAGATATTGATTCCTTGGTATCATTGGAAACTGATAAAGATGATGTGATGAGAAGAACAGATGGCTGTGTAAGACAGACAGTAACTGATGAAGTTTCTTGTTCCTTGGGAGGTGCTGTTGGTATTAGTCACTGTGATGATTTGCATTCCGTGGCTTTGAAAAAGTCAGTTGAACATCGCTTACCTGATCATCTTCCGAAGCAGAATCACGAATCGATAACACAAAATCTAACAGTAGATGATTCTCCAGACATAGAGATTAGACAACCGGCACTGCCTGAATGTTTTGCTGCGAGAAAAGGCTCAGATATTAGAAATAACATTCCAGATATGAGTAATGTTAGAAGTTGTGACAGGACTTTAGATATCATGCTTCATTGCCTTCAGCCAAAGAGCAATTTAATGAAGATGAAGAAGACGTCTCCTGGTTTAGCCAAGAGGTTGGTGAATACAGCAGAACACGAAAGAGCCGCAGAGTGTGGGGATGTGTCTGCAGCAGAGCTTGGCTTGTTACATGAAGAAAACATGAAAAATGAGCTGCAAGCCGAGACTAGGAGATCTTTCAATAATGACAGAAGTTCAGGAGATTTTGTGACAAACTGCAGCGGTAATGAATTGTACGTAAAGGAATTGCTGTCTGAACATGGTGAAGATACTGTAATTGCTTCTTTGCAGGAAATTGAACAGGCATTTTCTGAAGCTGCTAATAGCTGTCATTTGGAGAGTGGAGATGGTGGCTGTTCTGAAAGCGTAGCACACAATGTGTTCAGTTATTCTTATGGTTTGAGAGACACGGTGGTATTTTCATTCGCTGAGTTGTCTAATGACTGGAGTCATGCGTTGACTATGTCACCAGACTTGTCTGAATGTTCTGAAGTTGAAAGCAGTGTTTCCGAAGATATCGATTTGTCATCATGTGGAGAAATGCCTTTCGTGGACGACGGACTGTCCGTCTCTGACGATAGCGTCCTGCCGTCTGTAAGGCAGGGTACCAGTACACCCACGGCTGAAGCTCTCCAGAGAGAACCTGGTGTCGTCTCCGTTCTAGATGAAGATGCTGATGTAGTTGCTAAGATGAATTTGTCTGAATCGGATGTAGCTGACTTCTTTTCCAGTTCATTTGCCGGTGACTTAGTTGCTCCAGGTGAAGTGGATGAGGAGGCGTTATGTCAGAAGCAGAGGGAAACCTTTGACTTGGCAATGCATGACATTAAACTTGCAATGGAGAAGAGTGGCAGGAACATATGTTGTGTTGATCAGTCGATCATTGATTATCAGTCAGCTGAACCACAGGAGGAACCTGTCTGGGTTGTCAGATCAAAGTAAGAAAATCTGCATTATCAGCCTGAATGCATGGCGTTGTTGCATGTAACTGATGCACTTCCAGTTTCAGTTATTTTTTTTAAAAAGGCTCCAGAGTTAAATCAAATCAAATGACAAACCAAATCAAAGTAAATCATCAGCAAAATACATAGTGTGTTACTTGTAGGGTAACTGATGTGCAATTGTGCATCCAGCTTCAGTTAAAATTAAACAGTTTCTATTTCATTTTAAGATGAAAACTAGTATGACATTTGATAAATGGCAAACTTGTTCATCCTTAAAACACCTACAGGGTTTACATGTCTTAAGTTAATTGCACAGTTTTTGACAATGGAGAAAACTGCTGTAATTGTGTTTGTGAATCAGCCAAAATGTCCATCAGTCCGTCAAGCCCTGGTCAGTGCTTCTGAGGAATTTCTGTATAGAGACATGTACCCCTCCCCCTGGTAACAAGCATGTTACTAAAGTCTTTATTGTTATATAGCAATAAAAGATAGGATGTTAAACATTTTTCACTGTCTTTGAAGCAGATGAGAAAATAACATGGCTACAGCTATTGCCTAGTTAAGTGGAATTCCTAATTTCAAAATGATTTTCCAGGTGCATTGCTGAAACTTTTTATGGCACATTTTAAGTCCAAAGTTTTTAACAAAGGTAAACAAAGGTTTACTAAACTGAGCCAGATCTTGATTCAGAGATAGGCAAAGACTTATTTTTCGCGCTTTTTCAGCTGTTTGATGGCCACGTGTTGAGCGCTTCTTCTTAAGTGGCGCTTTATAAATGTCTTATTACATTACATTATTCTTTTGAAAAGTTGCTCTGTTTTGCTCAGCTATACCCAGATTGCCTAAAAGATCCAGAACCCTGTAGAATGGTTGCAATTACCTGGTCACTGCTGATACAATTTTCCTGTTCACAGCTACTGTTGCAATTCCTTATTCATTGCAACTTTTGCGATTACGTTTTTTATGCAGTTGTTACAATCCCCTATTTTTGTGCAAGTGAACTTGTAGTTTCTGGATTGCAAAACTTGTTAGAACACCGTCTTTGGATGTTTACTGGTAATACCATGATATAAATGGTTACTTTTTAGAATTGTGTTAACTAGTTTTAAGTTACAATTTGCACTTTCTTTCAGTGATGCGATTCAGACCAAAATACAGGAGCACGATGCGAACAGTCGATGTGATGAAAAGGCCGAGAAGAAAGGAGCTTGGCCATTAGATGGAGGTCATTGTTAACTTCAATTTCAACCACCTTATCTGTTTCAACTGACTCGTCTAATTGTAATTGTAATCAGCAATTTATATAGCACCAGTGTCTAGTTGTATTTGTACTTGTGTTTGCACATTTATATGTCACCACTCAAAGAGTAGAACAAATCTACATGTATGCCAGTTACGCCGTATTTGAAACACTCTTCACTCGGTCACCACACCATTGATACAGGTGTCCGGTGACTTGTGTGAAAACCTTCTGCTTGCTTGGTGTCAACCATTTTACTGAAACATGTGGGGCGGGGTGATGGTTGAATGATAATACACAGACACAAAGAACAGAAAGACTCGGGTTCGATACCCGCTAGCCCCATAAGGTTGACTTTGCCTTCCACTCCCTAGGGGCGATGGTAAAATGAACAGCAGTAGGACGGATCGGCACCTAACAGGCTGCCATACACTCATACAGTTATAAAATCTACTCTTGTTTAACTTGTTATCGTGTGTTCCTACTGTTTCATGTAATCATACTGCGGTTTGTCAGTTTGAATTGAATAAGCAGATATTAAAAAAAGTTTGTCAATAAGTCTGATGTTTGCACAGATGACAACACGGATGATGAAGATGCAGAGACAGATGAGTTGCTGCTGAGACAACACAATGACAGCAAGAACGCCAACTTGTCACAAAACGTGGAGGTTTCATCCAGTGTACTGTTTTCTGTTCCATTCTTCTATAAGTATTGGCAATTTTCTGCAAGTTGTCTGGCTGCCTAGGTGCGATGCATAATGATGTTGATGATGAGTTGAACAGTGGAGAATGTTACTAAATGAACAGACCCAGGTGTCTCAAGGCATGATTTGAAGGATTATTGTTAGTAAAACATGTACAAATCAGCACACGACTTGATGTGATGTTCTGTTATGGTAGTTGATTTGCCTTACCTTTACAGTTGGGCTGTGCAATGGTCTAGTGGTTAAGTCTTTATCTTTGACTGTACACCATCGGTAAGAAGATGAGACGGTGACGGAGAGGACTGGCCATCCGCCTTCATATGACGAGGCTTGATTTTTTACCCAAGCCTGTTTGTGTCTCTGAAACTTTTTCTGAACTGGTATCTTCTGTGTATGGAAATGCTGCTTTAAGATTTTTCTTGTGTATATAGCTTGTAATATTCCCCCTCAGTTGATTTTGTTTAGTGCTGTAGGCAAATATAAATTTACTGCTCACTATGCAGAATTTTGGCATGAAGATTTTATCTGAAGACTTACTGCTTTCACATAAAGCTTTGTTTTTATTTGTTTTTAGTTAGAGAAGAACCAGATTCATACAAAAAAAGGTGAAACACTTGCCTCCATATCTCTAGGTTTATATAGCACCAGCATCTAAGACATAGTCTAAATTGACTGGCTTTAGATTTGTTCTTAGAGCAACCAAAAGATTAATGTCATGTATCGTAGATGAGGAAAGGAACAAGATCTCTCTGAAGCAGACCTAGTTGGTTATCTTTATCTTTGTTTTGACTCAGCTAGTTTTGTGATTGCCTTGTGTGTAACTCAGGTACATGTGCCTTGATGTAGAACAGTCGGCTGTATGTCATTCTTATGTAATGTGTAATGTATTTTATCTAATACTAAAAGCCTTCAGACCTTCTAAGAAGGTTTTAGATATGGAGAACACTCTCAATGCTTATTCTTGTTCCAGCGTTGTTTAGTTATGTACATGGAAATCATCTCTCTTCTAAGTCACGTATCTCCCACAACATGCAGTCTTAACACTCTGTAACAATTAGCGCTAGTTTCTTAAGTGCAGCAAACACAATGTAACAAGTTGCGTTTATGTCAGCTTGTTGGAAGGAATAAACGAAAATTGATTGATTGTGTCTTTGACCATTTGAATCTCAGCTGCTTCTGAATTCTAGTATCCTTGCTGAAATCTGTCATATCAAATATAAGCTGTGGTTTCACATCCAGATGTCTGTAGGCTAACAGTTTTGTGTTGTGATTATAATGTCCTTATAGAACGCAAGATTTGGTTTACCAAATCCGTCACAGTATTTGTTTTACTTAATTCTGCTGTTTACCATCTCATATCAGATTATCCTTTAAAGCGATGCATTTTCAGAGGTGTGAATTCTGATGTTTGTTTGTTATCTTCAGATGGTGATGCCATTTTAATTGAGGGTTTGTTGTTCCGTACCAGCTATCTTGGGTCAACTAAACTAATATCTGACTGTAATCCCACAAGAGTTAAACGGATGAAGCAGGCTAAGGAGGCAGTTGACTGTATCAAGGTTTGCATTGTTTGGCTCTTAGATATGCTTATATGCTTTGTCAAATAAATGTGATGGAGTTAACAATGAGAAACGTTATCAAGTATGGATTATAGCAAAAATCACTGTATTAAAAACTTGTGTAATAATAAAATCGTGCTAATTATTTTGTTATCTTAAGATCTGTTGAAAAGCTTTTGAAGTCTGTGGAGACTTTGGAATAACTAAAATAAGCTGAAGTAATTCATGTGCAGTTTGCAAAATTTCATTGTCAAAGAAATTCACAACAGTCATGGCACTGAGTGCTGAAGTTGTTGTAATAGATTGACTTGTCCCATAGTGTTGAAATCATGATGCTTATTGGAGTTGAGGAAGCCAGCCGTTCCTGGTTTTGGTACAAATGAAATGTTTACATGTGGCAATGTCTTTGGTTTTAGTCTCCATTGGGTGAGAGTCAGCCAAGAGTTGAAGTTGATCTCTTTGTTTCCGCTGAGAAAATCATGGTCTTGGATATTGTTCGTCAGGTATCAGCTCTACTAATACTAAACTTGCTATTTAATTAGTTGCCAGTGTTGTTTATTTTATGTAATTTACTTTTGAACTTAGTGTCACTTCGTGTAATCCGAAAACTTTCTCAGTGACACTGATGGTTGCCATGTGCGTGAGTTGATGTGTATGGCAGCTGCTTGTATCGTGTGTACATTAATTGGTTGATCCCTCTGCAGCTGCCAGAGTTGTATGTATATACTGGTACTCATGCATGCATGAAGATTCTTACTACAACACCATTTAAGAACCTCTCACAGATGCAGCAAATGTATCTACTGTTGCTGCTGTGATGAAGAAATTGAATTTCACTGCATCAGTTGCAGTTACTTGGGAGGGCCTTGCTTACTGCTGTCCTCTGAGCCTGTGAAGGTCATGTCTATCAGGGTTTGGTACTGGAGACGGATTGTTTTTTGAGAGTTGATCCGTATTAATGGTAACAGTAGAAGACACGCTGGAGACTGAATGTTGCCGTAGGATGTGGGTCATTTGCCGCTGAGGTTGGATTTCATTCTAAGAATCGATTTGTTGTCTGGTTGGCAGGAAGTGATGATGGACTACGCTCTGCAGACGATCTCGTACATTGCCGACATTGATGACATCCTCATCCTGATGGTACGTCAAAGTCTTGTCGTCAGTCCTTCTCCAGATGACACCTCTGCTTCGGCTGCTCAACAGAAGAGACAAGTGAAGATCTGTTGTCACGTCTTTGAATCGGATGAGGTCAGTTTCATCTGCTTGGCAGTAGTTATGATTGTAGGAGTTTTCAGTGTTTAATGACATCTTATGACTGCCTGAGCCATTGATGCTGCCCTCCTTCTTTCTCCAGACTTTGAACTGGCACTGCCAAGTGGCTGCACAGCCCTTGCCTAATAACTGCAGAGTTGTATTAAAGGTTGGTTTGGCATGCTGTAACAACCCTGTAGTCTTGATGTGGTCTTATTTATCTCAGTCTCTGGCTGAGATTCATCTTTACCTCAGAATAATTTTTCTTGACTTTATCTGCTTTGTAAATGTGCGAAATAAATTTTGTAAACCTGTGTTGGGAACCACTGGAGGCGTTAGCTTGCTTGTGTTAAAAGCTTAAGTCTTTTTCCTTTTAAAATGGACTCCTTTTGGTCATTTTATCAGTCATCCACTCATAGTGTTTTTCTTGTAGGCGCAGTTAATTGCAGAGTCAATTGGTCGAGCCTTTCAAGTGGCTTACGCTGAGTTCCTGAGGGCAAATGGAATTAACGACCCAGGTCTTTTAGGTGACATCAACTACCAAGAAGTTCTCAGCCAGCAACAGATATTTGGTGAAGAACTGTCTCGTTTCTCGAACAAAGACATGCAGCAAGAAGTATGTAGATAGTCATTCAAAAAACTTTCTGTAGACATTATTGAAATTATGGCAATGTTTATTTCATCTCAACTTATGATCAACACTGAGGAAGGTTTGAAACATTCTTGTATTTCATTTTTCCTGTTTTACTTGTGTAGTTTCTATTGTGTTGCTGTTAGTATTCATTCTTAAAGTGTTACACTAACATCTGCTGTTTTTCAACCACATAAACAGATTATATGTGACCTTGGTCCAGAAAGGTACCACTTGTCAAAATTGGACTTATTTACAGTTTCCATATGCTGATATCATAAGAAAGAAATTTATGCCCTATTTAAATGAAAAGATAAAAAATCATTTGGCGGGTAATCGCAAATGAAAATTCAACCTGTCTCTACCTGATGCAATAATCACATATTTTGGCCTTAATACATCATGTGGCATAATATAGTTTGTAACACAGTGATCCAAAGTTGCATCAATTAAATGCAAAAAAATAATCATGGTTTTAGGGCAAAGTCCATTTTCCGGCTGATCTAGAAAGCGACAAGTGGTCCCTTTTCTGGGCTGAGGTCACATATTTACAATTTTGTACATATGTATCAGGACACTTAATATAGCGCATTTTAAGTACCTCACAAAAATTCTGTCCACGGTCTGCACTCCACTGGTCACTGGTGTAAAACTGGGAAATAAGTGGCAGTCCCTTGTTGTTTCACTTTGATGTTATTGCTTTGTACTTTATCCTATGGATTGAATGTTTATTGTTGCATGAATTAATTTTTTCTGTTGGTTGTGAATAATTTATCCGTTCATGTGAATTTGATCTGCTTCAGGTGACAATATCCAAATTGAAGGGCGAGCCTCTGGGAATTGTAATTGTTGAATCGGGTTGGGGAAGCATGTTGCCGACGGCAGTTGTGGCCAATCTGTCGCTGAGTGGTCCGGCTGCCAAGAGCAACCAGATCAACATTGGCGATCAGATCATGGCCATTAATGGAGTCAGTCTCGTTGGGCTTCCTCTGTCTACGTGCCAGAATTGCATCCGTGTATGTTACATTGCCCCTCTTGTGTCTTTTCATTCATTCATTCATTCATTCATTATGAGAATTTATATAGCGCCCCTAGCACTTGTATGAAGTGTAATGACTGATTCTTCAAATCTGCCTGTCTGATGGGACGTTAGATGAGGCTCCTAGGTAGGTTTTATTTACTTCTGAATGTCTTTCAAGTAGGGTTAAGTACTCCTGTTGCTTCTGAGAGGTTTTGAAAAGGTGGTGTACAGCCATTCAGACAGAGTGTTTTTCATTAGATTATCTTATGAAGTTGATAAAAACAGGAAGACCTTGGTTACAGTGCCATGTGTATTTGAGGGACGACGAATAGTTGCTGATCTACCTGATTCTATTTACTAATTACTAGTAGAAACATAATTTCTTCAAATCTCAACTGATAAAACTTGTTCTTTTTCTATGCCTGTCTACAGAATAGGAGCTGTAGTAATTGAGAACTAGAGCTGAAAAAATCGGAGCATGTCTGTGATGTCTGAGTGTGTGTTTGATGTTAGGCAGTCCGGCCAGATACAATCATCCGACTGACGCTTGTGTCGTGTTCTCCGGTGGTTGAAGTGATGATCAGGCGCCCGGATATCAAGTACCAGCTGGGATTCAGTGTACAGAATGGTGTGGTGAGTTTTCTGTCATTACCAATTAAGAACCTTTGAGAGTTTCTTTGACTCTGTCGCAGAGAATGATTGTGGTCATCTGCAACCGTATGACGAAAACATATGTGGAACTGTCTTCCCTGGCACATTATTGGCTATAATAATAATATTCATTTATTGATTCAAACTGGCAAGTATGCAGTATAATTACACGATGTAGTAGTAACATGATAACAAGGTAACAGGAATTGAATTTAACTGTGTGGCAGCATGCAAGGCACCCATATGTCCTACTGCTCATCTAGCTATAGTTAAGAGTTATTATTAATAGTTAGAGTTCCATTTCATATTCCGTTTTGTATCTATGTGTATCAACTAGCCAAGAAAATGGTTTACATATAGAACATTTCTCTGAATTGGTTTTAGCAAAGAGTAGCAGATGTTTAGTGGATGTGTTTTCTGGTTTTCGATGTAGATCTGTAGTTTGCTGAGAGGTGGCATTGGAGAGCGTGGTGGAGTTCGCGTTGGTCATCGTATAATTGAAATCAACGGCCAGAGTATGGTTGCTGTGCCACATGAGAAAATTATCCATTCACTGGCAACATGTGTTGGAGAAGTTAGTTCTTATTATTAGTTGCATTTCCTGATTATTTCTCGTGTTTTTTATGTGTGATCTGTTCCATTAAGTGAGTATTACTTTTGATTATACGGTCAGCTTATTTGTAGCATTTTATTTTCTGTCTGTTCCTGATGCACAAGGTGATGACCCAATGGCATTGCATTTTCTTTGTTATTGCCAGAGCTAATGGGCATATATTTCTTCACCTAGCCAGGCATTTGCCTACTTCAAGACTTTAACAGATGGGCATTGGACTGGGTGCCCAGACCTGGCTTGTTCCTTATATTTGATATAAATTGAAGCTGGTCTGTATAATCCTTCCTTTGCAGTTATTATTATTATTATTACAAATGTTTTTAGCGCACGCAAGGTCACACAGAAATGCGAATTGAAGACACAGTTGGTCAGTCGCCAAGTGAAGAGCTTTTGGATATCCAGATTCTTGAAAGCCATTGAGAAATAATGATCAGTCCAACAGCTGCAATTGATTGAGGTAGATGTGCTTTAGTTTATGAAAAAGGCGCTATAAAAATGGCCTGACATGCGTGTTTGTTTTCTTCCAGCTACACATGAAGACAATGCAGATGACAATTTTCCGGCTTCTCACTGGTGAAGACATTCCACACTTCATTTAAACTCTCATCCACCTGAAGGGTTGGTATCTTACATCAGGAATGAAGATGGTAATGGTGATCTTAATATGAGCTTCAGTTGTATGCAGTAATTCCATGGTTAACTTAAGAGGTTTATGGATTGTTAGGAGCACCTTTTTAGAAGCTGGCATCTGATCTCGATAACATATTCGTGCAATGGCTGTATCTGTCACTGGTTACAGTTCAGTGGAATAATAACAGGAATTGAAAGGTTTAGATAATTAATTATATGAAGTATTACCGTTTCTACAGGCCTCTAGCAACATAGCTGCTCTGAGGCATGGTTCAGTGTGCCAGAAAGCTATGGTGGCTGAAGTGCAAATATAGTAAGAACAAACCAGCAATCAGACAGCGATTTGCTGTGAGTTACATGGCTTTTACAGATTTGTACCACAACGTCGCTGTTCTAGATGAACAACGCCTTTTGGAAAGTATGCTCTCTTTAGCTGTCTCTGTGGGATGTTGAAGTTTTAGTAAACTGAAGCCTAGCTACCCAGCTGGCTTTTGAATAGAAACTCCGGTCACATCGGTAGAAAAATATATCAATCTTCAAATAAAACATTGACTGAGTTGCCAGCGTGTCTCTATTTCAGTACATATTTATTTGATAAGTTACGTCGTTGCAATCGTGGCGTTCATTATCTGCACCTGGGTGCCATATCATCATAATTGTTGGCCATCTTGTCTTCCATCCATTCCATTCTTGTCTAAGTTCCAGACCAGTCCATTTCCCATTTCATTTACATGTACTTGCTGTGACAAAGCACGCTGATGTACATGTATTAAGCATTAATGAATTCTATTTAATAATTTGTTACAGATGAGTGCTGTACAGATCTCATATGAGGAAACTTCCTTCAATTACAGAAGAGAGAAATGGCAGAGGCATGTCCTGGAAATCTGTCTGCTTTCACAACGAAACTGGTGAAAATCACTGATACAGTTCAAGTTAATATACCTTGAAGATGGTCAAGCTAGTTATTTTTGAAAGAGGTCAACACTTTTCACTTTGAAAGGGTCAGCATGTCAAACTTTAGGGTAGCTTATCTCGGCCAGTGTTGTATATCCGCAACCATCGATTTTTGCAAAGAGCGCAAACTGGGGAGAAGTTAGAGGGGAGCATTGTGTGAAGAATGTGAGAATGTAGCTTCTCTGTGTCTTAAAATTAGGAACAGGTTTGGAAAAAATTCAGTTGAATATATGTATACGATGTTAGAATTTAGATAAAGACTTAAAATGTTGATTAGAAAGAAATTTAGAATAGAATATTCAACTGAGTTGCAAATAATTTGAACTGAACGTATTGTAGAAATGTCCACAGGCTTTCTTGGACACTCTGTTGCACCTTTATTCAGCCTGCATTTGTTGTTAACTTCCAACTAGTTGCTTTGAATTGAATTTCTTTTGCGTTGTAGTTTTTTAGTATATTTCCGGAAGTTTTTCTAAGCTGAGATTTCTATTGGTTTGCTCTTCAGAAGACATATTTTCTACTTGAGGCCTTAGTCAAATGCTGCCTGCTGTGAGGATATGACTTGGCCATACGTTGATAGATCGCATGTTATGGGTCAATGATCCATCCGCTTCTTAACACTTTAACGAACGAGAGTCTACTAAAAGTGAGCAGGAAACCAATGCAGCTCGTCGTTAAAGTGTTAATGATCAATCCTGAACGTCTGTTCTAATTAGAGATGATGCAGTTGTCGATTATCTGAATAGCCTGTGCTTCACCGAGTCCGAAATAAACTTGTCTTTTGTAATTATTGCTTCATGTAATTATTAATTATTATTAATTAAAAGCTGTTAACTATTGTTATTAATTAATTATCAGCTGTTGCCACTTATTACTTGTTATCGATATTTCACTCAGAACTCTGCATTCAGCAGATGTGTTAGTCTTGCTGTTGGATCTAGTTGAAGTTTCGAAATTTGTTTTCTAGTCATCGTTCACATTTCCAAATTTGTTGCTTTCTACCCGGTGTTTTTCTGTCGATGTCACGCTATACAGTTCTGTCAACTTGGCTTAGCTTTGACTTTAACTGGGTACATGTATTTATTAATTTTCTTGGCTTGCTTGTAGCTGAGGCCAGAATTTATAATAATAATATTATTGTTATTTCAAGTTGATTTGTAAAGTGCAAGATGTGTAACTGAATGGATTGCAAATGTGCTTAAGAGGCTGTTAATAGCATGACAATAAACGAATGAGTCTTCAACATCCTTTAAAAGCCCTCCAGTGATATCTCAGGATCCTGATGTGCAACAGGCAGAGCATTCCATACTATTTTGCCAGGGCGAATGTCCTTGCTCTAGACCTGCTGGCTTTCCTGGTGCATAATAGATTGCAATTTGCGGCAAAATTTGTGTGAGACCTTCCTGCAACCAATGAAGCGAGCACACAGTCATCCGCCAGGTATGGTGGTGCAAGTCTGTGCAGACAGTTGCATACGGGATGGTTGTTATCTTGTATCCTGTAAGAATAGGTGAAAGCAACTGTGTCAGGTTCTAATTATCAGATCTTGTAATCCAGTAATCTTTTCTGCATTTGAATAAAGAGATTGAGTAAGATATGGACCAAGGGCATTCAGCATCATCATGTACTAGGAAAGACAATGACTTTAGGCTGGCTTTTGTTCTTCTTGCAGCCAGAAGGAAGATGAATGTTTTTGAGTTTTTTGTTATCTCATTTACTTTTTAAAATTGTTTAACTTGTATTTTAGTCTTATTCTTATATTATTGATGACTAGCTTTTATTCTTTTCAAATATGTTAAACATTAGAACTTTTTTGATTCTTCTGTTAGTTATATTGAACGCTTCATTTCTTAATTACCATACATTTTTGCAATTTTGGCATAAACCATGATTTTATTTGTAAATGTAGCCACGCAGTGTTTTCTTGCTGTTTTTCACTCACTCTCCATCCTGTCTCTGTGTTGTGTATGTTATTAACTGGTTTTCACTTTACTTGTTGCCTGCTGGTGCTGTGCTGTGTAATACATTTCTTGAACTAAGGTTGACGTCGTTTACAGCTCAAATATCCATTTAACTGCAGAGAGAGAGAGAGAGGTATAATGGATTTATTAATTTTTCTAATTCATGTACATAAGGGAAATGTATTAAACTAATCATGCTTTTATCAGCCTGCACGTGTAAATTTTGCTCTGTCATTTTTCTACTTGTTTTGCAGATGGTAGCGGAATTTAGATGCTTGACATTCCTTGAACATTCCATTCTGTCTGCTAACTTTGTGATCTATGGTTTATTTTCTGGTATGTGTATATGCCTGAAGCCCTAAACATGCCTGTTGATGCCTAAATATCCTGTTTAGCTTTATCTATCAATAGCGTTATGATGGTTGCTTGCGTATTTTCCAGTAGAGCTCTATGAACCTTTTAAATGGAAGCATTATGTTTTATCGATATTTGTGTGACTCGATGCTCTTCAAATTCATTTTAATTCCAGATTATACTCTGCCAGTATTTTTGTACAAGATTCAGCCATGTGCTAGGCAATTTACTGCATAAGTTGACTCAGACTCTGTGTAGTAAGTCGTGAGTTTGTTTTTCAGAAGCTCTTAAATTACACTGTACAACTGGCACAGCAGCCTGTGAATTGTATTCTGTTAAACTTCTGGCTAGCTCATTGTTTCCCTGTTTGATGGAGTGTGGCCCTTCATTCTTTCCTTCTGAAATGTTTGAGCTGGAGAGGCATATGTTCTTTGACCAGTGGCCGATTGGCTGAGCGCTTGCCTCGTTCTCCTGCTGACACAAAGCTGTGCAGCATTTGCCTTGTCAGGCCAACCCAGTTTTTTCACTACAGGGCAAGTACATCATGCAGGGTATTAAATTACATTGTTTCAGTTGGTGCAGTGTCATGGGATTTAATTGTCGTCTCTGTTCAGCTTTTTATGTTGTATTTGCTGTGTTAAGACAGAATCGGATGCGGCTTGCATGGGATCTGCTTCTGCTGAAACATCTGTTTAAAGATGGCTTAGACTCATATAGCGAGTCTCGTAGCTTTCTATATATAAGGCAACTAATCATACATTAGTGACCGAAGCAAAGCCAACTGAATGGGTCAGAGAGTTTCTTCCCGAGAACAGTGGGGCTTTGTCACTGGCTTCGTTTTCTGTGAGTAATGGATGTCTTGTGTGCCTGTGCCATTTTGATTCCGTGTCAAGTTCTTTATTATTCCGATTGCAAAGTGCATTAATATATGGTATGTTTGAGTCTGGATGGGGTTGTCCATTAAGGATGTGTGCAAAAAGAGGCCTACTTTGGACCCTTCTTCCCCTTGTCCGTATTTACCTATCCTGTTTTGCTGACATCCGCACTCCAAAAGAATACAAAAGACTACCCTGTTGATTTTGAAGGGCTAATTTTGCTGTGGGGTGGAGTACTGATCCTGCTGTGTTGTGCAAATCTAGACAGATTGCAGTATAGGCTGTCTACTTTCTGATTGATTAGGTGAGTAAGGTACAAGCTGTACTGAACTGTGTGTACAAATTTTGATGTCAACATCTGCAAGTGCATTACACCATCCCCTTATCCACATTTGGGTGACCCCTCTCCCCTCAACGAACCTTAATGGACAACCCATAGTTGCCATTTGCCTGTGTCGCCTAAGACATGAGCTTCTTGACTTAAGGTGCAATAAAAAAAACATCACAGACAATGATGAGATTTATTTGCTATGTTGTCCGTTTTTCTACGAAGCATTATTCTAGTCATTTGGAAATGGCTATTTGACAACGCAACTGTCAGTGGCAGTGCACATGACATCGAAACAGCAGTTTATCCAGTTTATCATTGCCAACAGTAATGTCAAATGTTGAGGAATGGCTAGAATGTGACAATATGTGAGTTCATGCTTCCCAGAAGTAGCTTGCTGCTGACAATGCATCCCAGAAGTAGCTTGCTACTGACGATGCATCCTAGAAGTAGCTTGCTACTGACAATGCATCCCAGAAGTAGCTTGCTATGGACGGTGCATTTAGCTTGCTACTGATGATGCTATATAAATTGTCCTAATTACCAGTGTTTAATCTAGTCCCCTTGCTGTCGGGGGGGATTAATTTAGGGTTCTGGGGGTATCCAGCTTATTATAAAAGTTGGACGACGGGGTAGTGACGAGTGTTACGAAGAACAAGAGTTCACAAATTTTTTCCACGATTTTTGAGGGGGTAGTAACAAGAGTTTTTCAACGGGTAATAACAACAATTTGCCAAGAATATTCGAGGGGTAGTAACAAGACTTTTCCAAGATGAATTTTCAAGGGGGTAGTATCAAGAGTTTTCCAAGGCAATATTCTAAAAAATTACATGTGTTTAATTTTTCTTCAGGCTAAAATTTCATCTCTTTAATTTTTCTGGGGAAACTGAACTTGCTACGTCTAGATTAAACACTGCCTAATTACAATGTCTGGAGATGTCATGGGATGTAAGAATAGTCCCATATGAGCTTCATATGTCATGTAGGCCTATATTGGCCCATAAATGTATGTAGGGCATATGAAGTACCTGTGGGAATATTGTCATATTATCTCCATATCTTCAATACATGATGTTGGGAATGTGTGTTTATGTATGGTGATTTTACGTTGTGCTGTATGATGAGAGGAACTACAAAATAGAAGTTCGAAGTTACATTGAGTTGTTGTCTATCTAGCTGTCGGGGCTGTAGAGAAGCACTTTAAAATAGTGTCTTTTAACACTTTAACGACTAGAGGCGATTGGGAAGCCAATGCAGCTTGTCATTGAAGTATTAAATTATATGAAAGAAGGTGAATATAACGCACTTCTTTGCGTGTCTCTTTAGAAATTCTCAGAGCTGTTGTATAGGTATGTATATCACAGCTATTAATAGATAGAGAAGCCCGAGGCAGATTATGGAGGGTGGTTGGCAATGATGATGGAGGAACTGAAAAGTTGTGGATATCGGGATTCAGATCGTTTCAAAATCGTGGTGCAGTGTTGGAATTGGATATGGCTCAGTTGCAAAACTTGGGCAGCTGTCACTGTCCTGCAGAAAGTCACCAAAACAAAACTTTCTAGCATAAGGTAAGCTGCAGTTTATTGTTTGTAAACCTGTATAGAAGACCTCACCAGTCGATGTCGTCGCATTTCGATCCATTCGCACTTCTTGACCAGAGCAAAAGCTACTCTGCAGAGGTAAATTCTTCTGCATTCGGATCCCTGTGAAGCAACCATTACAAAGGCAGACTTTCAGATGACGGCTCTCCTTGCACATGTCCACAGAGCTACCGCAACCAGTCGAAACAACTGCGTTCCGCAATGTCATCACCTTTGGAACTGGCTTTGGAATAGAACTGGGACAAACCAACCCACCTTTTTCATCTTTGACTAAGCACCCGTGAATAAGCTGGTTCTCACTGAGATACATTTCGCGCAGTAGATATCGGGCTACTACAAATTCGACTACGCTGCTCGGCCAGCTCATGTTCTGTGTATTCAATAGAGAAATCTCCGAGTATACTCCGAGCAGTGGTGCAAGAGGGCCCCACTAATATTTCAAAGAAAATTTTGAGCGGTTGCATCCTTACCCACAGATGTCGCCCGTTTCAATTTTTACGTCTGACATTAAATATGTTTGAAATCTTCAAAATCAATTTTTTTTACCTTGCACACATAATTATTTGTCGAGTTTCCTTCATAAATTGTATAAACTAAATGCATTTCTGATATAAACAAGACACGATATATCCGTGGCGCCGGATTATCGCCCTCAAACTAGCCTCACGACATTAAATTATGAGTTTCCACTCCTGTGCATTTTAGGGCCTCGCTAATGTTTCCTCTTTAAAGCGGGATCATGTCTAACAAAATTAACTTTATAATAATAGTTTAACTGAACTTTGTATGTGTGGTTATGTCCAACAGCTGCAGTCGTCTAATAAAAATGGCATCAGCCGAGATAGGAAACGTGGGTAAAAGGAAACATGCCTTAAGTTTAAAGATTAAGGCAGAATGTTCGACATCGAAAGCACGCACATGTGTGATGACTCTTCCCCATGCTGTTGTGGAAACACCGGTATTCATGCCCGTTGGAACTCAGGGCACTCTTAAGGGGCTTCTACCAGAACAACTGGAACAACTCGGATGCAGACTTATGCTCGGAAATACATATCACCTTGGCAATAGGCCTGTAAGTGCTAACTGCTTTCCATTGCACTCTTCGGCATTCTATTAGTTTCCCGGACCGCAACTCCGACGGCTAGCACGGACAATATAAACATAGGGGGAAGTGTTTCTTATGACGTCTGAGGGTCGTAGGGTCAGTTAAGGGTTAGTGTCGTTATTAAAAAGCGTATTTTTCGTCGTGAGGGTCGTTTAGGGTCAGGTTTAGGGTTAGTGTCGTCATTAGAAAGCGTATTTCTAAGATATAGTCAATCCGGATTGTCTGATCTAAACGTTGTGTACAATGCAATGCATGTGCGCTTGTGAGATGCAAATAAACCTACTTACTTACTTATAATGATCTAATCCAGTTACTTAAACAGCGCCTGCATCTTATGTGTATCCATGTGTATCACGTTTCGTTGTGCCAAGTTTAACCGATTTCCAAAGAACTAATGAAATCAGCCCTGTACAGTAAAGTACAATGCAAATGAACGAAAATTTAAATTGGTACAAAATCATTATCTTGATATTTATACAGTGCTAAAAAGCAGAAGAACTGTGTGAGAGCCAGCATATTCACCAGCGCTTAGTCAAAACAAAATCAAAAGGCAGGTAAAGTCAGATTTGGTTCTAGGTCAGATTCAAGGGTCAGGAACCAGCCAGTCAGATGGTTACAGTGGATATATGTTAGAGTTATTTATAAAGTTATAATTCTTGACCAAACATGCATATACTGTGTAATTGCAGCAAGAGTAGTTTTGCCTCTCCAGTGTCCTAATGTGCCACTAAGTTTTGTCCATGAAAAATCAGATATTAGTAAAGACAATGACAAGTTTACACAATGCACTGTGATTGGAAGGGACAGGATTGCAAAAGTCTTGCCTGAGTGTCCTTTTTATGCAAATGTGCTTTTATTATTTAGGGTGACCAACTGCTGGAGCAAGCCGGTGGACTTCATGAGTTCATGAATTGGAAGCATGCTTTGTTAACGGTAAGCATTCATTAGGTCATTAGTTAAGGTCATTTAATGATCTGTTTACAGAGAGGAATTATTAGAAACACTAGCAGGAGTTGATCTTAGAATTATAGTTATTGTCTTGATATGTTCTTATAAATTCAGTCTTTTGCAAAGCTGTTTAAGGCTCATAAATTAGGCCAAAAAAAATAATGGTGTGTTTCCGGTCAGAGTTTAAAAAATAATGGTAGGAAAATCATGTTAAAATAATTTTATGCAGTGATTTCCGAAAATTAAGCCACTGCCCATTTATGCAAGGGGTACATGCTGTACCAAAGTATGTATTTTCTATGCGAGTATTAAAAAATGCCTATTTGCAAAATGTACCTACAAACTGCTAGAAAACAATCCTATTTATTTAATTTTCGTTGAGTTTTTCTTGCATGAAATGGAAGGGGCAGGGGTTGCTAACTGTTGCTAAGGACAGTGTTGTTCAGTAATTGAAATACATGTAATTGAATTACGTAATTGAATTACTTGTTCTGTAATTTGTAATTGTAATTGAATTACATTTTAAGTCCAGTAATTGTAATTGTATTTCAATTACAATATTGCATGTAATTTGTAATTGAATTAAGTGTAAATTACCAATTAGTTTCATAAAGTCGGCCACAATGCCAGCCTGTCGCCCACCCCTTTCATTGAATATTAAACTGCTCTATCCTTTCACCTCTGGCACACCTCTTACAACCCACTTTGATAGACCCTATCCATGCAGGGCCAGACTGCAGTTGTGCACTCCGCCTCATTCTTACCAAGCCCACTTACAACACAGCTTGGTAGCATTGGCAGGAAGAAGCTGCACCTACTGCATGTTAATGAGGTGCCTGCTGTCATTGTCCCCACTGCTCCACTTCCTGGCTTTTGCCTAATAGCTTGCGGCCGGCCAGCCGGCGGCAGCTGACCTTAGCCTCGGACCCTGGGTCTAGTACATGTGTCTCACAGTTATAGTGATGACCCAAGATTGAGTGGAAAGATCTTGGTGATGACATACTCGAGGCAGTATCATTATCATAATCTTGCAGGTTGCAGCATATCTCAACAGAATAAAATATTAGTTTTTATTATTAGGAAGAGTTTGATCCAGTAGTACAAAAGAAATTATTAAAACTTCGAAACAGCTGCACTTATGCATTTTCATTTCCAAGAAGGGTAAGTAAGTGTACACATGCATCTGATTTAAGTGATTTTTGCATTAGTATTTCATTGGTTTATTCGTATGTCATTTATTTAAGTTTATAGTAATGATTACAGTCATGATAGTCATCTCATGTTAAGAAAGAAACTGATTGGTGTGTACACGTCACATGTAGGCCTACATTTTATACAAAATACTACAGAAATGAAATCAAATGCAGTTTTATTTTGTAGAGTTACATTACTTACATGGGGGGAATGAAGTGTCAATTACAAGTTACTTTCATAAAGTCAGCAAATATGCCAGCCTGCTGGGTTGACCCGGGCCACCCGTTTTATTGAATAAACTGCTATGCATTATGTTTGCATGGCAACATAATTGTCAACATTATTCTATACTTACACTCCTCTGACAATCTTACAGCACACTTTAATAGACCCTCAAAGGGCAAGGGCTGACCATCATTAACAGACTATCTATGCAGTCATTCTTAGCTAGCTTACTGCAGCTGCCTTCAGAAAACAGAGCTTCCATCTTCAGCTCCAGTTGAGCGTCTCTTTAGCACTGCTGGACGAATTGACTCACTCACCCTGGTGCAATCAACTAAGTTCTCTAACAGACTATAATTTTGAAAACTTCTACTCCTAAAAATCAAATAAAGTCTAGCTTGTTTTAACTTAATGGATCATAATTGTAAATCGTATTGTGGGCACAGGTCTGGCCAACTTATAATACAATTGAATGTACATATATTATTACAATTTACAGGTCATTGGCCCATTGGATGTTTTAGTTTAAAAATAGAGTAAATTAAAAATTATTGAAATTTTTTAAATCATGCGCCAATTTTCAAGAAATAATTGAAAAGTAATTGGTAATTGAATTACAATCAAAATGTAATTGTAATTGAATTACTTTCACAATCAAGTAATTGTAATTGTAATTCAATTACATTTACAAGCATGTAATTGCAATTATAATTGAATTACATTTGCAATGTAATTGATACAACACTGGCTAAGGAAGGCGGTTGCTAAAGGGGCCAAGTCTGACTTTGAAACTGGTTGCTAATGAGGCTGACACAGAGGCTGCTTGCTTCAAAGCTTGATTGTTAAGAAGGCTGGTTGCTATGAAAGTAGAATGCTACGGAGGTTAAGTATTAATAAGTAGGCTGATTGCTAAGGAGGCTTTACTTTTATAATGGCAAGTACGATAAAAGGTATTTCTGATACAATGAATATGGCGGTCAGATTTGTGAAATAACCCTGTCAAATTACCGTGAGAAAATCCACCACTTTCGGGTCTATTACCTCCCTCTCCCAAACTCCACACTTTAGCCCTTTTATTGCTGTAATTTACGGCACCATTATTTCCATTGAAAGACCGCTAGTTTCCGAACGTCTCTGCTTTAGTGAATGCACCTATAATGTCGCGATTCTGCATCTACGGCATGCAAAGGCTTAATGTATGTAAAAAAATTGTAAAAAAAATTTTCGGTAAAAATAATTTTAAAAAAATTTTCCGTAAAAAAATTTTTTACAAAATTTTCCGAGTCGCGGCAAAAAAGTGACTCGGTCGCGTTACCGGAAACACACCATTATTTTGTTTTGGCCTTATGTATCAGGTTCTTCTCATCATGAAGTGTCTGTTACATTAGACTCGACAAAGAACTCTTTAAGATTGCTGCACTTTAATCAAGAATATAATAACTAATTTTTAGCACATAGTCTGTGCCAGTTTGGATAATTGTGTGTATAGCTAAATACTGGTCATGCATATATGTGCCCCAAGGAATCAAAATTAATCACTTGTCGGAAATTTTAGAATATGAGTATTTTACATATTTGTAAAGACCGCATTTTTTGCTTTAAAATGACACCAAAATTTTGGCTCTACCTAACTTTTTGACAAAGTTATGAATGATTGTCTCCAATTTTTGGAAATTATTTTAAATTAATTTTAATATAAAATCACGAAAACTAAAACAACACCTTTACAAAATCCTGAAAATACACATTAAAACAGCGAATTTCATTAAATGTAAGATATCAGAAATGTAAAAAAAACATATTTTTAGCCATTTCCATTAAAATCTGAAAATGAGCAATAAGTGACTCTCTTCGTATTTTGCTGTTTTCGTAGCAATGTAATTTGCCGACATCCGACTCATTTTTATTCCCTGGGTCACATACATGTACATATGATTCTTCAAACTTCAAACTCCTGAAGTCCAATAGCAATGGATAACTGGATTGCCACATGTGGGACAAAGAGGTTAAGGAATGAAGTGTGTGGATTTAGAGATGTATTTTGAGTATGGATCTGAGTCGTAGTTATTATTACAGAGAAATCAAGTAAGTAAAGTGCTTCAGTTGCTTTGACTTCATGCTAACACATCAAGTTGTCCGTAACAGATGGATATTAGTTACATTTTCTTAGCTGAAGTAATGCATGCTCGTTTACATACCTATATAGAAGAAACTCCTAACATGAAACTGTTGGGATTGCATCACTAACAATGAAATTTAGAATTAGGATTGCAAACATTTTAACTTGCTAGCAACAAATATGCCAACTTAAGTGAGAAAACTAGTAGATAACGTTTATAGCAGAAGACTATCAGCATCCTGTGCCAGCATTGGTGAATAAAAGTGTATTTTGTTGTAGGATAGTGGAGGTTTTCAAATGGTTTCCTTGTTGGCTTTGGCTGAAATTACAGAAGAAGGCGTTAAGTTTCAGTCTCCTCATGATGGTTCAGACATGATGCTCACTCCGGAGAAATCTATCGAAATACAAAACAGCATTGGTATTTATTTTATTTATTTATTAAGGTAACTAGATCGCTATTCGGGGTGATGGTTGATTGGTAATACACCTGTAGGTATGAAGAACAGAAGGACGTGGGTTCAGTGCCCGCTAGTCCCATAAGGTTGACTTAGCCTTCCACTCCCTAGAGGCGATGGTAAAATGAGCAGCAGTAGGATGGATCAGTGCCTAACAGGCTGTCATACAGTTATAAAACGACTCTTGTTTAACTTGATATCATGTGTTCCTACTATTTCATGTAATCATACTGTGGTTTATCAGTTTGAATTGAACAAACGATTCAACGAATATTATTATGATTATTAAATTGTGTTTGCTTTAACAGTTAAACAAGCATTGATCTTGCTGTGCTTTCATGCCAACTAACAACAGTTCCATGATGCTAGAGCCATTTGTCCAACATTATCCTGGCAAGAGGCTTATTAATGGGTTTTTTGTGTGCAGTGTGTCAGTGTGACTGTCTGATTTTGTTTGTGCAGTGATAGGCATTGGTAACTTTTCTTCTGATCTAGTTTTGTGGTTGATGTTCTATCAGATGCATGGTAGTATGCATAGTTGTAAAAAACAATAAAAACAAAATAAAAAACGAAATAAAACGTCGTTTCTTTCAAAAAAATAAAAAACGGAAAAAAACGAGAATAAAACGGAAAAGAAAATAATTTGACTTTGTTACATCTTTTGCTGCATTATAAAATTAAAAACCTTGTTTACACAATTTAATTTTAATTAGCAAATAACATAACTTTATAAGTAAACACCAAGTAACGTTAATCTACAACAATTATTTTCTTTTTTCATAAGTTTGGTTTAATAAGAAATTGAGTTATTAAAAATACTGAAATCTTTCAAATTTAAATTGTATGCACAAGTCCACATAAGTCCATACTGACATAAACAATTCAAAACTAAATTTTGTAACTATAGGCCTAGAGTGTACGTAATCAAAAATTGTACTTACAATTTTGACTTATATAAGAACGTAATAATATATTATGGAGTAATATCAGTCAGTTTATCAGTCAATCGGAGATTACTGTGTACAAAGACAACATTTCGCATTTTGGATAACTTAGAAATTCAGATAACTTTTATAAATTTTATTTCCTGTTCTGTGCTATTTTATTTCTCAAACTGATGACACTAAATAGTGACTTAAATTAGATGAATCCTTGAAAGGACAGAGACAACGTAAGGGATATCAGACAAAATTAAATTAAACAATTAATAACAGACAGTAAATAAATAAATAAACTTTCATAAAAACGGAAAAAACGAGACGAGAAATAAAAAACGAAAAACGACGTTTTTTGGAAAATAATAAAAAACGAAAAAAACGTTTTTTACAACTATGGTAGTATGGTTTCATTTAGGTGCTGATATCATCATGGCCTTAGATGACGTTGTGCACAGTACAGTAACAGGACCCAGGGTTGAAGAAGCAATGTACAGGTAACTCTTGATTTTAATTGAAGTCTTTGCTGTAACAGATAGCAACATTTTCTTGTAGGCTTGTCTCTGAAAATTTAAATGACATTTATCATTAAGTGGTAGTAAAGCTGTGGACTGCAGAACGACCAGGCCTTTTTGGGTAGTTTTTAATCTGATTCAATATTGTCTTAATTAAGTTAGATAAAATTAGGAAACTAGGTCTAATTAGTTTCAGTTTTGTATATGCTGAGGAGTCATAAAGTGTTTTTCAATTATTACAAAAGTCAATTGTATCTTCAAGCAAGCCTGGTCTAAGCTCCTTGAGAGCAGTCCTTCACTCACAGTTGCTTAACAGTGAAAGGTAGTGCTTAGTTGTTAAATGGTCTTGGTAATAGTAATATTGTTAGTAATGATAATTATATTACTACCACTAATGATAACATTACTAATGAGCAACAGCAGCAGAAGGGACGATGATGATGATAGTGAAAACCTATTGTGGTTTTAGAACGATACGATGGTTAGACCGATGCATTGGTGCCCATAAGAAGTCAGACATTCAGAGCCTCTTTCCGATCGTCCAGGGTGGACTCTATCCTGAACTGCGCAAGATCTGTGCAGAAGGTAGGAATTCATATCTGATAATATCGACATGATGCAGCTCCTTCATAGTCCAGCCAAGTGTAACTGGAATCATTGCTTTCTGACTGAAGACACGAAACTTACTCTGTAATGCTTCAAGGACAATTTCACTTATGCACACGCTATTCTTTATTAACCAATTGCTAATCGCACTTTGTGTGTACAGACATCTTATAAACACAGTTATAAAGCATTCTGACTAAATGAGTAGTTATAATTGAGTAGTTATAATTGTTGGTTGCAAATTGGTAAAAGGAAATTCCAGTTGGCTGTTGCTGCATTGCACTTAGTTAAGTAAGGCAATATACTGCTTTGAGATTGGCTGATGTCTTTGTCTTGTGTACAAGTGACTTGTACTATGCATCTAAAATTTGATAATGCTCACATACAAAGTAGAGAAGTGCACTTTGAAGTCAACTAACAGCAAGCATTATAGTCGAACACACAATTTATCCACTGATAAAGAGACTGGAGGAAGTTGCTTGTTTGTAATGTAAGTTTTCAGTTTAGAAGGAAAGATAGTCTCAGTGAGAGTCCAAAACATGAGGAGGTAGAGAGTTCCAGCAAATCTAAAGAAATGACAGCCAAAGACAAGACTTCTAATGACTCATCATTGGATATTATGGATTATATAGTTTTTTAGCAGTTTGGCTGTTTCAAATTACAGTTGGTTGGTCAGAAGTTTGTGTAAATAGGACACTGTTTCTGTGATTGATAGAGTTAATAAAGAGAGATGTTCCTGGATTTGCAATTGGAGGCTTGAGCGGTGGAGAGGAGAAGAGTGAATTCTGGAAGATGGTTACTCTGTCAACTGGAATTCTACCGAAAGAAAAGCCACGATACCTGATGGGAGTTGGGTCTGTCATCATTAATTGTTATCAGTGTTATAATTGTTATTTATTAATCAAATGTATTTGTGGGCTTTACAAAATTTACCTAGGTAACATCAGCAGATGGGAGGAGGCTATGAGAACATGGCCTGGCAAAATGCTATGTAGAGAAATTTACGAAGGCATGGGAGTTCTTAGTCATTTTCCTTTTGGATTGATGTAAACTGGTCACTACTGTGATCTGGATCGGTCAGTCTGGCAGAACTAAAAAATGCATTACTGGTAGGTTCAGTCTAAGGACCTAGACAACCATAGAAGTACTTGATTTGTCTTTGGTTGTCATTGTTGTCTCTGCTGTCAATGACTGTGTTATTGCAGCTGTAACGGAGACAAATCAGATAGCAGAAGTTGTCTGACATTTCTAGTGTTCATCTTGATACTAATTGTTGGAATTTTATTTATTTGTTTGTTTGTTTAAAGGAATAATTTAATTGGAATCTTTCTTTTTAGTTTTGCTGTGGATCTGGTTGTGTGTGTTGCTCTCGGCTGTGACATGTTTGACTGCGTCTATCCAACACGCACTGCTGTGAGTTAGGTTTTGGGGTTAATTTTCTGAAATCTGACAATCTAATACGATGCTGATGTGTTGTAGTGTGCAGTCATTTCAGAAGACATTTCTAAAATTCCACTTGAGGAAACTCCTGAGTAGTGTGCCCCTGGAAGTATGGCAAGGTCAAGTGAGAAATCTTAGATTGTTTCTGCATACAATAGATCTAAGGGAAATATCAAGCCTCTAACAATCAATTACCGGTAGATTCTAATCGATTAGCTAATCGATTAGGCAAGCAGCTAATTCTAGTTCTAATTAATTAGCAAATTTCAGTGATCGCGCCCTTCTCTGCTTGATATATAGATACAGTGAATTCTGGAATATGTACATGTATATATTATAAACTGGTATTGATTGGCAACTGTTGGATCTTTGTTGTCTTCAGCGATTTGGAGTGGCTCTAGTTCCAAGTGGCCAGCTCCAGCTTAAGAACAAAAAGTACCGAAAGGATTTTCAGCCTATCGACAGTTCATGCTCGTGTTCAACGTGCCGACAGTATACACGAGCATTTCTGCATACGATTGTAACCCAGGAACCAGTGTCCTGCTCTCTGCTAACGATCCATAATTTAGCCTATCAGGTAACTGCTCTGTCATATCTCAGTAATTTATACTTGCATAATTTCGTGTAGTGTCTTCCACAGTTCAACGTCACAGAAACTTCAATGTGTTCAGTCCATCTTTTTACGATAAGACAGCCCTGCAACGTGTGACAGAGTTTCTTGCCCATCCTCTGTCTCTTTTCTGTAAGCTTTGGAAAAATATTCTATTGAATCATGGCCATGCCATCAGGTTGTTAATGTTGGTGGTGCTATATAAATTTATGATTACAGTTACAGTTGGATTACTGGTTGAGAGAGTAGTGGTTAGCATGCTGGACTGTCAATCAAGACGTTGAGGGTTCAACCAGTGCAGAAATTTGGTTTGAGATTTCTGCTCTACCTGCACCCTAGCCAACTCAGTTATAATGAGTACACCGACTGTACACTGTCGGTGGAAAGATGAGAGAGCAAGGGAGAGGAATGGTCACCTGCCCTCATGCCGATGCTAAGAAAATGAAGTTGCTAACACTTCATACCCATGGCTGCCTCAGGGCTAGATTAAGATAGTCAGGGACTGCTCTTTTCTTCTTCCACTGTGGTTGTGTTTGTGCCTTCTGAACTTCTTGTGCACTGCCTAACTGTTGTAAAGGACATTATGAAATTACACTTGTACAGTATTGGATCATGAGAATGATCGTGACCTTGGGTCTGTGTTTCTGACTCACAAACATAAGTAAGTAAGTAAGTAGCCTTTTTAATAATGCAAATCAAACACATTTGACAAAATAGACAGTTGATGTAAATGTACTGTCTTTGGATCAGGAAAAACCCAGTTATTAGCAGCTATTATATAGAGTCCTTCTTTAGGCGAGTTTGTCTTGTAGGTGATGTCTCATACAGCATTATTTCATTGGCACATTGAACTAACCAGATAAGTTTGGCTATTTAGAATGTAATTGTAAAAGTAGAATGGGTTGTGTGGGATAGATGATGAGTTGATGATCGTGGTGTTTTGTGTGGGAGGATTGGGTCTCTGAAATGTGCAGTCTCCTACAGGAAGAGATAGACATTTGTTGGTTAAGTTGGCAGTGATCCTGGGAGTGAAATTAAATTCACTGTGTTTCTGATGATGTGTTTATTTTCAGTTGAATTTGATGAAAGAGATGCGTGAATCGATTGCTGACGACCAATTTCCCGACTTTGTTCAGGCATTCATGCTGAAGATGTTTCCAAAGCAAAATTATCCGCAGTGGGCAGTGGACGCTTTGGCCAGTGTAAAGATTTTCCTCTCTTGAGCCTCATATCCCGCAATTCAACTGTTGAATGCTTTAATGACAATTGTCACAATTGTTTACTAAAAGTGACTGGGAACCAATGTAGCTCGTCATTAAAGTGTTAAAACAGGGTCCAATCAATGGATCAATTTTATCAGGTCCTGTAAAGTCCTAGGAAACTGTTTTGGTCATTTCGTCTTTTAATATTTCTTTGCTAGAAAGAGAACAACTAGGTATTTCATTAATGTGAACTGTTAGTAAGATTTCTGTGCTGCCACGATCTCAACTTTCTTTTAAAATTATGTTGAAATGTGCTAATCTGTTCATTTCATAAATAATGTGTCCTGTTACTAGAAGTTCCCAATGGATTGGCAACGTTATTAGGAAATCTTATTCCAGTTTAAGCCTTCTTTAAGTATGCACCCACATATCATATATCTAAAGTCCTCAGAGGTGTTGAAAGTTGTTTGAATTCTTAATTCTCATGTGATCCATTTGGGATGTGGTTATGAAAGGCTAAAGGGGTGCTCGATAGTGTAGTGGTTAGCGCGCTGGACTCATTCGGCAGGTTGGGGGTTCAAATCCCCGCCAGGGCAGAAAATTTGGTTCGACATTTCTGTTCCACCTGCACCCCTAGCCAACTCAGCTATATTGAGTACACTGACCATACACTGTCGGTGGGAAGATGAGACGGTGAGGGAGAGGATTGGCCACCCGCCCTCATATGCCGAGGCTAAGAAAATGAAGTCGCTAACACTTCATACCATGGCTGCCTCAGGGCTAGCTCAAAGGACTGCTCTTCTTCTGTGAAAGGCTAAAGCTGGCAAGAAGATATCTTCTTGATAAATTTCTGCGTTAATAATGGTATATGGTCGAGCAGATGCTGATGGAGTTGAACATTACCTGGTTTTTACTGCATTGGTTGCAATGCATTGGTATAGACTATAGAAGATATTATGTATAACATATACAGGTTCCAGTATGTCCTGTTTCTGTGTTGGTGGATATTTATTGGTGCCAATTATTATCTCTGCTGTTAATCTCTGCTCGTTTTGTTATTATTTCTAATTCAGTCGAATCTAGAATCATTACAGTGCAGACGGGCATTGTTCAAGTGACTGGCTTCTTATAGTAACTGTATTAAAAGAGAACCAGTTGACGTTTTGTGATAATTTGATCCAGTACAACACAAAGTTTGAACCACTTGTTTACCTAGAAGAATTATGAACATGGTCTTAGATGTGACATTTAAGATAAAATGTAAATATTTATTGATATTTTTAATACTGCTCTAGTATATTTTAGTTCTGTTTTAAGTAAATTTGCAGCTGGTATAATGTGCACGATGATCGATAGTCATATTACACTCTGCAAATACTTTCTTAGAACTAATTATTTTAAAAATTAAGTAGAACATGAAATTGGATCTGTTCTTTAGTTTTGTGCTATTGTGTGATGTCTGTTGTGTAGGATGCTTAAACTGTATTCCAATGATGTCAGTTGGTGCCTACTTACTTTAGCAGACTCAGTGGCTTCTATCCCCCCTAAAGAACCGGGCTCAATACCTCCCCCTCCCCCCTCCTGAGCGGGGCCTTCCCTCTCTCCCAGATCCCATATAGCCGACGTGAGTTTTAGCTAATTTCTGATTAGATAAATGTGTCTGTAATAAATATCATCGATCCAACTTCTATTTATGCGAAGATTTCTTTCATCAATCCAGCTTCCATTATTTTAGGCAAACAATTATTTTCATCAATCCATCTTCAATTTTAAATTCACCATAAACAATGGATAGCCTACCAATGCAAAATAGCCTAGTTAAAGCACCTAAAATGGAGGACTACTGGTAAAGTTGTTCAGTGTTTAAGCATGCGAGTCAACGGGTGTGAATTAAGTAGATTAAAATATCGCATTCACAATCACCGAAATGCAACAAATTCATCAATGTAAGAACTTACTCAACTTCTGTCGAGCATTAATGCATTATGGCATGGAGAGGAGAGTTGCTCACAATGCGAAACTGATCATAAGGTTCAAGCAAAGGTTACAGTTAATTGGGTACGTACAGTACGCCACGGTGCCGCTAAGTTGTTAACCTGGTAAACTTGAAGGCGTGATGCTTTTGACAGTGTTCTGTCCATTTGTCGGATTTGTCCATTTGAATGTTGCCGCATGCCAACTCGCAACCTCCATATTTATATTTCGTTTTTTCACGCGGCATAGTATTTTTAGTTAATGAAATACGTAGGCCTAAGTTAAAGCATATTTTTAGGTCTAGGACATTCCCTCTCCCGGACATTTACCCCCGGACGTTTCCCTCCGAAGATGGACTGATGAAAATAATTCTTTACTTTAATAGAAGTTGGATTGATGAAAGAAATTCTTTACTTTAATAGAAGTTGGATTAATGAAAAAATTCTTTTCCTTAAATAGAAGCTGGATTCATGAAACAAATTCTATGCTTAAATAAAAGTTGGATTTATGAAAGAAATTCTTTGCTTAAATAGAAATTAGATTGATGAAAGAAGGTCTTTGCTTCAATCAAAGTTAGGTTAATGACAGTTATCATGGACAATGGTAGAGTTACCTACTTACTGTTCGAGGGAAATGTCCGGCGGGGGGAATGTCCGGGGGAAATGTCCGGATACCGCATATTTTTAAGTTAAAACCAATGTAAATGTTTATTTTTGTCACAACTATGCAGCCGATAATGTTGCTCGATTAAGTGCGAGAATGCCATAACACATTAAGTAAGCTAACAGTGTGTTAACAAAATCCAGGGACTTAGTCGGAGGGTGTCACCGGTTCACACTAATAATATTTATACAAGAAATGTGGGTCTTTCACAGGACTGTGAGTGAAGACTCTGTAACTTGCAGAAAGTGTGATAAAAATTGAAAACAAACACTTCCCCCAATTTTTCACTGGGCTCAACTTGCGCCCGCCCTGTATAGGGATAGAAGCCCCTGAGCAGACGCTTTGTAATAGTTCTGAACAAGTTGTTATGCTCATTTGTTTCTGACACCTCAGATTCAGATTACTGACCTTTTGCATAGTAAGTGCAATAAATATATAACTGCACAAGGTTAACACCACGGACAAGTGATGGAAGGTGTGAATATCAGTGACAGGTGATAGGTAAGATTATTGATCTTAGAGAAGTTTTAAGGGTACTGTAGATTACATTCTAACAGAAGTAAGAATTGGGCTCAGCTTAGATGCTGCTTCAACATTTCCTTGAAGATGTACTCCTGAACATGTGGTCTTTAATGTACACTGTACAATTCTACTTTTGAACAAAGGCAGTTAAGGGCAAACAACTTGATCATCACAAGTATCTTGCCACGACCAAGCTGTACGCTGCACCCAGTCGTGAGGCTTAAACCTTCAATCACAAAGCATCCTCATTAATTTATGACCTGATCTCTGATTCCTAGGTATTGAATTTGTTTTCGGGCAACTGACATCTGGTTGCGATCGATTGTTGACTGTCGGCAAACAAATCTCTCTGGATTGTTCTATTTGTCTAGGAACATTTGTTGAAACAACCTGGCAGATACGGCATTGGCAGTGTTGTCAAATAGAGGTTTATAATTATTTCACGTGGAAACATTATTTGCTGGATTATACTCTATTATTCAGGCCGCAGAAATGAGTTTTGGTTCATCACTTGCACTGTTCTTTGTAAACCCTCGTACAAAACAACCAACCGTCTGTGGATGGCTTGTTACATTACTCTTTATGTCATTGTTAATTAATGTTCTGATTTCAAAAGTCTCCCGACGTAACACAGAAGAAAAAGATGAGGTTGTCAGTGTGCACGACGTTAACCCAAAGTTCCGGAATTTTCCAACTCACATTCCAGGTCAACAGGAGGAAAATATCATTAGTCTTGAGGGAGATGGCACAAATGGTGAAGAAGGAGACTTCCAGCCACTTCCAATTCCTGAAGAAGAAGACTTCCAGCCACTTCCAATTCCTGTTTTTGATGAGAAGGTTGCAATGCCTGTTTTTGATCCAAACGTGCAGCTCAGAAAGAAACAAGTTATCAATGAAGATATGAAGAAGGGAGGAGGTGGAGCAAAACTGGCTGAAAAACTGGCTGAACACCAGAAGCCACAACCGAAGCAGTTTCCAGTCGACGTTCTGCTAAGACCAGACGTTTCGTGTGATGACGAGCGTTCGCTGCTTATGGTTATCTTCAGTCTACCCGAAAATCGGGGAGGAAGATCGGCCATAAGACAGACATGGGCGCGGTTCAGTGGTGACAAGTACCCTTCAGCAGAAATCAGGTGAGAGGATTTTCCTATGACCCCATTCCTCAGACCATTGCCCAACAAATACTAATCCAGCTCAATTTATCTTGGTTTAACTATTGCACATCCCCAAACAGGGAAGTTGTGGTGGATGTGCAGTAGTCTAGTGGTTAGCATACTGGATTGTCGGTTGAGAGGTCGGGGTTTCAAATCCCTACCAATCCAGAAACTTGTGTGGAGATTTCTGCTCCGCCTGTGCCCTCTAGCCAACTTGGCTATAATGAGTTCAATGACCATACAGTGTCCGTGGGAGATCAGGCCATGAGGGATAGAGCTGGCCACCTGCCCTAATATGTCAGGGTTCAGAGAAATTAAGTGGCTAACACTTCATACCCGTGGCCTTAAAGGACTGGTTCTTCTTCACTCTGCCAGCCAGCATCATTTCAGTAGAATCAAATATTGACCTATTCTACCCATATAATGAACCAATTTTCATCTTGATGTTACACTTGAGTACTGTAGCCTAGTCCCTAACAGATGAGATTGATCGAGTTTTCCCAGGTCTCGCTTGATTTTCAAACTCAATGTTTCAGAATGAAAGTTCACAAAGAATGGCATCTAACACCGATATTTACTTGGTGCTCTTGGGGTTTAACCCAGCACAATGACCAAACACAGGGTAGACAGTGGAATGAGAACCATGCAATAAACAGTCAAAACATTAAAGTATTAATAAAACAGTAAGTTAAAAGACTCCTGATCGAATTGCTGCTATTTCTACTGTAAACCCCATCAAGGGAAGATGGCTATAAATGAACACATTGACTGCACACACAGTGCTGCAGGGTTAGACAGATAGGAGGGGTTGAGCAAGTAGTTTATTCTGTGAGAGATGCTCCATACACTGACAAATACAATACAAGAATGGAGTTTGTTATCTGCCCTTGCTGTCAAGGCTTGGAAAATGAAGTCAGTAGCACTTCATGCCCATGACTGCGGCTAGCTTAGAGACTGGCTTCTTCAAAAGACAATTAGTTCTACAGAAACTAATTTCTATAGAACTTCAATTTGTTTGTGTAATTGGATGCCAACTTTACTAGTAATTATCCAAGAACTTTGTTAGTGCCACCATAATAGTATTCTAGGATGCCAAATGGTTGTTAACGGTTGGTTTTTACTGGCAGGTGGAGTTCCATATTCGTTATCGGTCGAGCACAGACCGACTGGTTGGAGGAGGAAATAAAAGCCGAGAACGTGAGACACCGTGATATACTACAGGGTGACTTCATCGACAGTCCGTTCGAGGACACTCGCAAATTCATGTTGGCCTTAAAGTGGATGATGGGATCAACTCAACTGAACCACAAATGCCAAGTGCGCTACGTAATGAAATCCAAGGACAACATATTCCACAACATGAATGCCATCTCCGGTTGGCTCAAGGCCAAATTCTCCGATGATGACAAGGGTCTCTACGTTGGTAGACTGCTTCGCAAGGACGCTCCCAATCGAGACCCTGACGACCCATACTACGTGTCGCCTGCCGATTATCCCAAGCAGTTCTTTCCCGATTTGATCCAGGGTCCGGTCTATCTGTTTTCCTACGACGCTCTGACGCATATGAACGAAGCGATGGGAAGAGTGACGCCGATTGCCATGGAAGACGCGTACGTCGGGCTTCTGGCGGAAAAGAGTGAAATCACTCCACGGCACAACGACCACTTCCAGATGTTGTCACACATTCGGGATGGATGTCACTTTCTGCGCATGTTTTTCATCTACAACATTCTGCCAAACGATCATCTGGTCGTTGATAGAAACATCGATGCAGCCAAACACAACAAGAAATGTGGAGCTGTAAGACAAGCCTATAACCACATAGAAGCCTAAGGAGCCAAATTCTGACAGAGGACAAATGAAAAATTACAATCGACATCGTAAAATGATTATGTTTCTATTGAACCCTCATGATTTCGTCTATTGCCGAGTTTTCTTTCTCAATGGCCACTGCCGGGTGGATCCAGTATCTGAAGTTCTAGAAGAGTATAAGTCATAGCAGCGGCGCCGCTAGGATTTTCATTGTGTATGCACAATCAGCATGCGACCATGCGTAGGCCAGGGACGAAAGTATGTGGGGGGGTACGAAGAATGATCAGCGTCCGAACTTTTTAGAATTTCCACACTGTAATGGTAGCAGTTTTGGCAGTCATCTGAACAAAATTGCTCTATAAATTCAGTGCTGGTAGGACCAGCTGTCACTAAGATGTAGTTTGAGTCGTTTTTGATTTTGACTGCAGACAATACTATAGTAGCAAACCAGACATTTATCGAAATTAATATAAAAACTAGAAAATACGTTCAATTTTCAAGAACGCCATAAGCCTAAGCCTTAAGGTATAAACATATCGCTGACTAGACACAATTAGCAGAAATAGTTAACAAATGGTACACAAACCAAGCAAAAAGGATTCAACTACCGAATCGTGAAGCCATGTGGTAATGATGTAGTTTAACTAAAATGTTCAAGGAACAAAACAGTTTGAAATTTGATATTTTGAAATTTGAAAGATAACACTGGAGAAAAGCCATTTAGGTGTGCAAATATAATATTTGTACAAATGTCATATTAAGTATATTGGACTAATTAAATATGCAGATTTGACTGATGGAACAGTATATTATAGCCTACTCATTATAATATGGTAGTATTATATATTATAATAGTAAATAATATCATTTGGCTATTTTAACAGATCTCCAAAACTACAAACCGTTTAGATTACTTATTGACATCCTAGATTACTATTCATTGAATTCATATTGTGAAGACTTTGTTATTGTGAGGTCGGCAAACATTTTCCTTCGCTGACGCTAACTCATGACTCTGGAAATTTCGTGGCACTTCTGATATTTCGATCACAGACCCACAGTAGTGTAAATCTTCGTAGGCTAATGTCATAATGTTCCACGCAATGCCTATGAGATCGTTAATTCAGAATGTCTGAATGTGTGTTCAGTAAACTCGAGGCAGTATTGTCGCAGAATGTCGTGCGGGCAAGTTCTACAATATATATTGCTCGATATGAGCGCAGACATCAGTAGCACAGAACAGATATCGGTCTGCTTATCAAAGTTGATGGCGGTAACAACCCCGGTTGAGCCGGTTCTGAGAATGTGGTAAAAGAACAATTAACAGCTTTCATCCCAACTCGTAACGCCACTGGCGAAACTATTATGACAATCGTCGAGCAGCAGCTATCTGAGGTCAGACTCGAAGAGAGCAATTTGAGGAAAGGGAGAAAGAGAGCGAAATGTAGGGGAGGGAGGAAGAGAGCGAAATGGAGGAAAGGGAGGAAGAGAGCGAAATGGAGGGTAGGGAGGAAGAGAGCGAAATGGAGGGTAGGGAGAAAGAGAGCGAATGGAGGGTAGGAAGGAAGAGAGCAAATGGAGGGTAGCGAGGAAGGGAGGAAGAGAGCGAAATGGAGGAAAGAGAGGTAGACAGCAAGTGAAGGGTAGGGAGGAAGAGAGCAAATGGAGGAAAGGGGAGGAAGAGAGCGAAATGGAGGAAGGGGAAGTCCATAAATGACGTCACGCACCTAGGGAGGAGGGGGGCGGAAATTTGTGACGAAGTGTGACATGGGGTTGGGGGTCTGAGAAGTGTGACGTCACACCAGGTCTGTGTCATTAAATTTAACAATAAACAACAATTTAATTTTATTAATAACAGTACTAATTTTGAGGACTAAATTTTCATTATTTTTAAAATTATTTTAATGTATACGGGCACTATTATTAATAATTTTCTAATTATTTCAATATTTGGTCACCATTACATTTTAAAATATTCATGCTTTCCCTATTTGTTCCACGAAGGAGCATTTTGCTTCGCCATGGAAAATTTGGGGGGGGGAAGGCTCAGAGCTTTGTGACGTCATTTTCAGAGGGGGTGTTACTTTTGAAAGTGACGAAGTGTGACGAGGGGAGAGGGGGTTAAAAATCGGCCAAAATTGCGTGACGTCATTTATGGACGGCCCCGAAGAGAGGAAATTGAGAGGAAAGAGAGGAAGGGAGGAAGAGAGCGAAATGGAGCAAAGAGAGGTAGACAGCAAGTGGAGGGTAGGGAGGAAGAGAGCGAGATGGAGGAAAGGGAGGAAGAGAGCGAAATAGAGGAAAGAGAGGAAGAGGTGCGAAATGGAGGAAAGTGAGGAAGAGAGCGAAATGGAGGATAGAGAGGTAGAGAGCTATATCGAGGAAAGGGAGGAAGAGAGCGAAATGAAGGGTAGGGAGGAAGAGAGCGAAATGGAGGAAAGGGAGGTAGAGAGCGAAATGGAGGAAAGTGAGGAAGAGAGCGAAATGGAGGAAAGGGAGGAAGAGAGCGAAATGGAGGAAAGGGAGGAAGAGAGCGAAATGGAGGAAAGGTGCGAAATGGAGGAAAGGGTGGAAGAGAGCGAAATGGATGAAAGGGAGGAAGAGAGCGATATGGAGTAAAAGAGGAAGAGGAGCGAAATGGAGGAAAGGGAGGAAGAGGTGCGAAATGGAGGAAAGGTAGGAAGAGAGCGAAATGGAGGAAAGGGAGGTAGAGAGCTAAATGGAGGAAAGGGAGGAAGAGAGCGAAATGGAGGGAAGGGCGGAAGAGAGCGAAATGGAGGGAAAGGGAGGAAGAGAGCGAAATGGAGGAAAGAGAGGTAGAGAGCGATATGGAGGAAAGGGAGGAAGAGAGCGAAATGGAGGAAAGGGAGGAGGTGCGAAATGGAGGAAAGGGAGGAGGAGCGAATGGAGGAAAGGGAGGAGGGAGCGAATGGTGGAAAGGAAGGAGGTGCGAATGGAGGAAAGGGAGAAGAGGTGAGAATGGAGGAAAGGGAGGAGGAGAGCGAATGGAGGAAAGGGAGGAAGAGAGCGAAATGGAGGAAAGAGAGGTAGAGAGCGAAGTGGAGAGTAGGGAGGAAGAGAGCGCGAGATGGAGGTAGGGAGGAAGAGAGCGAAATAGAGGAAAGGGAGGAAGAGAGCGAAAATGGAGGAAAGGGAGGTAGAGAGCGAAATGGAGGAAAGGGAGGAAGAGAGCGAAATGGAGGAAAGGGAGGAAGAGAGCGAAATGGAGGAAGAGAGCGAAAGGAAGGAAAGGTGCGAAATGGAGAAAAGGGAGGAAGAGAGCGAAATGGAGGAATGGTGCGAAAATAGGAAAAAGGGAGGAAGAGAGCGAAATGGAGGAAAGAAAGGAGGAAGAGGTGCGAAATGGAGGAAATGGAGGAAGAGAGCGAAATGGAGGGTCAGGAGGAAGAGAGCGAAATGGATGAAAGGGAGGAAGAGAGCGAAATGGAGGAAAGGGAGGAAGAGAGCGAAATGGAGGAAAGGGAGGAAGAGAGCGAAATGGAGAAAAAGGAGGAAGAGAGCGAAATGGAGGAAAGGGAGGAAGAGAGCGAAATGAAGGAAAGGGAGGAAGAGAGCGAAATGGAGGGAAAGGAGGAAGAGAGCGAAATGGAGGAAAGGGAGGAAGAGAGCGAAATGGAGGGAAGGGGAGGAAGAGAGCGAAATGCAGGAAAAGGGAGGAAGAGAGCGAAATGGAGGAAAGGGAGGAAGAGAGCGAAATGGAGGAAAGGGAGGAGAGAGAGCGAAATGGAGGAAAGGGAGGAGGAGAGCGAAATGGAGGAAAGGGAGGAAGAGAGCGAAATGGAGGAAAGGGAGGAAGAGAGCGAAATGGAGGAAAGGAGGAAGAGAGCGAAATGGAGGAAAGGGAGGAAGGAAAGCGAAAATGGAGGAAAGGGAGGAAGGGAGAATGGAGGAAAGGGAGGAAAAGGAGCGAAATGGAGGAAAGGGAGGAAGAGAGCGAAATGGAGGAAAGGGAGGAAGAGAGCGAAAATGGAGGAAAGGGAGGAGGAGAGCGAAAAAGGGAGGAAAGGGAGGAAGAGAGCGAAATGGAGGAAAGGGAGGAGGAGCGAAATGGAGGAAAGGGAGGAGGAGCGAAATGGAGGAAAGGGAGGAGGTGCGAATGGAGGAAAGGGAGGAGGAGAGCGAAAATGGAGGAAAGGGAGGAGGAGAGCGAAATGGAGGAAAGGAGGGAGGAGCGAATGGAGGAAAGGGAGGAAGAGAGCGAAATGGAGGAAAGGGAGGAGGAGAGCGAAATGGAGGAAAGGGAGGAGGTGCGAAATGGAGGAAAGGGAGGAGGAGAGAGAATGGAGGAAAGGGAGGAGGAGCGAAATGGAGGAAAGGGAGGAAGAGGTGAAATGGAGGAAAGGGAGGAGGAGAGCGAATGGAGGAAAGGGAGGAGGAGAGCCGAAATGGAGGAAAGGGAGGAGAGAGCGAAATGGAGGGAAAGGGAGGAGAGAGCGAAATGGAGGAAAGGGAGGAAGAGAGCGAAATGGAGGAAAGGGAGGAAGGAGCGAATGGAGGAAAGGGAGGAAGAGAGCGAAATGGAGGAAAGGGAGGAGAGAGCGAAATGGAGGAAAGGGAGGAGGAGCGAAATGGAGGAAAGGGAGGAAGAGAGCGAAATGGAGGAAAGGGAGGAGGTGAGAATGGAGGAAAGGAGAAGAGGTGAGAAATGGAGGAAAGGGAGGAAGAGAGCGAATGGAGGAAAGGGAGGAAGAGAGCGAAATGGAGGAAAGGGAGGAAGAGAGCGAAATGGAGGAAAGGGAGGAAGAGAGCGAAATGGAGGAAAGGGAGGAAGGGAGCGAAATGGAGGAAAGGGAGGAAGAGAGCGAAATGGAGGAAAGGGAGGAAGAGAGCGAAATGGAGGAAAGGAGGAAGAGAGCGAAATGGAGGAAAGGGAGGAAGAGAGCGAAATGGAGGAAAGGGAGGAAGAGAGCGAAATGGAGGAAAAGGGATGAAGAGAGCGAAATGGAGGAAGGAGATTTGAGAGCGAAATGGAGGAAAGGGAGGAAGAGAGCGAAATGGATGAAAGGGAGGAAGAGAGCAAAATGGAGGAAAGGGAGGAAGAGAGCGAAATGGAGGAAAGGGAGGAAGAGAGCGAAATGGAGGAAAGGGAGGAAGAGAGCGAAATGGAGGAAAGGGAGGAAGAGAGCGAAATGGAGGAAAGGAGGAAGAGAGCGAAATGGAGGAAAGGGAGGAAGAGAGCGAAATGGAGGAAAGGGAGGAAGAGAGCGAAATGGAGGGTAGGGAGGAAGAGAGCGAAATGGAGGAAAGGGAGGAAGAGAGCGAAATGGAGGAAAGGGAGGAAGAGAGCGAAATGGAGGAAAGGGAGGAAGAGAGCGAAATGGAGGAAAGGGAGGAAGAGAGCGAAATGGAGGAAAGGGAGGAAGAGAGCGAAATGGAGGAAAGGGAAGAAGAGAGAAAAGGAGCGAAATGGAGGAAGAGGCAGAGAGGAAAGGGAGAGCGAAATGGAAAGGGAGGAAGAGAGCGAAATGGAGGAAAGGGAGGAAGAGAGCGAAATGGAGGAAAGGGAGGAAGAGAGCGAAATGGAGGAAAGGGAGGAAGAGAGCGAAATGGAGGAAAGGGAGGAAGAGAGCGAAATGGAGGAAAGAGAGGCGAAATGGAGGAAAGGGAGGAAGAGAGCGAAATGGAGGAAAGGGAGGAAGAGAGCGAAATGGAGGAAAGGGAGGAAGAGAGCGAAATGGAGGGTAGGGAAAGGAAGAGAGCGAAATGGAGTGAAAGGGAGGAAGAGAGCGAAATGGAGGAAAGGGAGGAAGAGAGCGAAATGGAGGAAAGGGAGGAAGAGAGCGAAATGGAGGAAAGGGAGGAAGAGAGCGAAATGGAGGAAAGGGAGGAAGAGAGCGAAATGGAGTGAAAGGGAGGAAGAGAGCGAAATGGAGGAAAGGGAGGAAGAGAGCGAAATGGAGGAAAGGGAGGAAGAGAGCGAAATGGAGGAAAGGGAGGAAGAGAGCGAAATGGAGGAAAGGAGGAAGAGAGCGAAATGGAGGAAAGGGAGGAAGAGAGCGAAATGGAGGAAAGGGAGGAAGAGAGCGAAATGGAGGAAAGGGAGGAAGAGAGCGAAATGGAGGAAAGGGAGGAAGAGAGCGAAATGGAGGAAAGGGAGGAAGAGAGCGAAATGGAGGAAAGGGAGGAAGAGAGCGAAGGAGGAAAGGGAGGATGGAGGAAAGGGAGAGAAGAGAGAGCGAAATGGAGGAAAGGGAGGAAGAAGCGAAATGGAGGAAAGGAAAGAAGAGAGCGAAATGGAGAGCGAGGATGAAGAGAGCGAAATGGAGGAGGGGAGGAAGAGAGCGAAATGGAGGAAAGGGAGGAAGAGAGCGAAATGGAGTGAAAGGGAGGAAGAGAGCGAAATGGAGGAAAGGGAGGAAGAGAGCGAAATGGAGGAAAGGGAGGAAGAGAGCGAAATGGAGGAAAGGGAGGAAGAGAGCGAAATGGAGGAAAGGGAGGAAGAGAGCGAAATGGAGGGAAAGGGAGGAAGAGAGCGAAATGGAGGAAAGGGAGGAAGAGAGCGAAATGGAGGAAAGGGAGGAAGAGAGCGAAAATGGAGGAAAGGGAGGAAGAGAGCGAAATGGAGGAAAGGGAGGAGAGAGCAAATGAGGAGCGAAAGGGAAGAAAGGGAGGAAGAGAGCGAAATGGAGGAAAGAGAGGAGAAAGGAGATGAAATGGAGGAAAGGGAGGAAGAGAGCGAAATGGAGGAAAGGGAGGAAGAGAGCGAAATGGAGGAAAGGGAGGAAGAGAGCGAAATGGAGGAAAGGGAGGAAGAGAGCGAAATGGAGGAAAGGGAGGAAGAGAGCGAAATGGAGGAAAGGGAGGAAGAGAGCGAAATGGAGGAAAGGGAGGAAGAGAGCGAAATGGAGGAAAGGGAGGAAGAGAGCGAAATGGAGGAAAGGGAGGAAGAGAGCGAAATGGAGGAAAGGGAGGAAGAGAGCGAAATGGAGGAAAGGGAGGAAGAGAGCGAAATGGAGAAAGCCTAAGAGAGCGAAATGGAGGAAAGGGAGGAAGAGAGCGAAATGGAGGAAAGGGAGGAAGAGAGCGAAATGGAGGAAAGGGAGGAAGAGAGCGAAATGGATAAAGGGAGGAAGAGAGCGAAATGGAGGAAAGGGAGGAAGAGAGCGAAATGGAGGAAAGGGAGGAAGAGAGCGAAATGGAGGAAAGGGAGGAAGAGAGCGAAATGGAGGAAAGGGAGGAAGAGAGCGAAATGGAGGAAAGGGAGGAAGAGAGCGAAATGGAGGAAAGGAAGGAAGAGAGCGAAATGGAGGAAAGGGAGGAAGAGAGCGAAATGGAGGAAAGGGAGGAAGAGAGCGAAATGGAGGAAAGGGAGGAAGAGAGCGAAATGGAGGAAAGGGGAGGAGGAGAGCGAAATGGAGGAAAGGGAGGAAGAGAGCGAAATGGAGGAAAGGGGAGGAAGAGAGCGAAATGGAGGAAAGGGAGGAAGAGAGCGAAATGGAGGAAAGGGAGGAAGAGAGCGAAATGGAGGAAAGGGAGGAAGAGAGCGAAATGGAGGAAAGGGAGGAAGAGAGCGAAATGGAGGAAAGGGAGGAAGAGAGCGAAATGGAGTGAAAGGGAGGAGGACTAGCGAAATGGAAAGGGAGGAAGAGAGGAAATGGAGGAAAGGAGGAAGAGAGCGAAATGGAGTGAAAGGAGGAAGAGAGCATTTTGAAATGGAGAAATTTTGAAAGAAGAGAGCGAAATGGAGGAAAGGGAGGAAGAGAGCGAAATGGAGGAAAGGGAGGAAGAGAGCGAAATGGAGGAAAGGGAGGAAGAGAGCGAAATGGAGGAAAGGGAGGAAGAGAGCGAAATGGAGGAAATAGAGGAACTCAGCGAAATGGATGGTAGGAGGAAGAGAGCGAAATGGAGGAAAGGGAGGAAGAGAGCGAAATGGAGGAAAGGAGGAAGAGAGCGAAATGGAGGAAAGGGAGGAGAGAGCGAAATGGAGGAAAGGAGGAAGAGAGCGAAATGGAGGAAAGGGAGGAAGAGAGCGAAATGGAGGAAAGGGAGGAAGAGAGCGAAATGGAGGAAAGGGAGGAAGAGAGCGAAAATTTCGGAGGAAGAGAGCGAAATGGAGGAAAGGGAGGAAGAGAGCGAAATGGAGGTAAGGGAGGAAAGAGAGCGAAATGGAGGAAAGGGAGGAAGAGAGCGAAATGGAGGAAAGGGAGGAAGAGAGCGAAATGGAGGAAAGGAGGAAGAGAGCGAAATGGAGGAAAGGGAGGAAGAGAGCGAAATGGAGGAAAGGGAGGAAGAGAGCGAAATGGAGGAAAGGGAGGAAGAGAGCGAAATGGAGGAAAGTTGAGGAAGAGAGCGAAAAATGGAGGAAAGGGAGGAAGAGAGCGAAATGGAGGAAAGAAGGAAGAGAGCTTTCATGGAGGAAAGGGAGGAAGAGAGCGAAATGGAGGAAAGGGAGGAAGAGAGCTAAATGGAGGAAAGGGAGGAAGAGAGCGAAATGGAGGAAAGGGAGGAAGAGAGCGAAATGGAGGAAAGGGAGGAAGAGAGCGAAATGGAGGAAAGGGAGGAAGAGAGCGAAATGGAGGGTAGGGAGGAAGAGAGCGAAATGGAGGAAAGGGAGGAAGAGAGCGAAATGGAGGGGGAGGAAGAGAGCAAATGGAGGAAAAGAGGCAGAAATGAGAGGAAATGGAGAGGAAGAGAGCGAAATGGAGGAAAGGGAGGAAGAGAGCGAAATGGAGGAAAGGGAGGAAGAGAGCGAAATGGAGGAAAGGGAGGAAGAGAGCGAAATGGAGGAAAGGGAGGAAGAGAGCGAAATGGAGGGGAGGAAGAGAGCGAAATGGAGGAAAGGGAGGAAGAGAGCGAAATGGAGGAAAGGAGGAAGAGAGCGAAATGGAGGAAAGGGAGGTTCAGAGAGCGAAATGGAGGAAAGGGAGGAAGGAGCGAAAATGGAGGAAGCGAATGAAGAGAGCGAAATGGAGAGGAGGAAGAGAGCGAAATGGAGGAAAGGGAGGAGAGAGCGAAATGGAGGAAAGGGAGGAAGAGAGCAAAATGGAGGAAAGGGGGAGGAAGAGAGCGAAACGGAGGAGGAAAGGGAGGAAGAGAGCGAAATGGAGGAAAGGGAGGAAGAGAGCGAAATGGAGGAAAGGGAGGAAGAGAGCGAAATGGAGGAAAGGGAGGAAGAGAGCGAAATGGAGGAAAGGGAGGAAGAGAGCGAAATGGAGGAAAGGGAGGAAGAGAGCGAAATGGAGGAAAGGGGAGAAGAGAGCGAAATGGAGGAAAGGGAGGAAGAGAGCGAAATGGAGGAAAGGGAGGAAGAGAGCGAAATGGAGGAAAGAGAGGAAGAGAGCGAAATGGAGGAAAGGGAGGAAGAGAGAAAATGGAGGAAAGAGAGGAAGAGAGCGAAATGGAGGAGGGTAATGGAGGAAGAGAGGAAGAGAGCGAATGGAGGGTAGGGAGGAAGAGAGCGAAATGGAGGAAAGGGAGGAAGAGAGCGAAATGGAGGAAAGGGAGGAAGAGAGCGAAATGGAGGAAAGGGAGGAAGAGAGCGAAATGGAGGAAAGGGAGGAAGAGAGCGAAATGGAGGAAAGGGAGGAAGAGAGCGAAATGGAGGAAAGGGAGGAAGAGAGCGAAATGGAGGAAAGGAGGAAGAGAGCGAAATGGAGTGAAAGGGAGGAAGGAAGAGAGCGAAATGGAGGAGGAGAGCGAGGGAGGAAGAGAGGAAAGAGCGAAATGGAGGAAAGGGGAGGAAGAGAGCGAAATGGAGGAAAGGGAGGAAGAGAGCGAAATGGAGGAAAGGGAGGAAGAGAGCGAAATGGAGGAAAGGAGGAAGAGAGCGAAATGGAGGAAAGGGAGGAAGAGAGCGAAATGGAGGAAAGGGAGGAAGAGAGCGAAATGGAGGAAAGGGAGGAAGAGAGCGAAATGGAGGAAAGGGAGGAAGAGAGCGAAATGGAGGAAAGGGAGGAAGAGAGCGAAATGGAGGAGGGAGAAAGGAAATGGAGGAAGAGAGCGAAAAATGGAGGAAAGAGAGGAAGAGAGCGAAATGGAGGAAAGGGAGGAAGAGAGCGAAATGGAGGAAAGGGAGGAAGAGAGCGAAATGGAGGAAAGGGAGGAAGAGAGCGAAATGGAGGGAAAGGAGGAAATGGGAAAGGGAGGAAGAGAGCGAAATGGAGGAAAGGAGGAGAAAGAGAGCGAAATGGAGGAAAGGGAGGAAGAGAGCGAAATGGAGGAAAGGGAGGAAGAGAGCGAATGGAGGAAAGGGAGGAAGAGAGCGAAATGGAGGAAAGAGAGAAGAGAGCGAAGTGGAGGAGTAAGGGAGGAAGAGAGCGAAATGGAGGGTAGGGAGGAAGAGAGCGAAATGGAGGAAAGGGAGGAAGAGAGCGAAATGGAGGAAAGGGAGGAAGAGAGCGAAATGGAGGAAAGGGAGGAAGAGAGCGAAATGGAGGAAAGGGAGGAAGAGAGCGAAATGGAGGGAAAGGAGGAAGAGAAGCGAAATGGAGGAAAGGAAGGAAGAGAGCGAAATGGAGGAAAGGGAGGAAGAGAGCGAAATGGAGGAATGGAGGAAGAAGCGAATAGAGGAAAGGGAGGAAGAGAGCGATATGGAGGAAAGGGAAGGAAGAGGTGCGAAATGGAGGAAATGGGAGGAAGAGAGCGAAATGGAGGAAAGGAGGAAGAGAGCGAAATGGAGGAAAGGGAGGAAGAGAGCGAAATGGAGGAAAGGGAGGGAGAGAGCGAAATGGAGGAAAGGGAGGAAGAGAGCGAAATGGAGAAAAAATGGAGGAAGAGAGCGAAATGGAGGAAAGGGAGGAAGAGAGCGAAATGAAGGTAAGGGATGAAGAGAGCGAAATGGAGGAAAGGGAGGAAGAGAGCGAAATAGAGGAAAGGGAGGAAGAGAGCAAAATGGGGAAAGGGAGGAAGAGAGCGAAATGCAGAAAAGGAGGAGGAAGAGAGCGAAATGGAGGAAAGGGAGGAAGAGAGCGAAATGGAGGAAAGGGAGGGAGAGTTGCGAAAAGGAGGAAAGGGAGGAGGTGCGAATGGAGGAAAGGGAGGAGGTGCCAATGGAGGAAAGGGAGGAGGTGCGAGTGGAGGAAAGGGAGGAGGGGAGAATGGAGGAAAGGGAGGAGGTGCGAATGGAGGAAAGGGAGGAGGGGGAGGAGAATGGAGGAAAGGGAGGAGGTGCAAATGGAGGAAAGGGAGGAGGGGAGAATGGAGGAAAGGGAGGAGGTGAGCGAATGGAGGAAAGGGAGGAGGTGCGAATAGAGGAAAGGGAGGAGGAGAGAATGGAGGAAAGGGAGGAGGTGCGAATGGAGGAAAGGGAGGAGGTGCGAATGGAGGAAAGGGAGGAGGTGCGAATGGAGGAAAGGGAGGAGGTGCGAATGGAGGAAAGGAGGAGGTGCGAATGGAGGAAAGGGAGGAGGTGCAAATGGAGGAAAGGGAGGAGGAGCGATTGGAGGAAAGGGAGGAGGTGCGAAATGGAGGAAAGGGAGGAGGTGCAAATGGAGGAAAGGGAGGAGGGGAGAATGGAGGAAAGGGAGGAGGTGCGAATGGAGGAAAGGGGGGAGGAGGGAGAATGGAGGAAAGGGAGGACGGGAGAATGGAGGAAAGGGAGGAGGTGCCAATGGAGGAAAGGGAGGAGGTGCGAGTGGAGGAAAGGGAGGAGGTGCGAGTGGAGGAAAGGGAGGAGGTGCGAATGGAGGAAAGGGAAGAGGAGCGAATGGAGGAAAAGGAGGAGGAGCAGAATGGAGGAAAGGGAGGAGGTGCGAGTGGAGGAAAGGGAGGAGGTGCGAATGGAGGAAAGGGAGGAGGTGAGAATGGAGGAAAGGGAGGAGGTGCGAATGGAGGAAAGGGAGGAGGGGAGAATGGAGGAAAGAGAGGAGGTGCGAATGGAGGAAAGGGAGGAGGGGAGAATGGAGGAAAGAGAGGAGGTGCGAATGGAGGAAAGGGAGGAGGGAGAATGGAGGAAATGGAGGAGGTGCGAATGGAGGAAAGGGAGTAGGGGAGAATGGAGGAAAGGGAGGAGGAGCGAATGGAGGGTAAGGAGGAAGGGAGAGTCAATCCATGTGAAATCGATCGTCAATATGTGTTAAATACGTTGCAGATTTGACTGTAATTTTTGCTATTTTATTGTTTGATCATTATGTTTGTAGGCCTACATCATTATTGACATTTCAGAAGCCTATCGCCATGTACCTGCATTGGATCATCATCATCATCATCATCATCATCATCATCACCACCACCACCACCATCATCAGTTTCTGACGCCAGCCATTTGGCGGCGATGGGTGCGAATAAATGATCTCCTTTTCCTCGGTCATTTGTCAAGTTCATTGTTTCCCTTAGTGTCAAAGTTATGTTTAATCCTCATTTATATGGTTTATCCAGTATTGTCTGGTTCTGCCTTAGTGTCTTTTCCTTCTAATCTTGCATGTAATGCAGCGTGTGGTTTTGGTCTACTTGCATTCTCTCTATAGGCCTATGTCGAAACCATCGGAGTCTTCTTTGAACGACTTAGTCTAGCAGAGTTGTTTCGATCCATAATGCCGTCTAATGCCAGCGTTTCTTATTTTCTGAAGTCTTTAAATCCCTGCGATCTTCCGCAGTAAACTAATTTCTGCTGTAATAATTCTCTTCTTCTCTTGCATTCGCACTGGCCAACATTCCGACCCGTAGACTAGAGGCAAATCGGTTGTATCTTCGTCTCGTAGGCCCCTATAATTAGCCTAATTACCTTTGTCTGTTTTTTGGTCTTGGTAAATAGTATTGTATTGTACTGTATTGTATTTGAACACTTGTTATAGCGCCCCTACCAGATTTCCCATTCAGAGGCGCTCCCGACTAGGGGCCGTCCATAAATGACGTCACGCACCTAGGGGAGGGGTTCGGAAATTTGTGACGATGTGTGACATGGGGGTGGGGGTCTGAGAAGTGTGACGTCACACCAGGTATATGTTAGTAAATTTAACAATTAACAACAATTTAATTTTAATAATAACAGCACTAATTTTGAGGATTAAATTTTCACTATTTTTTAATTATTTGAACGTATATGGGCACCATTATTAATAATTTTCTAATTATTTCAATATTTGGTCACCGTTAGATTTTAAAATATTCATGCTTTCCCTATTTGTTCCATGAAGGAGCATTTTGCTTTGCCATGGAAATTTGGTTTTAGGGGGGTCAGAGCTTTGTGACGTCATTTTCAGAGGGGGTATTACTTTTTGTGACGAAGTGTGACGAGGGGGGGGGGGGTCAAAATCGGCCAAAATTGCGTGACGTCATTTATGGACGTCCCCTACTGCGCGAACGCTGAATCGGAGTTTCACGCCAAAGCGCATGAGCAATTGCGAGTGAAGGACTTGCCCAGGGTCCCTACGCGGCGACTTTGAGGTGGATTCGAACCCGCAACCCTCCAGCTGCAAGGCAGTGAAGGCACCGAACATACATAGTAATAGGATTGCAAGCGGTGCTCAGGCACGAATGAGGACGTTTTTCGCAGTGGCGTAACGAGGGGGCAGGGGGCGGCCGCCCCCGGGCGCAGGACAGGGGGGCGCAAAATTAGGCTTTAGAAATTTTTTTTAAAGAAATCAGGCAAGAATAGCTAAAAAGTACAAAAAGTAACTATTATGCACGAGTCTGGCAGGGGCGCGGGCGCCAAGGGGGGGGGCGCAAAATGAGGCTTTTGACAATGTAACCACTTTTTCATGAAAAAAGATGGAAAAGCAAAAAAAAGGCCATCAGAATTTTTGGCGGAAGTAAGAAAAAAATTTTCAGGAAATTCTTGCCCCCGAGCGCACGAACCCCTAGTTACGCCACTGCTTTTTCGCCTCCCAAGATATGATTAAAATTCTGAAATTATTTAATTTCCCAAAGAACTGATGTAAATTGTTATAAGTTTTAACCAAAAAGGTATCCAAAATGCACCATTATACACACCCAAATAAAAAGTTCCTTAATTACAGCCTCTTCCCAGACCCCTCCCCTCAGAGAGGTTGGAATCTGCGTAATTGTTGGGAAGCTCTGGTTACGCCATTGCTAGATAATATTAAAACTAGTACCTAAGTTATAATTTTGTAACTTAATAATAATATTTAACTTTTTCATTTGCAATGTTTCCTCTCTTATCCTTTCAGCGCTGTACGCACGTGCGTAAGTGCGTACGTCTAGCGGCGCCTCAGGTCATAGGAAGCAAGGCGATAGTGTGGTTGGAGTTGTAACAAAAAAAATTAGTCCACCAAGTTTGGGTGTAGGGTGGGTAATGGGTAAGTGGGACACTTAAGGGAATGACGTGCAGTCGTGGAGTCGATATATTAAAACAGACCAAACTAAATGCATATACAGACAGTTTAGACTGTGTCTGATTCCAGGAGCTGCTAAAGTGGGACAAAATAGCTATTAAAGTGGTCCATAACTTGATGTTGCTTAGGAAGGCACGACAATCTATATTTTCTTCGGAAAACGGTAAAGTGGTCCACTATTGCTACTAAAGTGGTCCAACACTGATAGGCTCTATGAGCATCAAAACTTAAAGGCCTATAGGCCTAGTTAACATACAAAAAGATAGTCAATGATAACTTAAGGCTAGAAGGTAAGTTGTTGCGCAGAAAGCACACAAAAAAATCATCATCATCTAAAATTCCATTTATCTCCCCACATGGCTCGTGGCACCACAGAAAACAGCGGCTGCATTGTATCCAAGACTGTGCGAGTTTCTTGTCGGCTTTACTGTTCTCGACAACACTATACACTCATAGCAAGTGGAGGGCTCATTTGTAGGCCTATAGTCGGTCCCAGCTTTCTTTTTTGCTTTCTTGTTTTTCGGCTTAGCTGTCACTTCATTTTCTTTCTTCTGTCTCTTTAATTTGCTTCCATTAGAAGTAGGGCCATTGAGGTTCCCTCCCCCCTTGTTTTTCTTAGGCTTATGTCTTCTGATTCTTCTTACTTGGGTTACTTCTAGAGTCATGCCTTTTATCAAGCACTCTTCCCATCTAAAACAATCAACGTAATCGTAATCGAGGATTTATATAGGCTTATATTATTCAACAGGCCTATCAACACGCAGGCTATGCTTAGTTCAGCTGGAATAGGCTGTCCCACTTTGACAATACAGCTGTCGCTAAAGTGGGACACCTATACCTACACCAGCAGGCTTCGTAAATGCATGTTGACATTTTGGTGATAAAAACCGTTGCTGGTAGTTCATTTCGTCAGTATATTTCAACATAAATTGCATTCAATATAATTATTTATCGTTAGTGTCGACAAGGGCCTTAGCAAGTTAATGTTATCAAAATTATGAATACTGCAAATTCACTAATTTTCGAAAATCGAATGTTACACACACAACCAAAGGCCATTAAACACTTGCAATAAAACGTGTGCACGCACATATTAATGACGTCGCGTATATTGCCATAAACTATGTATATTTAGATTTTGGATGTATTGGACATAATAATTAATACGCATGTAAGCCTCACTAGCTTAGCTGTCCCACTATAGTGGCCTGTCCCACTTTCCCATCACCCACCCTATATCCATTAGGCCTGACTCTGAATTGATTGATTGATTCATAACTGTTTTATTGATTCACCAATAATTTCCATAACATACAGTGTCACCCATAATTGTTAAAAACGGTAAAATCAATATAAAAAACGGAAAACACGTCGATTTATTGAAAAAAAAAAAACGGAAAAACGTCGTTTTATTGAAAAAAATAAAAAACGAAAAAAACGAGAAAAAAACGGAAAAGAAAATAATTTGACTTTTCTATATCTTTAACTGCATTTTAGAATTAAAAACCTTGTTTACACAATTTAATTTTAATCCGCAAATAACATAACTTTATTAGTAAACACCATTAAGTTCCTACAGTAATCTACAACAATTATTTTCTTTTTCATAAGTTTGGTTTTAAAAGAATTTGAGAAATTAAAAATATTGAAATCTTTTCAAATTACATAAGTCCACATAAATCCATGCTGACATAAGCAATTAAAAACTAAACTTTGCAAGTAGGCCTATAGAGTGTACTTAATTAAAAATTGTAGGTCTACTTACAATTCTGACCTAAATAAGAACTTGATATGGAGTAATATCCGTCAGTTTATCAGTCAATCAGAGATTAGGCCTACTGAGTACAAAGACAACATTTCGCATTTTATTTCCTGTACAGTGCTGCTTATTTCACCTGATGACACTAAATAGTGACGTAAATTAGATGAATCCTTGAAAGGACGGAGACAACATAAGGGATATCAGACAAAAATAAATTTAAAAAAATAGTTAAAGACAGTTAATAAATAAATAAAGTTACATAAAAAATAAAAAACGGAAAAAAACGAGACGAGAAATAAAGAACGAAAAAAACGACGTTTTTTGGGAAAAAATAAAAAACGGAAAAAACGTTTTTTACAACTATGGTGTCACCTAATGCAAACTTAGGCTTGCTGGTAATCCAAACAGGTCAGAGTCCTGCTGTATACTTGATTGCTGTATTTCAATTGACACTATTTTACATGTAACTTTCAATTTAAACAATCATATTAGTTTTACAATTATTTTACATGTACATGAAAATAATTGCAACACTGTGAAACACCATCCAAAACACAAAATCCACGGCAGAAAAGAGAAAACTCGGAAAATGAAGACAGATGAGAATTATTAAGCAAACTCTGCTTATGATGAGCTAATCGAGCTAAACAAAATGAGAGCCAAAGCAAGAGCCATCGACATGTGGAGTATCCATGCTTTGGACTGAAATGATCTGCAACTGGAAATGGGTTGAGGTTGGGTATACTTCATATTAAACCACACAGAACATGCTGGATAACAATGCTACCTACTTGCTCACTTTGCAGGTTTTTCATTGTATGCATTACTATGCAACAATTTGTTCAGATACAAATCATGTACTTCGAAGCCTGTTCACACCAGTCCACCAACGTAGCAACCACCTTTGCTCTAGGATACATAACTTTACACTTCCTCCCAAAGACGACTGTAATTTCATATCACGAGTCCTGTATAAGAACATTTATTGACCGTTTCTCCCTTCTCAAGATGGTGCAGGGCCAGACTCTCAAAGTGACTTTAGAAATGCCGCATGTAACCAGTTACATCTATGACAGCCTAGAACAATGAATAAAGGAATATTGATTGAGCCTTCCACTTAATCAACGGCTGCACAAACCTCTTAATTTAACTGTAGCGCTTCAAATTCATCAGTCCAATTTCTTTATGAGACGTATGCATAGCAGGCACTGATAGTGAAGCTGATTTTCAGCTTTCCCAGAGTCACAATACATACAACACTGATGGGAATTGAACTAATAGTAGAGTCCACATAAGAAAATGGTGATGCTGATTCCAACGACAGCATTGACATTGAGAATTCTTCGGACGAAAGGCCTTTCCTTCAGCAGTTTCATTCTCTCGGCATGAGACTCTTCTGCAGTTGTGCCTGGTTCCGCTTGACTGGTCGTCTCTGGCAGACCACAGACGATGTTGAACCATCGTCTGACAACAGATGCTGACTGTGGATGTACACTACTGATGTTGCTGCTGGCTTCAGATGCTCTGGGATGCTTCGTCTCTGGCTCCAGCTGCGGAGACTGGCAGCTATCAGTGTCTGTGCTGTTTTGCCCTTCAACCATAACACATCAGTTTTTAAAACAAGATAACAGCTGTAGTTAACTTAAAACAAAGCACAAGTATATGAAATATGGCAGTCACTGGACCTTGATGAACACGATGCTATTTGCCTTCGACGTGAACATCACCATTAACTGTTACATGTGAAGATTGTTAGTCAACTAACTGATCAGAACATGTACCAAGGGCAAATTATTATTCATATCCAAATCAAACTAATAATAATTACAGGTATAAAATGAGTATAAATGACTCCAAACTTGAAAAATCCAAGCTCTCATAACCTCCAGTTATAATAAAATCAGATCACTTAGAAATTATTTTGGTACTGTATTTACCTGTCCTAAAACTTGGAAGGCCAAGACTCCCCAACTACAAACCAGGCTCAATACTTCTTAACTACACTGAGAAAAAGCGCATCCATTAACATCCATTGCAATTCAGTGACAGCCCAAATGGACTCGTTGAAACGTTGTCGAGCCTGCACAATGAACCTGGTTGCAAAAGGGATCCCCTAATACTCTAATCATCCTAAGTAAGTATAATCTTTATTATATCAGTTGCATGACCGCACTCTGGTATGCATACATCTTAATTAAAAAGAGTACAACATTCTAATTTCTCCTAATATGCTGATCATGAACATGAGCTCAAGTAGTATCCATGTAGCATTAAACTAGTTGCTTTGATAGCTTGAGAGAACTTAACTCATGGCTTTGGATCAAGGGATTTGTAAGTGCTTTAAAATGAATTTTTTCAGTGATGTTTTTGTGATGTCATGTCAGGAGCTATAAAAAGTCTTTCTTGAAGAGGCACTATATAATTACAATTACAATTACCTGTTCCTTTGTCCAATGACATCTTCCTCTTTATTTCCTGGTCTCTTCTTGTCCACCACGTGACACCTGCAAGCTAAAGTATGGCACCAAACAAACTTATGACTAGTACATGCATTTAGAAAAGTATAAAAGCAAATCAATACCATGTCTAACCAGAACATTTTTGGCTCTTAAGCATTCTTGGTAGCTTGTACTTATCTTTAACAGGAGCTATGTAATTTTATATGAAGCACTTGACATAAGATTTAACTACCGGTATGTCACAGATTGAGAAAACCAAGAATACAAAACATATAATAATTATAATTGAGCATAAAACCAAATATTCCAAACATGCAATAAAATTAATTAGATGGCCTCTCTCAGGAAAAACAGGTTAACCAGCATGCACAGAATTGGCTCTCTGCTCGCTGTTTTTCCATGTTCAGATAAAGTAAAGCCCGAACTATGCTTTGAGCCACGATGGAACATTCCCTAAGACTACAACTTACAGGACTGTGGTTCAGTAAAGTAAGGCATACAGCAGATGTGTGATTATCTGACAATATGTGATGCTGTTACCTCATCTTTGTTCTGTTTCTTGGTGATGCGACTGACGCCTAAGATGACGAGTGTTGTGGCCAAGAAGTTGAGCTGGCTGAAGTACGTATAGTGAAGTTCGGAGATCATAAGTGGCCGGTCATCCGGCTGTCCACACAGCGGCGCTGGATAGATGAAGTCCAGAATCATGCGCACAATACCACACAGGTGACCAAACAGAATGCCTAAAAACGCTCCCTAGGACAACATAATGCCATTAATCATCTGTAAACGACAACTACAAATAGCAGTTGGGGGGCCGATAGCGCATTGGATAACACACTGGCATAGAGAGCGAGAGGTACCGAGTTCGAGTCCCGTAGGGCGGACATGCTTTGTAGGCTGCTATTAGCGCCGTGTATTGCAGACTGTCTGTTCTGTTAGTAGTTAAGATTGTTTCAATTGCATAACATGTAAATGTACAGCGCAGTGCGTTTGTCAGGCGCTTATTAAAGAAAAGATATTATATTATTATTATTATTATTATTATTATTATTAGTTACAGAGCATAAATAGATTGAGTCACTGACTGCCAGCACAGATGCAGTTTTGCAACCAAAATTTGTGAAACATTTAACTGTGACCTATTTCTGATTGTAACATTACTGTAATTATACAGTACCTAGAAAAAATAGTGTTGCTTCAAAAAGACACACTATTTCACCTGTGTGAGAATGTGAATGTGACAATGACCCTTAATATATCATTATTATTTTTATGGAAATACAGCTATTTACAAAACCAGCTAACTCATAAACAGACTAGTTAGGTCGACTGTTTTCACTTAACTGAACCAATAAACCATCATTTGGTTACCATTGATATCCTGATTGTTCCAATCTGAAGTGTCCAAAACAGACAGGAGTTTCCTGTTTGAAGGTAACTGAAAGGCTCTGCTGGAGCAGATGGCTGATAAACTATTATAATAATAATAATTATTATTATTATTTTTATCAAAGGCTTCATTGAAAAGCCACATTTTCCACACACCCAAAGTCAACCTCGTTGAAGACAACAATGTTGAAGATAACAATGTTGAAGATGTAGCTGACCTTTTCGTTTACTCGTTTGCAGAATACGGCAAGAAGAAAGAGTGCTCCAATAGGTGTTCCGAGGTAGCCTTGGATGGACTGGATATAGACGAAGAGCTGTCCACCAGCAGATGACTGCAAGAGTGGAATCCATAGGATGCTTATGACACACAGAATCAACACCACTAACCTACAAACATATCAACATTGTCAATAAAGCTAATATATAACCACACACATATATATATATATATATATATATATATATATATATATATATATATATATATATATATATATATATAACCATAACCATAACCATATATATATTGATATATATATAACCATATGTAACGAATAGTCACATGCTTGATAAGCTTGTATATATATTATACTGTTTCCATCTGCCCATCTCTCAGACGTCCAGACAATAGAAAAGTGCCTGCCTCAACTGTCATCAGCTAACATCAGTGCCTAAAACACAGGTTGTACTCAGAGATGTCAACTGCACACTTCTTCAAACTGTATGTGAAATGTCTCAGGTACTAGAATGAAATTGCGTGTAGCTGACTTACCTAATCTCTCAAAAATTCATACTACACATTAGACACTTTTTATCAAAAAACACAATCTTAGGCCCTGACTAACATCATTGTGATTGTCCTCTTGACCAGGTCCCTTGTTTCTAATGGTAACACTTTCTTGGCATCTACAGCATGTGCCTAAGAGTGAGATTGAGGAATACTGTACCTTCCAGTGATAAGAAGTTCCCTCTGTCCCGCCTTTGGTCGGATGTGATGGTAGAGATCTATCGTAAAGAGCGTACTTGCGCTGTTGAATATCGAAGTCAATGAACTCATAATGGCCGACATCATAACAGCCACCAGCAAACCCTTCAGACCTGACAATCACACACAGACACGTATATTCAGTTGCTAGTCACACCACGAGAAATGCCACACACTGGATAAATGCAAAATTTTCTCGATAATTTTTGACATTTCAAGTTTACTGCGTCAGAATCATTTTTCGTTTCTGATGCGGATTTTGTATGTTTTGAGCGCATTTCTTTGTATATCGTCTTGGCCTTTGTGACTGCAAAAGGATGGATGAGCTTCCAGGTGTGCAATCCAGTCTTGGATGTACGGACCTACGTAAGCTGTCTGCAGCCAGGCAATTTATGTCTTGGTGGAGTTATTTATTTATCCAATGTTTAATGACATCTTTTAGCAACAAAGGCCGTTGACGTCTTTAAAGTTTTTGATGCATTTCAGTTCATTTTCGTGTAGTGTTTTCATCAGTTTTCTTTATCTTTTTTCCGTCTTGGATTCTATTTCTGAAAGGATATTGACGACTTTAAAGTTTTTGACGTATTTAAGTTCATTTTCGAATAATGTTTTTCATCAGAATTCTTTCTCTTTTCTTATCTTTGCTTCTTTTCTGACAGGAAGTTGCAACGATGAAATTTGACAGGTGGTTGTTCTTTTTTTTCTCCTTTTTTTCCTTCTTTTTTTTGATATTAAAAAGAAACAAAATTAATCTTCTAGCCGTACAGGCTTTTCATTAATTTTTTTGGCGACCATATAGGCTCTATTAATAACTGTTTTCTCCTCAATTTTAATCTAACTTAATTCTTATTCCTAATTACAATATTTGCAGAGCATCACATCTATCTCTCTAAATTAACATCAAGCTATCAATTTTACATTTACAATCAATCAATGTTCAATATTCTTAGTCCATCAAGAATAGTACAAACAGATTCAATAATCAATATCAACATGACAATCAAAGCATCAATATTATTAAATGTTGATTTTATCAATTACAATTAACTCAAAATGAATCCTATACATAAACATTTTCAAACTAGTTTTAAGTAATAACTAAAGACCAAGAATATTAAAAACATTGTTAAGCATCAGTTCTATCCAATAAAAAAAAACACATTCAAATTAGAAAACCATACATTTCTCACCATAAACAAACCAATTCAATTGCTATAATCAGAGACCATTATTCTGAAGCAAGTTATGATGTTCTACTCCAGCAACCGTTATCCAGCCGCATTAGTCAATATTTATTGCCGTTATCTAAGTTATGTAGTTACACATATTACCTGCAGAGAGTATTTTCAGATAATATTTACACTATTTATTAATAATCTCTACATAATTTTCCCATTAGTTATAATCATGAGTATGCTATATACTTGGTGGAGTGATTCAGGTATTTGGAGTAACCTCAACCCTTAGCCACTGGTGGAGCTTTGATTTACCAACTGCAATGACCTGTTCTGTGTGGACCCAGTGGCTTAGAGGATAGCCGGACATGTATCGCCTACCACTGATGAGGGACCAAGGGTTTTGAATCTTTTGATTATCGTGTACTGCAGACAACTGTTGTCACTGTGGCCAATATTGATACCATTTGTTTCAGAATCTATGAACGTTATGTAATCTTTCAGCTTTGGATAGGAATCCATTGGATGGGTTCTACATGTTCATGTGGGCACGCCGCACTCCACTGGTGACTTAGTTTTCTGTGTGCATTATTTTGCATACTGGTGAAATTTCTGTTCTTAATGACACTGAACATAATCTATGCTAGCGTAGAAAGCACCTTTGACTAGTTTCCTGTGAGTGACGCTTAATTACAATTTTATAAAGTTTTAAGACATAACTCACACAATGCAATCAGCCATCTAGTAAGACATACTTCCCAAATTCAGTGGGCCTTCCAGTTTGATACATTTCACAAACTGTAACGAGCCTTTCATTGAAGTGTAATTCTCACAATGGATGTGGTCTTAAATCCCAAATGATATGATCAGTGAAATTGACTATCGAATATTGACTCAGTGGGTAACTTCAAATTTGACCTTCACAGATTTTCGCATATGAACCCTCTTGGGCCTTCTCCCCAGCCTGTCTTTGGTCTCTTCTATATCAGGTTGGAGCCTGGGTCCCACAGTTGCGGGTCTTACGGGTTCAGAGTTACACCTCAGTACTACTGAATCCAGAGCAGAGCTACAGCAATAACCAGATTAAGCTCACTCACCAGCTGGCAAAAGTGTCATCACAAGTAATGGATAGGCGATGTTTGAGCAACCAACTTCATTGTTGCAAATTTTTTTGCACTCTGCCGGATCAATGCAACCAACTTCGTCTTTAGATAATAAAAATAAGCAACAAACACTTTACATAAAATTACATCAATCCATCACAAACAAAAACTATTACACTTCACAGTTCCACTCATTTAAAACCTTCCCATAGTACATTTGTTAATGTTTGATACATTAATGTCCATTGTAGTATCAGTGTAAATCAATCAATCAATCACAGAAAATGTACATGTTTTTCAATGGCAACCTTATGGTCTCAACCGTTCTCACTGTCCATGAATTTATTAGGTGAGATCCTTCACCACCACTGCCTCATTGCCAGTTGTGAGCATTTGTTCTGTAGTACTAGAAAAATTACCCTGTTACTTATGTATGTAATGTAATGTAATGTAATACATACTATGTACAATTGTACATACAGTGCTTTTTTCAGCCGGAGCGGTCCGGAGCGACGTTCTGTGACCTTTTTTCAGTTATTAAAAAATAATTTAGTTAATTTCAATTTATAATAAAAAATGAATTTAAATTATTATTTAGATACTTTAATTTAATTTCACTTCTTTCAGTGTTTATTGCTATTGATAATTATATGAAATAGAAATATTAGCATAAAATATGCCCCTACAATTGTTCTGAATTTGTCGAGTTCCGGAACCTTTTTTGTCTGTTGACAAAAATGTTGAAACATTTGAGATATTGGGTTGCAGAAATTACTGAACTACAGACGAGATATTGTTGAAAGGAGTTGACCTGGTCTGACCTGGATAAAGTGTTCGGCTGATCATTCCAGGAAAGACCATCAGGTAGAGTGGAAGCAACTTCAGATATCCGGCCAAAACAGATCCGCCTTTTGCCTGGGAGAGGTTCTTAGCTGCCAGAGCCCTCTGCACTATCACCTGACACAAAGAGTTAAGAACTGTATCACAAACTCAGTTTCTTCACTCAAATATCAACTACACCATACACACTCACAAACAGAGCCAATCAGCTGCTGCGATGCCCTTATATGGGGCAGTACCGCAGTAGACATGCTCATATACATACATACCTGGTACATACATACATACTTAGATGTACAGGGTGTATTCATATTATCAGCTACATCTTCTTGAAGTTCTCTGCCCTTCGGCAGGTTCCAACTTCCAATGACGCCACTCTTCTCTGTGCTGTGCCTTTTCCTTTAATTCGCTGTATCTGTCGGCCATCCACCCCAGCATCATCTGCCTCGGTCTTCCCCTCCCTCTTTTCCTTTCCATTCTCCCTTCTATGATTTCTTTCAGAAGGAACTCTCCTCTTAATACGTGCCCCACCCAGTTCTTCTGTCTTTCTCTTATTGTTGTTATTAGTGATCGTTTTTCATCAACCATTTGTAGCACCTCGTCATCAGCTACATAACATTACAGAAATAACATCAGTACCGCAGTAGACATCCTCATATTCATACGTGCTCAATGATCGTCATCAGCTACAAAACATTACAGAAAAAGAAATAGGTTTTTGAGAAAAGCAAAAGAGTATATATATATGTATATAATATGTAATGATAAAATCAGCTACATAACATTACATATTATATACATATATATAATATAATATATACTCTTTTGCTTTTCTCAAAAACTAGGGAACAACCGGGTAGACATTTTCTACCGGGTAGCAAATCCGAGTATTTGGATGTACTATTTTCCGGATCCGGGTATGAACCGAGTACCGTTTTTTACATGTAATAAAAAAAGATCAGCATAAACATTATTTTTTTACCTGTAATAATGAACCAATTAGATATATATACAAATACGACAGCGACTGTAAGTCACTATTAGTGTATTTTGTGACTTTTTGTCAATAAAAAAAATTGAAAGCTTCAAGTCGAAACAAAAGTTACAAATCTCAAATAAAAATGGAAATAAAATTAATTTAACTAAAAAGATAGAATGTTCAAGCCCTAGAAGTGGACTAGAAGAAATAAACTGAAGTAATGGTAAATTGTTGCAGAAATTTAGTTCAGTTGTATAATTTATTTGTAAATTGTAACTATAATCTTGAGATTGATCGAATTCCAAAAATTGTAGGTATTTGCGTGGGTATTATTTGCCGAGGCGAATAGTTCCGAAAAACCCGATATCCGGCCGGGGCAAATGGCCGAAGCGATTTCCGGTTGTTCCCTATCAAAAACCTATTTCTTCTGTTGTGACCTTGCTCCCTGGGAACGCCTCTGACGTCTGAACAGTTCACCCTACTAGAGGTGCTTTAAAAATGTTTCAATACAATACAATATGTACATAAATACATACATACATATATACATACATACAAGGAAGCAAACATGCATGCTGACATACACATGCACAATGATGCAAACAAATATACAGTACATACCAAAAATACATGCAGAGATACATGCATACACTACACACAGACAGACAGACAGGTGCAATGGATAACATACCTGATCTGCACACCAGTACCAGACGCAGCCGAGCGTCGCCTGGAGGACAAGTCCTGGCCAAGGAAAGTCCGCATTCACTGGATCACGGAAGATGTGGAACGCATCTGATCGAGGGAAGCCGCACTGCGTGTTGTTTCCACGGATGGATGGAACTGCTCTCATGTACTGATACTTCAGGTTCTCATACCCACTGACTGTGTAGAAACCTAATTATACCATCCATCGTTAATGAGATAAATATGTTCAGAATTGATGACAATAAAACAGATTAAATGATACAAGAGAAGAGAAAATAAAAAACAATTTTGTCAAATGGGAAACAGTGAATAGATACATTTACGTCAGTAGTTCCAAAACATTTTGCACCAAGGGCCAAAACTAGCTCTTGTGTAACTACCGGCAGGCCACACATCTTTATTATAAAAATGTTTTTGATAGAATAGATAAACTTAATTTTTGGCCCGGAAGCCATAGTTTGGGAACCTCTGATTTAAAAGCACTGTTATCTCTGAAGATTTAATTGATTCCTCAAACTGATAACAAGACTATGAGTGCTTGGACCTCTGTATGTGTGTGTTTGTCTGTCTGTCTGTGTGTTTGTCTGTGTGTGTGGGGGGGGCGTGTGCATGTGTTGGTGTGTGTGTGTGTGTGTATGTGTGTGTGTATGTATAAATGGATGACTTACTGATGATGGTCAGTGCAATGGCTCCTATGGTCATAATGACCGTCTGCAGCGCGTCTGTGTAGATGACAGCTGCCAATCCACCTGAAACAAATCATCCGATGAATCCAAGTGAACAGCAGAAACAAAAATCTTTGGATCAAAAACTTCATTTCATTACATCATAATTATCAAAAACGCAGGATCGCAATCAGACTTTCTCTGATGGATTACGTGCATAGACAGCAGTCACTCTGAAGCGATCAAGGAGTAATATGCCTATATGTTGTGCTAATACCACTACAGAAGCCTTACTTAATTAGCCTTAATTACATATGTTGTTCAGCACAGTTGGTAATTAATTATTCGTATTCTGCAGCATGCCATGGACAGCTGCAGATTCATGGAGTGAAGCGAACGCAAAAGCAGCTTCTTCACACAAACGCAAAGTTCCTTATCTCAGTGTAGCATTATGGGTGATATAACTTCAGACAAAATTAAGTCAGCATATGCATTATATATTCAGTTAATGCAATATAGATGGCAGCCTTTTAAAATTCACCATAAATCATCAGATGAAACCAAGTGGCGGTGGTGATAGGGAGATGGCTGGATGCAGTGTCTTCTACCATCTGTGGTGTTGGGGCACGTGTTGTGAACCTCGTCGCCTGTCATTCATGGGGTTCGATGCTACATAGTCCAGAACATGGTGTCTACTATCAGCTCTGGGTGAGAATCCATCGGTTGGGCTCTGTGTCTCACCAGGAGCCCACAACTCTTCAAGTTATCCCCACCCCGTTTGCTCACTGATTTACTTTTTATCTTAATAACTTTAACTTCATTCAGACTGGTATAGTGCCTGTTAAGTACCTCCCAAAAGCACTGTGTGTGTGTGTTTGTGTGTGTGTTTGTGTGCGTGCGTGTGTGTGAGTGGATGACTTACTGATGATGGTCAGTGCAATGGCTCTTTGGGAGGTACTAAACAGGCAACTATACCTGGCATTAAGTATTTATACACAATAATGCCTAGTCACATCACATAAACCAAACAGACAAGTGTGTCGATATTTCCCTCAAATAGAGGAGCTCTTTAAGTTCAAGCAGCATGCACTGATTCAAAATACAGAAAACGCATCCGTGAGTAACCTCTAAGCAACAAATGTCTCATTCCTCGTGCGCAAACTGCTTTTAGACAGCATTGTGCCTTCTCTGTTGTTGGCCCCATGGTTTGGAATGGGCTCCCATTAGCATTACGCCTTATGCCTAGGGTTTACTCAGACGTGTTTTACTATAGCCTCAAGACCGTCCTTTTCAGCCGGGCTTGGGTCGGGAGCGCTTCTGAGTAGTAACCTCGAAGGGGAGCTATATAAATCTTCGTAATGAATGAACAAATGGCAAATGAGTATCTGACCAAGAACAGTGTAGATGGCGGTGATTGCCAAAAGAACAATGATCGACAGATACATGTCCCAGCCGAGAGACATCTGAATGAAAAGTGCACCAGCATAGATGCTCACCTGTATGCAACAAACAAACACAAATGGAATATGGTTGACTTCATACAACTAGTCCAATGAAATAAACCCCGAGCTTAATGCTGCTTATCCATACAACATGGGTTATGACACAAATAAGACCCAGAATATTAATATCATTACAAACAGTTTTAATGTGTGCAAAGTCACACAGAAATGCGAATCGGAGGCTTGATTAGTCCGTCACCAGGTGAAGAGCTGTTAGATATCCAAATTCATTAAAGCCAATGAGAAATAGTGAGTTTTGAGCCGTTTGAGAAGATAAAGAGTTTGGACAAACATTAGTGGTCGGTTCCTTTCCTTAGGGGCAGCAAAATGGAATGCACGAGAGCTCACGCCTCGACAGTGCTACATCGAGGCTCAACCAAAGGATCCATACCCAAAGATCGCAGACTGCGTGGCAGAATGTAAAAAGAGAGTACAAGTTATGACACAAGTATGACCCAGATTAACACTGCACATGCTTTAAGCGCAGGCTATATGCTTAAATGCGTAAAAACCAACCGACCGCTATCTTGGTCACAATGTAGAGCAGTAGAGCCAAGCAACTGATGTAGATTCGCAGTCTCTGTCCTCCAAATCGCTTTTCCAAATATTCAGGTAAGGTAAACACCTAGAAATATAAAAACAACAGCTAAATGAGAACAGCTTATCATTTCAACTAAATCATACAGTGCTATCAACTAACTGTCGATTGGTGGTGCACTGAAACATAACCATAAATTAACCATAAATTTTATGCATCCCATCAAATAAACAAACAGAAGTTCAAATGAAATACAGTTAAATATGAAGAACGAGGATTATCAGGGAACAACAGGGAAAGAAAACCCTAAAAGAACCGAGGTCTCACTTAGCAAGGTCACCCTTTCATTGAGTGATATGCAGCGGCTGGTTTGTTTCGATTAAAAATGGGATCAACATAACTTAACTAACTAACTGCTGCACAGACAGTCAGTAATCTAACACATACGTACAATCATCCAACCATGTAATCAGGCTATGGGGGATATTGTAATGCAAAGATGGAAGTGATTGTGATGGCAGTGATCTCATAATGGCAAAGATCAGACACAGAATATGAGAGTACACAGAATATGAGAGTATGGAAATTTCAGCTTTCATTCTAACGTGAAATACTAGAGGAGAGGACCACATTAGATGAAAACTGACAGGAAAACTGTGGTCATTCTAGATTAGCTGTATACAGACTTTGCTACTTACCCCAGCTGAAAGGTAGACAGGCAGGAACAACCAGGACAACAACAACACCAAAGGCATCGACTAAAAACCACAAAACCGAAGAACATTCTAGAAATTCTTCACTTTGTACAAATGAATATCAGATATGCAAATGTCATGCAACTGCATCAAAATGTGTGATTACAATTATAAAATGTAACTGGATCAGTACCAGTAAGTGCCAAAGTCTTGAATGAACACAGAAAATTGATAAACACATCTATATTTAAACACACTCTGAACAGAATGTAAAATTTAAATCTGTCCAGTTGTTGTCTGTTCTGTTCTTCTGTTTGCCAAAAATTATTATTACGTGACTTAAAGAAATGTTTTTAAAGTTTCTCCCAATGATTCCCGATTCATCAATGAAGCATCTTTTGATTCACTCATGCATGCATGCAGAGGACTTATATAGCACTCCTCAAAGATACCCACCTACTCAGATGTGCTCCTGCCCAACTGCGGTGATAAAGAACAGTTTTCAGATGCCTGTAGAAGGTGCATGCAGAGTCTCTAGCTAAAAGAACAGGCCGATCAGCCGGAGGGTTATTCGAGGTGGTCGGCCCAACCTCTGAAAAGGCACAACGTTACATCTTAGTTAACTTGCGATAAACATTTGCTTGTAAACTGCAGTTCACCCACCATCCATTCATAGAGGACGACAGCAATTCCAGATGCAGCTCCTGTTCCAGCCAGGCCAATGAAATGCTCGCTTCCGATGTTACTCGCATAAAGAGATGCTCCAACCTTCAAAATCACACATATCCTCAGCTTTTAGCAATATATCACTTAGGGCCGAATGGTTGCTCACCCGCAACTAGTTGTCCATTCTGGGGATCAACTGAATGTCCATCAAATCTAATTCTTACACATTTCAAGGTCATGACTCAATCAGAAACTTCAAAATTCACAGTCTCCCAATAGTTGAACTGATGCAACACTGGGGTTTCAGGTCTAAGCAATTTGCTACATAATGCGCTGAAACTGAAAAAAGCTTTACAAAGTTTACAGCATGAAAAGCATTATAGAAATATCCAATGAAGAATAGTTATTGTTCTTCAAACCAGAAAGCAACACTGTGAAACTTCTAAGACTGAACAACTTCATTCTCTGAATTTCTACACAAAGCAGTTTAGATGATGCTTGTTCACCGAGTGCTGTTTGCCCGCTGGTTATATTAGAGAATGTACTTACTTAAAGCATCACTACCTCTGTTTTAAATTGAAAGACGACTTATTTTATAAACTCTGGATACATCAAGCATCTCCGATTAAATTGTTACTCACCGGCCACCAGACCATATCTCGACCAGCCAAAAAGTAGCTTTTGACGCTGCCTCTGTTGGGACGACATAATGTCTGAAAAAACAAATCCAGACCACATTCATAAAGGACTTGACTGTATTTGGCAGAGCTCTGACAATTCTAAATAAACTATGGCAGCGGAATAACTGCAGCAAGCAATACATAAATGTAATTAGCAACATCTATTGCGCCGGTGTCTACTGCACATGGCATCAACCGATGGCACATAGTAACTAGAAAACGTTTTACATCAATAAAGTTTATTATATGTCATTAACAGCCATGACAATCCTTGAAGATGTAACAGAAACATAAAAACATGTCTTTTCAGTCAACTTTAAGCTGATACCACTTGGTATTGGTCTAAAGCTGACTGAACAGTCTTAAGTTTTAGCGTGCCATCAGTTGATGCCTCGTGCATTAGATACCGGCCTGATAGAAGTTACTAATTACAATTATTATGTATTAAGATGTATAGTAGTGGCAATATAGAAGTTTCCACATTAGAAACTGAAATACAGAAAAAACAAATATGTTGATATGATAATCAGTTCATATGGATAACTGCTACTATAATGACAATTGCAGTCAAACATAATGATGATTATAAAGCAAATGAAGATGAATCTAATAAGACTAAAGTAAAAGTGATGCTAAGTCGCTAACAAAGATGACTGTACAACAAATAATTATGATAATAATGATTCTATAAACACTGATGATGATGATGATGATGATGATGATGATGATGATGATGATGATGATGACCAAAACTGTTCAAAATGAAAGACTTACCCACAATCCAATTGCCAACACAAACACAAAATAGAGAACTAAGATAACAATGTCTACAACTTCCCAATCAGTTACTTCCATTGCAATCCATGTATATTTTAACTACACGACCTTTCTATCTCGCTAGTAACTTTCTCACAACCACATTAAACATCAAGAAAGCGCTTGCAACAGACTGACCTACAGACAAATTACTTGATAACTCAACTCAAATACAGATATTGAAATCTCAGTGTTTCTGTAGAGCGAGAGACCGTGCGATAACCAGTGTATCCATCTGTCCACTTGAATAGCCTATCATCGACACTCGACCCTCAACAACTAACTCGTCATCCTCTGCGTCTAATTGTGATATGTAGTCGGAAACACATTCATTACTTCCTAACCCAATCTGTCCAAATGCAATTGAAAACCAGAGTGCAGAGTACGACAAGCCGTGCAAGGGTCAAGAGTGCTCAGCAAATGAAACTCTATATTCACACACAGAAAAACCCATTGCATAAACAAGGTTAATGATTGAGGTAAATGCACGGTCATTCACAATGAAACTATTTCTTTTGGCTTGACCTCCCCGGCTTCTGACCTGGCACCAGAACAGATAAAGCAGCTTGGCTATTGCGAACTTGATTTGATATAGCAAGCTGGTCTCCCTAACTCGATTTTTGTGTGGCGCTGAGAAATTTCAAAGAATTACATTTACATTATTTTCTTCCAGCATTCATAACATTTGTCTACACTTTTTTGATCTGCACAAATCACTACTTTGAGTAAGAACAATAAGGAGCCTATACCGTGCACAAGACATCTGCACTCTTCAAGTACACCAAAATGTACCGTACCTTCTTGAGAAAATGCTGTTCAGTTGAGTTTTGACTTCAGAGTGCTTCTCCTGTAACAGGTTCTGCTTCCTTGTTCTTTATAACATAAATTCCTTGTTCTTTATAACATAAAGCCAAGTACCTCATTTTCTCTGACAGAAGTTACATTCAAACTGGAAGGGACTGTCCCATTGGACAACTGGAAAGGATTGTCCCACTGGGACACATTAGCTGATTGGTCGGAGCGCTCACCTTGTAATGTGGAGAGTAAGCTACTGTGTAGGGACCTTGAGCAAGTCTCTTGCTCACATGTGCTCAGTGCCATCGATTGAAGCTTGGCAATTACTGCTCTTTTAGAACTAGAAGAAAGTATGTCCTTTTTTGATCACCAGTATGATGAATGCTATAGCCTAAGTTCCTAAATTGTATGCAGACTTCTCTTTTCAGTAACCATATTTGATTCTTCTTCCATCTGTCCATATGTTATAGCATCATGTGTGCATTACAGTATGCAGAAAATACACTGCCCAAAATTAACTAGGCATCTGCTTAGAAGGGGAACCATGAAAGAAATTTCACATTCAAGTGCATTGCTTCTGACACCCAAAAGGTCACTAGGTCACTTCAATAGCCATCTCTAGTTCCACTCGTTTAAAGTCATGACATCGTCTCATTGTGCAAATGAAGAAATCTGCAACCTCCTGCTATTACCTATGCTCTCCAACATCTACAATGTGTCCATACATGCATGCGTGAGTGCGTGCGTGTATGCATGCGTGTATGTGTGTGTGATCTCCTTCAAGTCACTTATCAGTCTCTGCAGAACTCTCTAAAACACAACTTCAGAGGCTCAATAAGAATAAACCTGGAACTTGGCCACATAATGTGCAAGAAATTAAATGGCTGTATTTCAAACCCTAGACCATGGAAATGTACATACTATGTCAAAGACCATAGTTTCAATCACTAGCACATGGAAAATTCTTAGTTGCTGATTTACTTTCACAGACCATAATTGAACAGTTGTACTTGGCTGAAATAATCATTCAACTTAGTCCCCTTCAACCTATAGACAAATACATGTATACTGATCTACACAGATCTAGATCTGTTCTTGGGTGGCGCTATAATCTAACCAATTTTGTTTCGGGGGTGTTTATTCGTTGGCCGACAAGCAACCAAGTCAACCGTCTATAAGGAAGGAGCGCTGTGAGCTCTCAAAGCACTGTAGAGCTGCATCATCTAAACATAGTGCTTTTAGTTCTTACCTATATGTTAGTAAATGCAATATTTATATATTACATTATTTAATTTCGTGTTTAAACACCCAAAACATACCGCTTATAAATAATTGATTATGATTACATTACAAAAGACCTGAACAACATCATATGGAAATGTAGAATAGCTACAGAAGTCACTTACAATTCAGTACACATCATCAGCTAAAGCCATCTTTTTATTTCTAAATCATGATCTGATTATGTGTGTTGTAAGCGGTGAGATACCAGCTCGTAGTACAGCATGCCTTCTCATATCGGAGACCATCAGATGAATATATGCATTGCAGTGTCATTCAGCTTAACATAGAGTTTCTGTTTAATCCTACTCTGCATCCCTTTATGTCAGTTAAATAGCCCTGCATGCAGTGTGTCTAACAAGCTCTTAAGACAATAATGAATGCCTCACTATAATAGACAAAGGTTCGTGTACTTAAACTTCATCACAGACAATTTCACAATTGGGCAAATGGAATTCAAGTTCATTGGATTTGGCTGAAGTGTTTTTAATGTTTAACTTTAGGAGTTCTTTGCAGCCTGCTACCAGACATCGCAGGCCATTACCGGTGATTTTACTGCAGCCTTCTAGGTTCAAGATCCTCAGCCGAGGAAGCGTAGCCACGATCTCCAGACTCTGGTCGTGGATTTCTTTGCACAATGACAGATTCAGTTCCTCAAGCTTTTTATCTGCCCGACACAGATGATGCAACGAAAGATCGTTGCACCTGGTTGCACTCATTTCCAGGACAGCAAGGTCAGTCAGGTGCATTATCTCCTTCAGTCCTAATCCAGTGAGACGATAACATCCATTCAGTTTCAGAACAACCAACCGGTCTCTGGCTCGGCAGATGCTCGTCAGGTCGGAGTCTGTGAGTTTCCTGCTCTCCGTGAGGTCCAGGTGAGTCAGCTTTGCCAAGCAGTCTTTGCTTTCTGCCAGTGTTTTAAACCATCCACAAGGAATTGACGAATGCGTGAGAATTAGAGATTCAATTGTTAACGGAAAGGAATTGAGACTTATGTCGATGTTTGCGTATCTCATCTCAAACACTTTCAGCTTTGGACATCTCTCTGTGAGATCTCTGAGCAAGGCTCCAGACACTGTAGATTTCTTCCATGATTGCGTCGTTTTATCTAAAAAAATTAAAACAAACTTCTAAATACTAGTTAAAACTTAAAGTTTTTTAACTGCTAAATGTTTGCGTGGCACAACCTCAAGCAGAATAGCATACATGTCATGAGTCAAGAATCATGCAAGAAATAAATAAGAAAACAGCAAAACGGTGTCTGATGTCTTGCTCTATATACTCGGGTGGTATCAAGCAACCAAGCCATGAAAATTAACTGTTTTATTTAAGACTGTTAAGTTGCAAATAAAGAGTTATGTTTAAATAAAGAAAATAGATTAAACCAAATTCGTATTCTTGACGAAACTGTTTGAAGTTCTACGAGAATGCAAAGTTCATTCGGTGTTGACACCAGCATAGCTAGATAACAAATTCAAACCCGCTCAATGACATTCCAATCACAAGCTTACATGAATTCAGACCATGGCAGAGCTGTTTAGGAACACTGAGCAGCTTCTTAACAAACAAGTGCTCAATACAACTGATAAATGCCTCACAGCATGCAATGGCACTAATGCAATGAAAATGCAACAATCAGGTTTTCAAATTCCAAACTATTCCTACCTTCGTGCATGTGTCCTGAGAGACGAAAAGAAATCAACGCGTCCGACAGAAGATTCCTTATCAGCTTCCCTAAGTTTCGAAGGTCAAAACTGTAAGGACGCAGGTCGACACTTCTCCATAGGCTACGGTCCAACACAATTCTCTTCCACGTTTTGCACACTCTAGAATCACAAAATATCACATTTAAAGACTTAGCACAACACTCAGATGGGTGGCATACAAATAGAATAGTAAGGGACCAAGAACAGGACCTTAGAGATGCAGGTGAGGGATATCCCGGTCTGATATGAAAACATATCGAGTGCAGGGAGTAAGATACGCTTTGAACCAGTATTTTGTATTTTATTGTATCTAAATATTTATAAAACGCCTCTTGTAGGATGAACCATTCAGAAGTGCTCCCAGTGCACAAGACCCCGAGAGAAGAAGCAGGTTTTAAGAAAAGAGAAAGACGAGGAGAAGCTGCCAGAAAGAATTGTAGTGCGAGCTGAAGGAGAAAGTGCATTCCAAAAAGAGGGACCAATTGAAGCAAAGCTTTGAACCAGTTTTTGTGCCAGATCTGATACTCCAACCCCGTGCTCAAGGCAATGAAGCAAAACAGAATAGTTAACAGTTTTTAAGGCAGCAGATTGGATTGAAGAGCAAATAGTTTCTTCACCATTGTCAATACAGCAGATAAAGTCACTGTAGACAAAGAGAAAATTCATCTACGAGAAGCACAATTTGTTATATGCTGACTGGAAAAGAATCCCTTAGGCTCACTGGGCAGAAAGCATGAGCTAACCATTAAATCACTAAATTTTAATCTGAGTTTAACCTGCTTGATATGATGGGGATGGGCGGCTCACATACTCGTGAGAAACTGAAAATGCAGGTGGGAGGCCATTCCAAATGCAAGATAGCGTATAACATGAAATGGTTCACAAAATTCCGATGACAAGAGACAAAAGTGCGTTCAAGTGCGAGGAAATTGATGATTGGGTGGAACAAGTTAAATGCTACCTCAAAACTTCTTTATTCTCAGGGACTTTCGTACTGGAAGCGCCTCAGATTGGTGTGCACTGTGAGAGACGCTTTATAAATCTTTAAATACAATACAACACGGTGGTTGCTAGTGAAATGCTTAAGTATATGAGGGTGCTGGAGTACTGGAATGAAAGAATTTAAATTGAATTTGTTGGGTTATTTCGAGTATTAGCGATGCTTGGGGTAATAATGGTGAAAACCAAAAGCGAGTGCGTTTCGATATGTTGCCATGGAGATGGCCCATTCAGTTGTACCACCGTACGAATTTCAGTAGGCTTAAGGAGATCGCAGACCCTTCTGATTAAATAATGGTGTACCTTCTGATAATACACAGTTCTTTAACACTAAGATACGTAAATATCTCCAAAATAATATTTTCTGGCAAATCATTCAAACTTTCTAATCTATTTCTTTTCAAAATAAAATTTTCTGCCATTTTAGCCGCACGATTTTGCCTCGAGTTCCGGTGAACATCAATGCACATGGTGTACGTAACGTTGGCATTAATCGGTACCCACGCAACGCAACAGTTATGGTCACGAGCAAGAGCCAAAATTTTGAAGCTGGGCAAATATAAGTAAGTAGTAAGTAAGTACGTGCTTTATTGAACCGCCTGCAAACGCACTGCGGGAACATCAGATTGAATCACAAATCACAAAAATCACAAATGTCAAAAATATCATAAAATACAATAAAACAGACATCTATGCAAATATGAGATTAAGGTAATAGTAAAAAGAAAGATTAGCAATAAAATCAATTAAATAACATACGCGTAATAAAACCACATCTAGTTAATGCGTCAGCATGAGGGATCTCACGGTTATGTGAACGAGGACGGAGAGAGTACTTAACATTCTTTTGGGGGGGTCCGGTGGCGCGTTGGATAACATCTGGTGAAGAGTGCGAGAGGTACCGAGTTCGAGCCCCGTTAGGGCGGATTTGCTTTGTAGGCTGCTATTAGCGCCGTGTATTACAGGCTGTCTGTTCTGTTAGTAGTTAACTAGTTAAGATTGTTTCAATTGCATAACATGTAAATGTACAGCGCAGTGCGTTTGTCAGGCGCTAAATTAAAGAAAAGATATTATTATTATTATTTATTATAGGAGGCAGTAGACCATTAAGAACATGGCTGGGGTTGTGAAGCACAGATGAGAAAAGAGGACAGTCCCTCTCCCTCTTATGCCCCTTCCCAATTCTTAGCTGGGCAGCTTTGAGAATAATCGTTATTGTTAAAACGCATTTCATATTTCATCACAACTTTTTCCTTTTCAGTAACTTGAGATTTTTTGGTACACTTTTGGCCAATCTTGGGAATTTTCTGGCAAGAGCTTGGGATTTCAGAAAATGAAGAGTGGTCGCACTGATTCTTACTAGGTGACGCCAGCGTAGCTGTACGAGCGTCGTGTATGGATCACTACGGTATTCTACTTTCTACTTTTATCAGTCTCGCTTCTGTCTTAACACTCTCTCCAGTTCAATAACACTCAGGATATCAGGTCAGTTCATTCCTTTTTTAATCTAAAATAGCTGCAACCGTCTCCAGACTGCCACAGACTAATTTCTAATTTCCAACGCGCTGTCTGCCTTTGTTTTAACTACTCCCGCCATCTTGACCCATATTCAAAATGCCTGTGCTCGCTAGGCCTACACTACCGCGTGCTTTTACTGCCGTTTCGGTAAACTTGTATTTTACAGTATTTTAGCGTATTTTATTATTTCTCGTATCTGGCTGCGGAAAGCGAAGTTGGTTTGATAAAAATAATTCTTTGCGTAACAGGGACGTAACTAGCGTTGGGCTTGGGGGGGCTTAAGCCCCCCAAACGAAGCTAAAGCCCCCCTAAAAATGAGTGAAGCCCCTGGCTCCACTATAGGCTCGGGCTATGTTCAAGGCTTAAAGCCCCCCCCAAACGAAAATTTCTAGTTACGTCACTGTTGCGTAAATAGAAGTTGGATCGGTGAAAAGAAAAACCGAAATCTCTGCGTTGAAATGAAGTTGGATTGATGAAAATAGTTTTTGTGAAACAACTTCAAACAAGAAGTTGAATTGATGAAACTAATTGTTTGCGGTAAAATGGAATTTGTAGGCCTATTGATGAAAAGAATTCTTTGCGCAAATAGAAGTTGGATTGATGAAAAGAATTCTTTGCGTAAATAGAAGTTGGATTGATGAAAATAATCTTGCCGTTAAAATGGAAGATGGATTGATGAAAAGAATTATTGTGTTAAAATGGAAGTTGGATTGATGAAAATAGTTTCCTCTGAAACTAGAAGTCGGATTGATGAAAATAATTGCGTAAATAGAAGTTGGATTGATGACAGTTAGGTCTATCGATATGATCATTAAAATCGTTGAAATACTTAAATAGGCTATGCAGCTATGCTATTACTTTTCGCTGGAAGAAACAAGAATAAAAGACGCTAAAATGCAGGATTACCGCCGTTTCAGTTCATTCGCTTAACGGATTTTCCATAAACCCAGCATTTAAATTGGGTGGGAACGGCGTTCCCACTGCTCTCGAAATTCTTTGCTTGCGTTCCCACTGCTCACCATGCAATGGAGCCTTGGTGAGACATGCTTTCCAATAAAACCCTTCTTCGGAGTTCCCACTGGCTACGGCCTCTTGTGCGTAGGTATACGGTCACCAGACTGAACTGTTGATTGTTGAAACTAATTCTCTGACACGGCCGCAGTCCGCATCCACTGCTACTTACATTATCATGCATTCACTTGTGGCTTGTTTAAAGGCTTTAAAGCACTCCTAAGTTGTAGGCCTAAGTGTTTGCTTCCCAGTGGGAAAAAATGGATTATTAACAATTGGTTAACTGGTTTGTTAATTGGTAGGGCCTACTAGTATTTTGTACTTGCTCTTTTAAAACATGTAGCCTATACATCCAACATTATTAGGGTGACCGGCGAGATGAGTCCTATGAGGCTTCACCGGTAGCCCACCACTCGTTTGTAAAAATTTTTGTATTGTCATTTTGTTTCATTTTGCGGTGAATAAACTACTTACTTACTTACACTTGCCTTTGCTTCTATAGAGCCTTTTCTTCTTTGTGATAGATGTATGGCCGGCCGACCGACCATTACGAGACTAACCCGCGAAGACACTCATTAGACGATTTCTGAGTCCTGCTGTCAACGACGGTCAGCTGTCCACACCACTGAATTAGCCGTCGCCTCCTTTCGGTCGGTCGTCAGCTGACTTCGTCTCATATCGATGGCGCGACGGAGGCGTTCGTTCCCGGGCCTCCCGGCGTCTGTTTTATGTGGCATCGCCGTCTTCTACATGTACATCGCCGTGCTTGTCTTCCTCCACAAACACCGTCCTTGGGCAGACGTATCCACAGTTGAGCCCAACATCGACGATTCGAACCACACTGAAGAACGACGGGACTCAGCTGAATCAATCCTTAAGGACATAGGACGAATCGCTGCCTCGAAAAGGTCGCAGTGCACCAAGTCTTTCGGACAGCAACGAAGTGATTTCTGTAGCAACGTGACGCGTGACAGCGTTGGAATACTGTCGTCTGCAGACGAGATGACCGAAGAGACATTTCAGTGGCAGACTGTTGACACAGAATTAAACGAAACCTTCGTCTTTTCGGCCTATTACGACCGTCGTTTCTCTCCGGCTGTCGTTCTTATCATCGGAATCTCAAGCGGGAAATATGTGGGAGCCGAGGGGAAGACGAAACACTGTCAGCTGTGGCTACCGAACGAAATGCACCCGAAAGTGACCTTGGTCGAATACATGAGCGCTCAAAATGCGCGCAATCGAAGGTAACTTAAATAACTTTAGGCTTCATCACAGAGCGAGTCTGTGACAAAATAGACGTACTGTAAAGGCCGTGAAAGTAAAACTAAGTTATATAGGTTTAATAATAATAATAATTATAATAATAATAATAATCAGGGCCTAGGACAGGATTTGGAGGCCCAGGGCCACAACTAATTTTCAAGGCTTTTTTCAAATATCTTTTAAAAACTCAACAGAAAGGTTAAAATCATCCTTCGCATCTTCAAAGCCACGAATTTATCGATAATGCTATTTTTTCAATAAAATTGACAATGTGGTCAATTTTGTCAATTTGACTGATATTGAATGTTAAAACTATTTTAATGTAGATTAAAAATCAATTTCATAAGTTAAAAACAAACCCCCTGCACTCGTCGGCCTCGTTCCGCTCGAATTCGTCCACCACCCCATTCATTTTCTACACTGCCCCAAAACTCCAAATCCTGGCTACACCAACGCTCTAAGAGACCAAGAAAGTAAGAATAGTATAGTGTACTGTGTAGGCTACACTATCCACAGCGAATCGGATGATAAGAACAATATATTCATTTTAAAACATTATTTAGGTTTGAGTACCTGTTTGACTTAAGACTTACGAGTAACGAGTTACGATAAAGTTTAGACTGTTGAGTGTTGACAACTTTTCAATTTTACAACTAATAACAGATTTACGAAAAACAGTTTGCAATTATTTAACGTCAACGATTTCGTCACGAAATAATTAGAATTTATATAGCGCTAAATTTCAACGAATAACTCCTTAATTCCGCAATTCCCCATTTCAATAAATAACTCCGTAATTCCGAAATTCCGTCATTCGATCATTCTCTTTAGATTTTCAACAATTCCGAGGCCCTTTATCAAGTGAGGCCTGGGGCCAAGTGGCCCCCTTGTCCTAGGTCCTGATAATAATAATAATAGTAACAGTAATAACAATAATAATATTATAGGCCCTATAAAATTATATTGTAATAATGATATTATTAATAATAATTATTATAAATATTATAATATTACCCGAGGTATTGTATGCCTGCTAGGTTCTAGCGAGCAAAGTGTTTTGCTAACAATATAACAAGCGGTCTTTGGTTAATCGTTAAAAATAAATGTAATCGTTAAAATTAATTGACGATTAATCGATTAACATCCGCAGCCTTGATTTATATAGGGCCTATTCATATGTATGTGTCTATTTTTGTGTCTGTGTCTGTATGTATTCGTGTGTGTTTGTGTATGTATATAGCATAGCCTACATATATAAATAAATATATATATAAATATATATTTACTATAAAAGTATATAAATAACTGCTCCGTGATTAGAAGTTAATATTTTTACAGTTATGTGGCTTCTTTGCACATCTGTCGCCTTGAGAACGTGGACGATATCATCCCCTACGCAGTGTCACTTGTCAACGACGGATGCCAATCACCAAGCAACGTCCTACGAGTGCTCAACTACAACGACCTTCAATCGCCCGAGTTCAACTTCACAGTTTGCGTTACACCGCTCAACTTCAACTACAACAACTACCACCAACTGGTCGAGATGGTCGAAGTCAACCGCCTTTTCGGCGCACAGCGCTTTGTCTTCTACAACTACTCAACGGGGATCCAACTGGAGCCGTACATCAGATGGTACGAGAGCAGGGCGGTGCTGCGTGTCATACCCTGGCATCTGCCAGTCGTCGTTGACGTCTGGCCACACGACCCGAAGGTCGAACCAGAGATCCACTACTTCGGACAGCTGGCCGCTCTCAACGACTGTCTCTATCGGAACATGCTCAGGTCCCACTTCGTCGTCTTCACGGACCTAGACGAACTGATCGTTCCGAGGCGTCATGACAACTGGTTTCAGATGCTGGGCAGCATCATAAGAACACACAAGCAGCAGCAGAAGCTGCTGCAGAAGCTGCAGCAGAAGAAGCAGCGTCAGACGGATAGCGGAATATTGCAAACGCCAGGTGCATTTGTGTTTAGAAACGTATTCTTCCGAACGGACTGGAAGAACCGTCCGTCGGGGGGCGCCAACTACAGACTGGCCTTGGGGCTGAAACTGAACACTCTTCTGAAGACAATTCGCGAGGATCTAATCTACGGTAACTACCCGTCGTTCGGTCGGTGGAAGTTAATCGCCGTGGCTCAGACGGTGTGGATGGTCGGAGTACACAGTGTCCGGTATTTCATCGACGTTAATCTGACTCACGTTATGGTGGACGCGGACCAGGGTCTGTTGCATCACTATCGTTTGCGGATAGACGAGTACGTCGTGACCCCAGTTGCAGACGATCGGATGCAACATTTCGCCAAGAAAATCATTTCAGCTGTGAACTACGTGCATGGCGATGTACTCCGACATTCTAAGCATAACAAGTCAAAATAAAGAGACGTGCAGTAGGCGTACAGAAATTTATGTTTGCTCTTTTTTCGTGGTGTATTTCATATAGAAACCACCACCTTAGACGTCTGCCTTTAGGCTCTATACCATCAGAAACCAGGAAGAGGTCTAATTAAAGTGTGAATATCTTAAAACGTTTGGGCTTTTGCAGATATGTACAAGGGCCAATTATGTCAACATTATTGCTACTTTTTATTATTGCGCAATTTGGAGCTATAATTTTTGCTGAATAATTTAACCAGTCTCGTTATTTGTTTAGGTTAAGTGTTGATATAATTTCTATTGAGCTGTTGAACTTAGGAGATACCTTTATGATTTTCATAAAAGTTGACTTCTGAGAAAGATTAGTTTATTTGAATATTGCAAGAAGCAATACATTACAACACCATTACGTAATTATATAGTTTTATAAAATTATAATTTCAACGGCAGTCAAAGCACTGTCGAAAATGATGTTACCAGATCAAAAATATATAGATTAAATACTTTAATATGGTTTTCTTATTTGTGACCTGCTATTATTTAAATTTGACATAATAAATTTAATTAAAATGTTCAGTTGAATCCATCTAAATTTGTTGAGCTGGTATACTAATTTAGGTACCTTAATTATTGTAGGAGATTCCCTTGTAGCCTATATAATTATCTGCCCAAGTGAACGAATTGATCGCGACATTGTGGCTTAGCCTAATCCTTACAAGTCAACCACACACAATAACTTTATAACAGGGCCTATTTTAACGTGCCGACAGGCACGTCCGTGCTTTGAGATTACAAAAACGTGCCTGAGGAATTGACGGTCCGTGCTTGATCGCTCAGGCACGCCTGGCACGGCACTTACTGAACTTGTTTAAAGTTGTTTTAAAAAACACCGCCAATATATTTTATTTTTTTAGGAAAGTTCGAACGGCGTTCCATACATCTATTTGGGCTCATGACGTCATGCAGCGCGTTAAACTTGTTTACAAACAGCACCGAGAGAACGGGACGCGCAATTTTGTGACTGATGTAAAAATAATATTTAGGCTACAGTTGAGTTTTCGTTATAATTCATAATTGTTTATTGACATTTATTATTACGATATTAGGACTATTAGGCCTTTCGGTCAGTTCAGTTGTTTTAGTTCATTCATTTGCGAATTTCACGATGAGTAAAAAACGGGTTGCGTCGTCACCTGGAAACGACATACAGGCCATGTTTAAACGAATGACGAAGAGGAACGCGCACGCAGGTTAGTTGCTTTGGTCCTCAACACAGCTGTAAAATTATAAATTGTTGCAGTATGTTAACTTAAAAATTAAGAAACGATTACATTGATAAATGTAGCTAAGTAAATGATGAACTGTACCAAGTGACCTGTCAAACAGTCTATATCATTATTGTCATATAGTATTATATTAAAGGTAAAGGTCTCCCTCAGTCTCCCTCAGGACTTCCGTGACTCTGTGTCATCATTGAAGATATGTAATTATGAATAGATATAAGCTACTAGCATCTGATATATAGCCTACAATAATAGTAGTTTAGTAAGAGTTATAGCATAAGCAAGTTCTTTAAAGTGGGTGTCATTTTTTCGACCATCTAACATTCTTTGGCATACTTGTGTACTTTGCAATTTCAGATTCGTTTGAGCCGAGACAGTTGACGGAAATGGATAAGTTGAAATCATTAGCTGCACAGAGGAATATGATGGTTGTCAATGTGGCTGCAGATGGAAACTGTTTATTTAGTTCACTCGCCAGACAGTTGACTCAGCTTGGACGCGGAAGCTCAGCGACAGCGACAACTGCTCATGATGTACGCATGGAACTGGTTGAATGTCTGCAGTCGCACTCACAGTCGCAGATGATCTTGGACAGTGGAGCTATGACAGAGCAGGAATTGCAAGTATATATCGACAACATGAAGAAATGTGGCACATGGGGTGATGGTGTAATTCTTTCTGTAGCAGTCAATCTGTATCGACGACCTATCATCATTTTAACTGTGGAGGGGGAACAGCGTATTGATATGGCAACATTACCTACCTCATCTCAAGCATCGTCATGTGAGACTGAGTCTTACGCTATATATCTGGGGTTGGTTGGCACAAATCACTATGTAAGTATTGAAAAACAGAATAGTCAACACACAGCGGAATCAGACACAAACATTTCTGATGACGAATGTGGCACTGGTCATTCAATTTCAACAAGTACTGCAGCTAGTAATAGTACCACAACCGAAGAGCAGTCAAGCACATCCGCACAGTTAACATGTTCAGCGTCAACCATAAGTGTGACAGCTTCGCTATCTCCAGCTGGAAGTAAACCGGTGGATGTGAAAGTCGATGAGTTTGAGGAAAAGGTTCACGAGGCAATTGAATTTCAAGGGGTTGTACAGTCAAGCAAAAATCAGTCAGGACGCAAACAGAAGGTTGAGGCTGAGCATTGGGCAGAGTACAGAAGTGAAGCTCGTGGTGGGTCTGGTAGAAGGAGGATTGTGCATTGCAAAATCTGTTGTGCACATCCTGATCTGGTGAAGATCCACTGTCAAAGGATCCCAGCCATATGCACTGCAAATGGTGCAGTGTTCAGGCAGCAGATGTATGATGAACACTGTGGATCGACAGTACACAATGCTTGTTTGACACGTAGTCGACAACAGAAGGCTCTTGCCGAGGGTCGGATACATGAGGGAGAAACTGTGTTGGAGAAACAACTGCGATTTGCTAACACTGCATTGGAACAAAAGATAGCAAGAATCATGATTAAGGTATACATGGATGCCAAACGCGGGACACTATCTGCGTGGTCATTTCCAGCTAGATACGTGGCGTCATTGATGGCTGAAAGATTAGACTTGAACAACCCTGAAATTCCGTTTTCTCCTACTGACACAGATCTACAGTATGTCACTCCTGCAAGCCATCGCGACATGCTACTGACAATCGCAGAAACGGACCGTAAGGCATTTGCACTCCGATTTAAAGATATCCTTGCGCTTTCTCTCAGAGTTGATGGTGCTGTTGACAAGCAGCGAATAGACAACAAGCATGTTATGGCGCAGGTTGTAACGGCGGTTGGAGACATGGAGACTTGGTACATGGGCTTGGCTGAAAGCGAGAAGCGAGGTAGCGAGGGGTTATTGGAGGCACTCAGGAAGGCGTCTGCAAAGTGTGGAGCAACATGGCCAGAGATATTTAAGCAAACAACCTCTATTGTCACAGACGGCGCGTCAGAAAATACTGGAAGACATCATTCGCTATGGACACTGCTCGAGCAAGAACGCAAAGACAACACCACTAAGGACACGTCAAGTCCATGTAAGGGCCCTAGCCCTCTCCTCAAAATATGGTGCAGTGTTCACCGTTCTCAGTTAGTGTTCAAAGACATGACTACAGGTGTTCCTGAAGCACGGCGTGTTATAGATGACTGTAAAGCAGTTACGCGTTTCTATAACAGTTCAGCATGTAGAACAAAGGAATTCAAGAAGCATGCGGAAGAACTTGGCGTCACAGTCAGACAGTATCCATCAGTAATCGACATAAGATTCACACAATATTCTAACAGTCTTCTGTCATCCATTCTGGACAACTACAGACCGATGATGCGACATCTGCAGACTTTCTCCCTGAAAGACGCTGAAGAATATGGCATGCTGAAGAAGTGGATTAATGCTGACACTGTTCACATTGCAGCGATCTTGTGTGACGCGGTACATCTACTCTAGATTTCAGAAGAAGTTGCAGGGCAACCAAGTGACTCTGTTTGACGTCGAAAGTGATCGTGATAAATGTGTGGAGGACCTAAGGAAATTATTACAGCGTCCGCACCCAGGTGGATATGGTCGGCGGCGGCGGCGCGCCGCCGACCAACAAAAATCGGCGGCGGCGGCGGCGCGGCGCGGCGTGGTCGGCGCCGGTGACGGATCCAAAAGTTTATGAGGGGGTCAAAATGGCGTCCGAACTTTTGAACTAGTTTGAATTTCCACACTGTAATTCTAGCATTTTAAACTGTCATCTGAACAAATTGCTCTATTATTTCAATGCTGATAGGAATCAGCCGTCACTCGTAGTTAGGATGTAGTTTGAGTCGTGTTTGAGTTTTTTCATTCTTCGTTTATTGAATCCCAAAAACAATCAGTAAAATAAAAAATATAGACATGAAACATTGACATGGGTATTGAGAAACAACCGGTAGACCCAGAAGGAACAGAGTTCCGCTTGAATAGGGTCACCAAATTAAAGGCAGTACAGATGGCGACGAAGAACAGTCGTCTTTCTAATTAAACATGCATCGAAGTCTTAACTATGACAACAACAAAAAATTGGATCATATACATGATCAACTGAACAGAGAGTTAAACTTAACTAAGCTATAAAACAAGTTACAAATTACAGTTGAAGTTAAAGTCAATATAAAAACTAGAAAACAGGGCCTACGTTCAATTTCCAAGAACCCCATTAGCCTTTAGTAAACGAATTGCTGACTATAAGACACAATTATAAATATAATAATCTTCGTTTGTTATTTCAAACTGACACACCGCAGTATGGTTACAATTCATAGCATGAACGGATTACCACAAGTTATTAAATAAATCGAATTTAACTGTTTGGCAGCTATGCACGGCGCCCACCACGTCCTACAGCTCATTTTACGAACGCCATATGGCGAATGAAAGGCTGAGTCGACCTTTGGAGGGTAGAGGGAATTGATCCGGCGTCCATGCTGATCTTCTACTCTTCGTGCCAAAGTGTTACCATTTACCATAAACCCCCTCCACGTCGTATCACAAGTAATTAATTTTAATAATTTTCAATTTGCTAAAACTTTAGTCAAATTAACAGGAAGAGTGCATCCTATACTTATAGATTAAGGAGTCCTGGTGCCATCTGTTTTTACATCAAAAACTGCTTTTCCGCGAGTTTGCTTTTAGTAGCTTCAGCCATGGCGATACTTATAATTATATCCAATTTATCACAATTAAAGTTAATTGTATTTATTTCAAGAACGTGAATTGATTTTATAAATACCAAATAGTCTTTGTTTCATAGCAGTTTAATCCATAGCAGTTAAAAATGCAGATCGCCACTAGTAGGCTACTTGGGGATTTGCAATTTCTTAAAACGCATGCCTATCCTAAACGCTGTATGACTTTGGTTTAGATGCACTAGAAATTTGATATAATTATATTACACTGCTGGAGCATGAGCTGCATGTGCTAATTTGATAATGGATATGCTTAAGCCTGCAAGATGATCAGATTGGGTATCATATCAAGGATGACTCATTCACTGTGTATGCGTTTTGTGAATGGATGACTCGCACTTTGGAACTTTTAGCCTAAATCCTGAGAGAGAGGACACTTTGTTCACTCGGAAAATGAGGGTTAATTTAGGGTCATGCCAATCTTCCGTGGCATGTCGATGCTGTCTGTCGTCCCCCTCCGGCCCCTCCCTACTTACAAACCTTAAGAAAGACAGAACAGCAATATTTGGGAAGCAATTATTTGGGTTAAGAAAAGAACTAAACCTCGCTCATGCAAAGCCCGTGGCCCGTTTTAGCAGCGCACCATGACCGCCGGGTCTGGTCTTGAGGGGCGCCGGCATGCAACCAGGAGGGGTGCGAGGGCGGTTCGCCCCAGACCTATGACTTTTAATACTGCCGATAATGTATAGATTATAATAAAGTATTCTTTACATGTACGTACATTCACTGAAAGCTGCACTGAAGGGTTAACTTAACCCCACAGGTAATTTCATGGAATTGACTGGAGGGGTTGAAAATGAATTCAAAGGTTGAACACTCCCAACCCCCCGACAATTCAATCACCGTATAAATATATATCCTCTGTCTTACATATATGTAGTATGCATGTAGGACAGAGGACCTTTTCGATTTTCCCTCATTCCTATCCGTCTATTCAATCTATCTATCAATTATTCAATCCACCCATCAATCCATTCATCCATCTATCCATCCCACCAAACCATCCATCTATCTATCCATCCATCCCATTATCTGACTGCCGTCTGCCTGTCTGTGTCTGTGTCTCTCTGTCTCTGTCTCTGTATGTCTGTCTGTCTCTGTCCAGCTGTCTCTGTCTGTCTGGCTGTATGTCTGTCTGTGTCTACTTCTATTACCCACTGAAGCAACAATTTATCGTGAAATCATGCTACAACATGAAAAATGCAACAAAACAATTAAACACTTCAGCGCGGCATCGGCGGCGCGCCGAGGAATTATCGGCGGCGGCGGCGTCGGCGCGCCGATCCACAAAAATCGGCGGCGGCGGCAACCAAGTGACTCTGTTTGACGTCGAAAGTGATCGTGATAAATGTGTGGAGGACCTAAGGAAATTATTACAGCGTCCGCACCCAGGTGGATATGAGGAGAAAGTAACAATTACAGGGAATGAGGAACAAGCCGATGAAGTTATCAAGAGTTACGACACTGTTAAGCTCACAGTCGTCCAATTAAGGCACTGTAAGAGAGAGCACTCTCTCGTTAGCAGTTGCGGTCGCGATGTGTATGCCATCAAGACTGAGATTATTTGTTCGCTGTGCAACTTTCTGACCAGTCGACTCGGAACTGACAAAGGTGCCAGTGATCTTCGCTATGCACTGGAGTTTCAGGCGCTTTCTCCACCAATGCTTCTGAACGGCAATGCATCTGATGAAGACATTGAACGGGTGTACACTGGCCTCGCATCAGACTTTGCGAAGCGTGACTTCTACAGTAGCTACGGAGAGCTGGTGAACGCTGCAAAGAAAGCGCAGATGTCCAACACAAGCACATTGCAGGATTTCCTTAAGATCAGTCTGACTAATGCAGACTGGCGTTCTGTTTCTGTAGCTGTCGCCAGACTACTCGCAGCAAAGCCTCATTCATGTGACGTGGAGAGACTTGTTAGTGCATACAATCTCATGAAGGATGATGATAGAAGCAGCCTCAATGCAGAGACAGTTGATGCACATTTACATGTCCGAATGAATATGCCGGTTACATCAAAATTTGATGTACGCCCAGCACTGCGAGCATGGTTACAAGCTTGTAACCGACGTTCGCGACCAACTGTGAAGGCCAAATCCCAGGAATGGTTCAAGGACGTGTTTTAATTATCTGACTGCGACTCAAACTGACCAGCCGCAAGACGGCGCCAGTAACTGTTAGTCTGTTAGCTTAGCTATAAACTTTGCCTTTGTCTTGAAGATTTGACCCATGATCAATGATACTGTTAAGACATGTGTCGTCCATTTCGTAACTAATAATTATAATGACAGTGTTAGAATTGTATAAGAAACTATTTGGTTCATGCAAAAATTGGAATGTTATCAAATTCAATATCAAATTATCATGTCGTTTGACTCATTTCAAGTTTTCAGCTAATTTGAAAATTTTCATAATCTAACTCATACTGGAGAGAGACCTTACAAGTGTGATAGATGTGCTAAACCATTTACTTATTAATATAAGCTAGAAACGCATAATCAAACTCATACTGGAGAAAGACCTTACAAGTGTGATAGATGTGCTAAAGCATTTAGTTATTAATAAACAGGCATTTGCAATTTCACAATTTTTTCTTAGGGGGGGGACGTGCTTGGTGAAAAATTCTTTAAAATAGGCCCTGCTTTATAATAGCCTACCTGAAATTTTTCAGACAAGGTCAACAGGGACGTCTAAGGTAGCGGGATTTTTTATGAAATACACCACATTTAATTTAAAAAACCACCAGAAACAAACAGAGGTGTTGACTTAGAACTTCATTATATAGCATCAACTCATTCAAAGAAAGGATTACCGAATTTAAAAGTTGCCAGTTTCATTTTTAAAGGACTGCACATTTAAAAAAACGCAAAGTAATACAACTAAAAACACGTGGCACAGAAGAATCGTCATTTGACAAAATTTAATATCTACAGATTACTACATTTTCAGCCTATTATGTACGCACTGCAGGATGTGTGCTACCATATATTACATGTGGCGATAGATCAGCTGAGTTGAGAAACACATCACAAAAACACTGAACACAAAACTTTTAAAAAGTAGTAACATGAAATAAGCGCCTCTGATGAGAGTCTCAATTTAAGTGGTGCTATATAAATTTGCATTTGCAATTACAAATCATAAAAGCAAGGACAACCAACTTTGACAACTTACCCGTTGACTTACCGTTATACCCGAATCAACGGTAGAAACCTTAATTGTTCTTCCAATTCTCAGAGAACATTAGCCTACGAAATTCAGCAAGATGGCAAAACCAAGGCTAATGACAAACTCAATGGATTCCTCACTCTGTCCTCAGTAATTGGCCGTAAGTATTTGAATTCATAATAAAATGCAATCCTATAGTTCCTGCATTTGCATGTTCATGAGTGCTTCTGATTAGTTAGCTTATATGTATGTATGTATGTATGTATGTATGTATGTATGTATGTATGTATGTATGTATGTATGTATGTATGTATGTATCTGGCTACTTATAAATCGCCCCTAAGAGCCTCCTCACAACGACACTTATTAATATATATAATATAATAATATAATAATAATATATATAATAATAATAATACTACTACTACTACTACTAATAATAATAATAATGTGGCGAAACTTAGCCGTGGGGCAGGACTCCGGTATCTCTCTCTTTAATGTTCACCAGGATAGCTCTTCGGAGTCTTCCCTGTTCTTCGTCCGTTCGCTGGACTCGGCCTTTCCCGTCGGGCAAAGGACTTAACGGTGCCACCGACGATGCCTAACACTAGGTTAACTAGGAAGACGGCAACGACACGGATCAACACAGCAGATTGTTTTATTAATGTCGAACAGCTTAAACACTACAACTCTGGCTTAACTCTCATTAACTGAACTTTAACTGACTTCGGAACCAACTCACACACTCGCTCACCACTTACACGCAACAGGCGTCTCTATATATAGGCACAGAGGACGACAAATTGTCCGTTACTAAGGCAAGAGGCTGGTTGCTAAGGCAAGCCAAAAAGGCCCGTTACTAAGGCAAGAGGCTGGTTGCTAAGGCAAGCCAAAAAGGCCCGTTACTAAGGCAAGAGGCTGGTTGCTAAGGCAAGCCAAAAAGGCCCGTTACTAAGGCAAGAGGCTGGTTGCTAAGGCAAGCCAAAAAGGCCCGTTACTAAGGCAAGAGGCTGGTTGCTAAGGCAAGCCAAAAAGGCCCGTTACTAAGGCAAGAGGCTGGTTGCTAAGGCAAGCCAAAAAGGCCCGTTACTAAGGCTGGGTGCTAAGGCAAATGTCCATGCGCCTTTCAAATAATGCTACAATACTCCTCCCACCAAGAAAAGAGGGAATGTCCCCTATTCCGTAACTGATTAACAATTTGAAAGGGATATCCTACGCTAGATTCAATGTTCATAAAGCGAATAAAGTCATGATTAATACTAAATCGAACACTACAGCCATTCCAGGCTTTAACTAACTAAAAAGTTCATCAGATTAGTCGGCCAAATCGGCCCCGCATAAACAACTAAGGTAATCGCCCTACAGACAAATTAACGGTAAGACCTAGTCTCACAACAGAAATGCAATCATCCTATAACATCATCAAACATTGCACGTCATCGTTCGCCTATCAGCCTGTATTGTCGTTGCCGTAGCAACCAATGAAGCTCAATAATGACGTGGCGGTCTCACACAAGTAAATGTTGCCTGGCCGTGTGGGGGAAAGTGTGCACAGGCAAATGTCCGTTGACAATTGTACACACACACGCAAATTCTTGTCGACAAATGTACACACACACGCAAATTCTGGTCGACAATTGTACACACACAAGCAAATTCTTGTCGACAAATGTACACACACAAGCAAATGCCCGTCGACAATTGTACACACACGCAAATTCTTGTCGACAATTGTACACACACACGCAAATTCTTGTCGACAAATGTACACACAAGCACACGCAAGGGTCCGTCGACAATTTTGCACGGGCAAATGTCCGTTGACAATTGTACACAAGCAAAGGTCCGTTGAAAATTTGCACGGGCAAATGTCCGTTGCCAAGACAAATGTCCGTCGCTAAGGCAAATCGCCGTTGCTAATACAAATGTCCGTTTGCACAAATGTCCGTCGACAATTGTACACACACACACGCAATTTCTGTCGACAATTGTACACACACAAGCAAACGTCCGTCGACAATTGTATACAAGCAAAGGTCCGTTAACAAATGTACACACACACACGCAAATTTCTGTACAGCCTGTTTGCTTGCTGAGGAGGGAAGGGGGGGAAGGGGAGCGCAAGTGAACGACGAGGAGGGAGGGGAGAGAGGGACGCAGGCGAGCGTCGAGACGTCGAGGGGAGGGGAGGGGGAAACGCATCCCAAGTCATGGCCACGACAAGACCTCCCCGAACGACGGCGCCCAGCTACTGGTAGCGCGCGGGCCGGCGAGTCTCCCTCCTCGGACGCCCGCTGACCTCAGAGGCGTCGTCGGCAGGGGGCGCAGGCGCCTCCACGTCTTCCATCAGCTCTTCCCTGAAGCAAGACCGAAGTTTGTCCACATGGACGGTGAGTGGACGAGAATAAGGGGACTTCCTGATGCGGTAGTTCACAGGGCCGCAGCGTGCCTCCACGACGAAAGGTCCCGTGTACATCTTCTGCCATTTCGGAGAGCGACCTTGGTAACGACGAGGGGTATAGTACCAAACTTGCGCCCCAGGGGCAAATTCAGCCGGACGCACCCGCAAGTCATAAGCACGCTTCTGGCGCTCCGCAGCCACTCCCAGATGCTCTCGTACCAGGCGGTACGCGGACTCCATGCGCTCAGCAAAGTCTTGCACATAACTCGCGTACGTGCCTGCGCCCGGATCAGCGCTCGGGGGACTGCCGTAGACCAGGTCCAACGGGGCACGTGTCTCCCGACCGAACATCAGGTAGTTCGGGCTGAATCCCGTGGTTTCGTGTGGTGACGCCCGGTAAGCGGCGAGGACATGGGGCAGAGATTCGTCCCAGTCCCGTTGATTGCTACTGACCACTTTCCCCAGCATGGCATTAAGCGTCCTATGAAAGCGCTCTATGAGCCCATTCCCGCTCGGGTGATAAGGGGATGTCCTAACCTTATCTATTCCCAGCAATCGGCAAAGTTCCCTGAACAAATTACCCTCGAAATTAGTCCCCTGGTCGGTGAGGATTTGTAGCGGTGCGCCGTACCTCACGATAACGTTTTCAACCAAGGCCCTAGCAACCGAGGTGGCTTCTTGATTGTGCATGGGGGCTGCTTCCACGAACTTCGTGAAGTTGTCCATCATCGTAAGGATATAGACGTTCCCTCTTCGACTACGCGGGTGGGGGCCTGTGACATCTATACTCAAACGTTCCCAGGGCGCCCCACAGGGCAAGGGCTGCAACGGTCCCTGGCGGGGGGGTAAACCACGATGGTATTGGTTGCACTGAGGGCAGCACTGGCAAAAGCGCCTCACATCCCGGGACCACCCGACCCAGAAGGCCCTACGCCTTACCTGCGCCCGGGTTCTCCGGACACCCAGGTGACCCCCGGTCATCCCTGTGTGGGCGAGCCTCATGTACTGATCCCGCATAGCCCTGGGCACCACCAACTGTTCGACCCCGTCCGGTGTCTTCCTATAGATCACCTCCTCATACAGATACAGGCGATCCCTTTGGTGCCAGTACACCTTCACGGCTTCATTCTCTCGCAAGATATCCACTAAGGCCGGGGCCTGGGTACCTACTTCCAGCCACGGGCGTACCACCCGAAGATCAGGATCTTCTTTCTGCGCCTTTACTAACGCCTCTTGCGGGTCAGGTTCAATATCCAATGGCTGTGCAGGCACAGCCTCGGTGACTGCAGCGACCGCACTTACATCGTCAACATCACATTGCCGACAAGGCCTACGGGAAAGGGCATCCGCATTACCATGTTTCTGACCTGGACGATGCAGCACCTGGAACTCGAACTCTGCCAATCGTTCTAACCAGCGGCTCTGCTGGCCAATGGGCTCTGGAGTTCGCTGAAGCCACTGTAACGCGGCATGGTCTGTCCTCAACGTGAACGGGCGCCCCAGCAAGTACTGACGGTACAGCTTGGTGAAATACACTATGGCGAGCAACTCCTTGCGAGTAACGCAATAGTTACGCTCCGCCGTGGATAGCAGGCGGCTTCCATATGCAATTACACGTTCCTCGCCATCAATCTTCTGGGATAATACGGCCCCTATGCCAACGTCACAGGCATCACAGTCCAAGACGTAGCCGCCCTCATCCTTAGGCAAAGCTAGGACAGGTGTGGTCGTCAGAGCGCGCTTTAGAAGTTCAAACACTTCCTGACAGGCATCATCCCATACAAACGCTCTACCCTTTTTAGTGAGTGCGAACAGGGGAGCAGCTAATACCGAAAAACTACGAATGAACCTCCGGTAATACGAGCATAGCCCGAGGAAGGAGCGCACCTCCCGCAGTCGTCGCGGGACTGGCCACTCCACAACCTCGCGGATCTTGGACTGATCCACGGCTACCCCGTCTTGAGTCACTACATGGCCCAAGAAACAAACGGCCCTACGCATCAAGCGGCACTTACTTGGTTTCAACTTTAAATTGGCCGTTCTCAACCGCTCGAACACCTTACCCAGCCTCTGCAAATGTTGTTCGGGCGTATTCCCGAAAATGATTACATCGTCAAGGTAGACTAGGCAAACATCGAAATTAAGCCCCGACAAGACAATGTCCATCAACCGTTGGAAAGTTGCTGGCGCATTGCAGAGACCGAAGGGCATCACCTTCCATCGATAGATGCCTCGACGCGTAACGAACGCGGTCTTATCCGCATCCCTAGGATCCATAGCCACCTGGTGGTATCCACTCCTTAAATCCAGCGTACTAAACCATCCTCCACCGGAGAGAGCATCTAAACATTCGTCAATTCTAGGCAACGGGTATGAATCCTTCCTCGTCCTCTCATTTAATTGCCTGTAATCTATGCAGAAACGGAGGGTCCCATCCTTCTTACGAGCCAGTACCACGTTAGCCGCCCACTCGCTAACAGCGGGTTCAATCGTCCCAGCGGCCAACATACTATCCAGCTGTTCGTCTATGGCAGCCCTATGGGGAAGCGGTTGGCGCCGTAGAGGCTGTCTAACAGGACCTGCATCTCCCGTATCAATCCGATGAGTGGCCACGTTTGTTCGGCCAAGATCGCCTTCCCTTACCGAGAAAACATCACTGAATTCAGTTAAAAGTTCCCGCAATTGGTCTCGGGTCTCGGGTGTCACCTCCTCGGGGAGATCGGCCATCAGCATCTCGCAAGGAGCCGCCTCACCAACCGGCTCCTCACCCTTATCACGGGTCTCCCGACACTCAACTTCGACCGGGTGCAACCCTCCCAACAACTGGTCCTTAACCAACCTTACAGGATCCTCGGTCAAGTTTACTACCCGGACCTGGGTCGTTCTGGCGTCATCGCCTACTACGACCCGTGCGAGATGGACCCCCGGACTGATTTCCTTGGCATCTGTCATCCAGGCCGGCGCTACCGACGACAAATCCCCGTACAAGGTCTTTACAGGGATGTCGAATTGACTCTTAGGCAAGACTACAACCTCCTCAGCTACAATTACCCGACGGCACCACCCTTCTCCATTACCTCTTACCAGGGAAATACGTTTCCGACCAATGAACAAGGCCCCGGTCCCAAAACCTAGGCGGCATCGGTGTTCCCTCAACCAATCCATACCCAGCATGGGGTCAGCTATCTGATCGGACACCAAAAATGCACTAGAGATCTCAAACCCACTCCGAATCTTAATGGGGACCCTTATCTCACCCAAAACCCGTATATCGGACCCGTTCGCAGCCATCAAGTACCGGTTACAGGGACGAATCTCTAACCCCTGGACAGTAGAGGAAGGTATGAGGCTCACCTCCGATCCGGTGTCGACCAGGCAGAGTTGAGAGCGTCCATTGATCGTTCCCCTGACGTAGACAGCGTTGAAGGTTGCACGGTTGGGTACTCTTGGATGGGTCGTGTGATTGGCGGCCACCGGCTCCGTCGGCGTCGAATCTTGGGTTTCTGTCTCGGTCGCATCCGGGCGATGACGGGCCCGGCGTGACTGGCGGCAGTTGCGGGCGAAGTGGCCTGGTTGGCCACAGTTGAAGCAATTCATCTCCCGCCTCGGTCTTTCTTGGTCGTCGGCGTTGGCGTTTTCCGGGCGAGTCTCTCGGCCCGGTCCTCGGTTACGGTCTCCAGAGCGAACGTCTCGGTCCGGCCCAGCATTAGCCGGAGGCGTACGACCTCGCAGCTCCCTGAACTGCCGGTCAAACTTGCCTTCTAGCTCTCGTTGCCATCGGCGTTGCTCTTCCTTCTGGTTGGTCAGGAACCGGTCCAACTGCGCCTGGATCTGGTCGCCGACATCGGTCTCACGAGTGCCACGCACCCGGTTTGACGGTCTTCCGCGGTCGTCAGGTTCCGACGGTCTCCTCCGGTCGTCCTGGCCCGTCGTGCTTCGGTAAGCCTCCAGACGAAGCGCCGTCCGGTAAGCTTCGTCCAGTGACTTGGGCTCTCTCTCACGAATCTTGAGCGAGAGCTCCCGATCCCTCATCGCCTCCAGGAACGCGTCTTTGGCGATGATCTCCGTGGTTTCGTTGGAAGGCACTGGATAGGCGAGAACCACCAACCGACGAATTTCATGAAGGAGGTCGGAAAGGCTTTCCCCGGCACGCTGGCGGCGGTAATAGAGTTGCGCCCGGAAGGTCTCGGCTTGGCCTTCCGTCCCGTAGCGTTGACGTAGCCGCTCCACCAACTGTTCGTAGGTCGCATCAGGCTGGGCCCCGAAGTCCCAGAGCAACTGAGTGGCTGCTTTCTCCAGTGAGCAGCGAAGGAAATCGATTTTGTCCGAAGCGGTCCACCGGTTGTGCCTCGCACACACCTCGAACTGAGACAGAAACGATTCCAGTGAACCCGTCCCATCGAAACGCCCGGGTTTCATCTGCATCGGCCGGTTTCTCAACAGGCCGCCGACGCCCTCAAGCAGCCCCGGAAGAATTCTTGACTCGTCCCGGCTAACAGGTTCCGTGGATTTTCTTCGCTCGCTCGGCTCCATCGGCTTCCATTCCTCGAAGCCAAAGTCGTCTGGCAGGCTGTTCCGGTCCGGCTTGATCTCCATCGGTCGCCTTCTCTCGGCGGGCGTAGAGGTTTTAGGCTGCAGGATGTCAAAGTCGACCAGCGGGTAGACGCGCGTGTCGTCCTCGTCTCCCATCGGAAATCAGTGTTCTTCAATCGTCTAGCACCCCACTTCTGGTACCACTGTGGCGAAAACGACAGCCGTGGGGCAGGACTCCGGTATCTCTCTCTTTAATGTTCACCAGGATAGCTCTTCGGAGTCTTCCCTGTTCTTCGTCCGTTCGCTGGACTCGGCCTTTCCCGTCGGGCAAAGGACTTAACGGTGCCACCGACGATGCCTAACACTAGGTTAACTAGGAAGACGGCAACGACACGGATCAACACAGCAGATTGTTTTATTAATGTCGAACAGCTTAAACACTACAACTCTGGCTTAACTCTCATTAACTGAACTTTAACTGACTTCGGAACCAACTCACACACTCGCTCACCACTTACACGCAACAGGCGTCTCTATATATAGGCACAGAGGACGACAAATTGTCCGTTACTAAGGCAAGAGGCTGGTTGCTAAGGCAAGCCAAAAAGGCCCGTTACTAAGGCAAGAGGCTGGTTGCTAAGGCAAGCCAAAAAGGCCCGTTACTAAGGCAAGAGGCTGGTTGCTAAGGCAAGCCAAAAAGGCCCGTTACTAAGGCAAGAGGCTGGTTGCTAAGGCAAGCCAAAAAGGCCCGTTACTAAGGCAAGAGGCTGGTTGCTAAGGCAAGCCAAAAAGGCCCGTTACTAAGGCAAGAGGCTGGTTGCTAAGGCAAGCCAAAAAGGCCCGTTACTAAGGCAAGAAGGCTGCTAAGGCAAATGTCCATGCGCCTTTCAAATAATGCTACAATAATAATAATATCTTTTTCTTTAATTGAGCGCCTGACAAACGCACTGCACTGTACATTTACATGTTATACAATTTAAATCTTAACTACTAACAGAACAGACAGCCTGCAATACAACAGCGCTAATAGCAGCCCTACAAAGCATATCCGCCCAACAGGGGCTCGAACTCGGTACCTCTCGGTCTCTGTGCCAGATGTTATCCAATGCGCCACCTTATGGTGCGATTAAGAATTCTCTAATGAATGAATAAATGGAAAGCTGCCCATAAAAAGCAGGCATTGTTCTTAGAAGTTGTACATTTTGTCAAATGAACCACAACCAAATTTTCCAAATAGCATCAAATTAATCTAAGCAATTCGTCAGCCAAAGATTTTCAGTTCGATGCTGCTATGGTCTAACAGTCAAAAATTATTCCAGAGCAAACAATCAACCAGAATCATTGAATTCCAGGAAAGACCTGGGTTCAGTGGTTAAAGTGGTTTGGGTGAGCAGTGGGAACGCTGAAGAAGAGTTTTATTGGAACGCATGTGCTACCAGGGTTCCCTTGCATGGTGAGCAGTGGGAACGCCGTTCTCATGCGTTCCCACCCACTTTAAACGCTGCCCATCGGTCATAGGTCCTATCGGCGATATAGGACTATCGAAGGCTAAAACAGAGAAGCTTTTAAAAATAAGAACGACCATTTACTGGATCATTTACTGTGAAATACGTAATACGAAATAGGCCTACGAATAATACGTAGGCTAAAAGTATATAGAGCGTCAACAGAACAGATCGAGCTTGAAGATAAATGTCCATAATTGATGCCTTCAAGTAATTATCTTAACAAGTGTGCTTATTTTGCGTTCGGTGTGTTTGTCTTAAAACTAAGAATGTCCCTAACTCACGACTACAACCAATTATGTCGGTTTAATTAGCGGCATATGACCGATAGTCCTATGACTGATAGTCATATATGACCAATCGTCCAATGAGTATGACCGATCGTCCTATGACCGATCGTCCTAGAGCCGTCAAAACAAGACTTGGCAGACAAAGCTATGGCCTCGATAACATCTGATCACCACCAAACCAGAATTAAGAGAAGTTAAGCCTACATATCACTTCACGTGGTCAGTGTGATTCTCGTTAACGATAACATAACTAAAATGTTCGTTAACGAAAATAAAATGATTTCGTTAACGATAACTATAACTATAACTAAAAAATATCATTAACTATAACTATAACGAAAATAACAATAACGAAAATTCATCTTTATTTTCGTTAATGCAAAAAAAAAAAATAGGAAGTGCAATATGGACGATTCGACATAAATGAGAACGAAAAATGCGATATTTTTATTATGCAATTTGTCAGTTACTTTGGAAACCCGTGTATTCATGAAGCTGAATGCACCCCTGTTTCAAAGGCTTTCAAAGCTCTGAGCAAATTGTGAAACAGCGTGTTAATAATAGCCCAATTTTGCTTATAGCCTTAATTATTGTAACTAAGTAGTAGGCCTAACTAAAATTAACTAAAATAAAAATCCATTAACTATAACTAAAAAATAATACTAACTATAACTATAACTAGAACTAAAATAAAAATCCATTAACTATAACTGCAACTATAACTAAAATAAAATCTGTAAGGAGAATCACACTGCACGTGGTGGGGGATTGGCTTGTGTCACTGCAGTCCAGCAAAACGTGTAGGCCTATAACAGTCGATAGCTCGATGATTTAATGGATAATGATTTTTAATGTTTGCTTTTCAACAACTTCTGGTGATCGTTATTGATTTTTCCACTCTGAATGCGCTTGTCAGAATTGTTGCATTATAATATTAAATATGTATGTGTCTAGGCCTATATAGGCCTATATATATAACGGTTTCATGATTAGAAGTGCATAGGCTAATATGTACTTCTAATATGATTTTAAAAATATTATTTTGCAGTTACGCGGCTTCTTTGCACATCTGTCGCCTTGAGAACCTGGACGATATCATCCCCTACGCAGTGTCACTTGTCAACGACGAATGCCAATCACCAAGCAACGTCTTAAGAGTGCTCAACTACAACGACCTTCAATCGCCCGAGTTCAACTTCACCGTTTGCGTTACACCGCTCAACTTCAACTACAACAACTACCACCAACTGGTCGAGATGGTCGAAGTCAACCGTCTTTTCGGCGCACAGCGCTTTGTCTTCTACAACTACTCAACCGGGATCCAACTGGAGCCTTACATCAGATGGTACGAGAGCAGGGCGGTGCTACGTGTCATACCCTGGCATCTGCCGGTCACCGTTGACGTCTGGCCCCACGACCCGAAGGTCGAACCAGAGATCCACTACTTCGGACAGCTGGCCGCTCTCAACGACTGTCTCTATCGGAACATGCTCAGCTCCCGCTTCGTCGTCTTCACGGACCTCGACGAACTGATCGTTCCGAAGCGTCACGACAACTGGTTTCAGATGCTAAAGAGCATCACAAGAACACACAAACAGCAGCAGAAGAAGCAGCGTCAGACGGATAGCGGAATATTGCAAACGCCAGGTGCATTTATGTTCAGAAACGTATTCTTCCGAACGGACTGGAAGAACCGTCCGTCGGGGGGCGCCAATTACAAGCTGGCGATGGGACTAAAGTTGAATACTCTTTTGAAAATGACTCGCGAGGATCGAATCTTCCCGTCTTTCGTTCGGTCGAAGTACATCGCCGTGGCTCAGACGGTGTCGATGGTCGGAGTACATAGTGTCCTGAACTTCGTCGACGAAGTTAATCTGACTCAAGTTATGGTCGACGAAGACCAGGGTCTGTTGCATCACTATCGTCAGTGGATGGACGATGACCTCGTGACCCCAGTGGCAGACGATCGGATGCAACATTTCGCCAAGAAAATCATATCAGCTGTGAATTACGTGCATAGCCATGTACTCCAACATTCTAACAGTGTCAAGACAAAATAAAGTCGTGCAGTACAGAAATTTATATTTGCTCTTTTTCCGTAAATTACTGGATGTCTTAAACAGCAACGTCTTCTGTTGAATTCGTTCAAGTGAAGCGCTTATGGGAATATCGCCACGTGGGTTTCATATGTCCCATTCATGACCTATACCAGTGATCCATCGAGTCATGACTTGGACTGCAGTATTAAAAGGGAATCTTCTACAGTACGGTACATAAATTAGTACCAATTCAACAAATTTAGATGGCTTCAAATAAACATATTTTAGATACATTTATTATAGCATGTCACAAATAAGAAACCTATATTAAAGTATTTAATACATATATTTTTTATTTTGGTAATATCATTTTAGACAGTGCTTTGACTGCCGTTGAAATTACAATTTTACAAAACAATAATTATGTAATGGTATTGTAATGTATTACTTCTTGCAATATTCAAGTAAGCTGCTCTTTCTTAGAAGTCAGCCTTCATGCAAATCATAAAGGTATCTCCTAAGTTCACCAGCTCAATACACCATTAGAAATTATGCTGTATATTGTGGCGATACCCGGGGGTCGGTATTCTATGGCAACCCCGGAGCAGGCTGGCAGCAAACCTCGGAGCAGACCTCTCGAGGCTTGGCAGGGGATGGATGGAATGGATCCTTCTCTTCTTCTTCTTTTCTGGTACCACAGGATGACGAGTGGATCTTCCCCTGTTGAATCTGTCCGCAGGATTAGGCCCTCCCAATCTGGCGAGGGACGGAGTGGAGAGAGAGAGACCACCGAAGGGTGCCCGAAGGTGTGAGGAAAGATGACACCGACACAGAGTACTATAACGTCTTATTGTCAACGACAATTCACGATAGGAAACGTCTTTTAACTATCAGCGTCTGTTAACAATCCCTAATGATTTCTACTTTGTCTATGTAGAACCTAGCCGACTCAACTGACTTCTAAAACTGACTGACTATCAACTGACTCTCCGACTGTCTCTCGGCAACTACTTCTCAACTGTCTCTCGGCAACTAACTTCAACGACTGACTTCGGCAACGGTTCCGAAAAACTGACTGTCCTCTCTCCTTGGGAACCCTATTTATACTTTCCGGGCATGACTAGCCAGACCATCGGCAGACATGCCCGGACAGTGTCTACGAATTGAGCATGACTAGAATAATAGTCGGCAGACTTGTCCAGACAGGCTAGCCACTTAGAGCATGACTTAACAAAGAAGCATTACTTAATACATAGAGCATGACTTAAGATATAAGCATAACTTAAAACATAGAGCATAACTTGAAACATAGAGCATAACTTGGAACATAGAGCATGACTTAAGCTATAAGCATGACTTAAAACATAGAGCATGACTTAAGATATAAGCATGACTTGAAACATAGAGCATTGAGCATCACTCAACATATAGCCATACATATAGGGTCAATACGGTCATTAGCAAAATGACTAAGTAGCAATTTTTGCTACACGCTCCCCTGACTGAGAGGAGAAATGTCCCTATTTCTGTCAATCATACCGTAGATTGTCTAAACAATATAAACGTTTAACTACAGGCTCAATGTGACACTAAAACGACATTTAGGAAAATCAACGGTACCAGGCAAGGTCAGCATCCCTCCTAAACAGTCCATTTTTGTTTTAGCTGAAATAAAAGATCGGGAAGAATTCCCTTCAACAAAAGAATCGAGACTCGTCAGCCATGGGCTATTCGTTAAAGTGAACACAAGTCCCTCGGTTTAGGGCAGAAATGAAATGAAGAAAAGGCATTATCTCACCAATGTTCACAACATTTCGTCAATTGTCCCGTCACCATGGCAACGACGACGTCATTTTTAGCAGTCTTCTAAATAACGAGCCGTTTCGGCCGTACGTTAGACGTATCAGCTTCGTCCTGTGTGTCAGGCACAGTTTGGCTGATATCTTCAGATTCTTCTCCAACACAAGGCCTCAACTTGTCCACGTGAACCACAAAAGGACGCGAATTGGCTGATTTCTTCAGACAGTAATTTACTGGACCACGCTGTCTTTCCACTACATAAGGTCCCGTATAAACTTCTGCCATTTCGGCGAGCGACCTTGATAGCGACGCGGATAGTAGTAGTGACTCGGTCGCCAGGGGCGAATTCGGCCGGTCTTACACGCAAATCATAAGCACGTTTCTGGCGTTCTGCAGCTGTTCGTAGGTGCTCCCGTACCAGGCGATATGCGGCATCCATTCTATCGGCGAAATCTTTCAAGTAGCTCGAGTAGGTGGCAGTAATTTGCTCGGCGTCTGGGGGTCTACCGTATACGAGATCCAGAGGGGCTCTCGTTTCCCGACCGAACATCAGGTAGTTCGGACTGAAGCCGGTCGTTTCATGCTGTGAGGCTCGGTAAGCGGCAAGGACGTGAGGCAGAAATTCATCCCAGTCCCTCTGATGACTGCTTACAACCTTCCCCAGCATGGCATTTAGCGTACGGTGAAAACGTTCTATTAACCCGTTCCCACTTGGGTGGTAGCTGGAGGTCCGGACCTTATCTATCCCCATTAGCTTACACAATTCACGGAACAAGTTCCCTTCAAAATTGGTACCCTGATCGGTAAGTATCTGCAACGGGGCACCGTACCTTACGATTACGTTCTCAACCAAAGCTCTTGCAACCGTATGGGCTTCCTGATTACTTATGGGGATTGCCTCGACAAACTTCGTGAAGTTGTCCATGACCGTAAGGATAAAGACATGACCACGCCTACTCCGAGGGTGAGGTCCAGTAATGTCAATACTTAAACGCTCCCATGGCTCCCCGCACGGCAACGGCTGGAGTGGACCTTGTCGAGGAGGTCGACCTCGATGGTACTGGTTACACTGCGGACAGCACCGACAGAAACGCTTAACATCTCGGGACCAGCCGTTCCAGTAGGCCCGACGTCTTATCTGTCCCCTCGTCCTGCGGACGCCCAGATGCCCCCCAGTCATCCCTGTATGGGCTAACTTAAGATATTCCTCCCTCATAGCGCGGGGTACTACCAACTGCTCAACACCGTCTGGCGTCTTCCTGTAAATGATACCCTCCCGAAGGTACAATCGCTCACGCTGGTGCCAATAAATTTTCACGGACTCATTTTCCCGTAAAATGGCAACTAAATCTGGCGCCTGGGCACCTTCTTCCAACCATGGCCGCACAATCCGGAGATCCGGAACTTCTCCTTGAGCGCTCAATAAACTTTCAAGCGGATGGGGATCAGGACTAGACGGTTGTTCTACCGAGGCCTCTACAACTGCAGCAACCGTACTCCCGTCTTCAAAACCACATTGACGACATGGTCTACGGAAAAGCGCGTCAGCATTCCCGTGCCTCCGTCCAGGCCGATGTAGCACCTGGAATTCAAACTCGGCCAGACGCTCCAACCACCTTCCCTGTTGGCCTATGGGCTCGGGGGTACGCTGCAGCCACTGTAAGGCGGCGTGATCCGTCCTCAGTAGAAACGGTCGACCCAGCAAGTATTGGCGATAAAGCTTCGTAAAATACACTATCGCGAGCAATTCCTTGCGGGTAACGCAATAGTTGCGTTCCGCGGTGGACAGGAGGCGACTTCCGTAAGCTATTACCCGTTCTTCCCCGTCGATCCTTTGGGACAGAACCGCACCAATACCCAGGTCGCAAGCATCACAATCCAAAATATACAGGCCTTCATCCTTGGGCAGGGCCAGGATAGGTGTGGTCGTTAAGACGCGCTTCAAGTGCTCGAAGACCTCCTGACAAGCATCATCCCATTCAAATGCTCTACCTTTCTTGGTAAGCTCAAACAAGGGGGCGGCCAGGACTGAGAAATTACGGATAAACCTCCGGTAATATGAACACAATCCAAGGAAAGAACGTACATCCCTCAGCCGTCTGGGAACAGGCCATTCCACCACATCATGGATCTTGGACGGATCCACAGCCACCCCATCTTGGGTTACCACATGCCCCAGGAAATTAACTGCCCTACGCAGGAGTCGGCACTTACTCGGCTTGAGTTTAAGGTTGGCAGTCCTTAGCCTCTCAAACACCTTACCCAACCTTTGCAGGTGTTGCTGGAGCGTGTCTCCAAAAATGATTACATCGTCTAGATAAACTAGACAGATCTCGAAATTAAGTCCAGACAGAACAATGTCCATCAACCGTTGGAAGGTCGCGGGCGCATTACAGAGCCCGAAGGGCATCACCTTCCATCGATAACTACCCCGGCGTGTGATAAACGCAGTTTTGTCTGCATCCCCGGGATCCAAGGCTACCTGGTGATACCCACTCCTTAGGTCCAACGTACTAAACCACCCTCCACCGGCAAGGGCATCCAGGCATTCGTCGATCCTGGGTAGCGGGTACGAATCTTTCCGGGTCCTTTCATTGAGTTGTCGGTAGTCTATGCAAAACCTTAAGGTCCCGTCCTTTTTACGGGCAAGGACCACGTTGGCGGCCCACTCGCTAACGGCGGGTTCAATCGTTCCAGCCGCCAACATGCTATCTAGTTGGGCATCTACCGTCACTCTATGTGGAAGTGGCTGGCGCCTTAAGGGTTGCCTCACGGGACGAGCGTCTCCCGTGTCTATCTTGTGAGTGGTTACCGTGGTCCTACCTAGATCCCCTTCGCTCATCGAGAAAATGTCGCTATACTCGACCAAAAGTTCCCTTAACTGCTCCTTAATCTCGGGTGTTACCTCCTCAGGAAGATCCGCTAACAAGGTTTCGTCGGGACAAACCCCTCCAGTCAAACGCTGAGATTCATCACGGGTTTCCCGGGACTCTACTTCTACGGGATGCAACTCTCCCAACACCTGATCCTTAACCAATAGAACCGGGTCATCGTTAAGATTAACAATCCTTACTTGAGCCATATCTGCATCATCACCTACCACAACCCTGGCGAGATGGATTCCCGACTGAACTTCCCTGGCCTCTGTCATCCAGGCCGGCGCTACCGAAGTTAAGTCCTTATACTGCGTACGGACGGGTACATCAAACTGACTCTTGGGGGAGATCGTGACCTCCTCGGCGACGATCACGCGCCGACACCAAACAGCCCCGTTGCCTCTCACAAGGGGAATGCGCTTGCGTCCTACAAACAAGGCCCCAGTCCCAAAACTTAATCGGCATCGGTGCTCCCTAAGCCAGTCCATGCCCAGCATAGGCTCCGTAATCTGGTCGGACACCAGAAACTTAGACGGGATTTGCAACCCAGCCCGTACCTTAATGGGCACCTTAACCTCCCCCAGGACTCGTATGTTTGACCCATTAGCAGCCATCAGAAATCTGTTACAAGAACGTACCTCACATCCCTGGACAGCAGTAGACGGAAGAAGGCTCACCTCTGACCCAGTATCGAGAAGGCACAGCTTCGGTTGTTCATTGATTGTTCCCCGGATGTAGATGGCATTGCTCGTTGCCCGATTGGTGAATCGGTGACGCGTAGTGTGATTGACGGCCACCGTCTCCGCTGGCGTAGTCGCATCGGTCTCCGTCGTCGTCGGCTCACTCGGGCGGGCACGGGAACGTCGAGGCTGACGACAGTTGCGGGCTATGTGACCGGGCTGGCCACAGTTGAAACAGGTTACCGCCTGTCTCGAACTCTCTCGGTCTCTGGCGTCGTTGTCTCCAGGACGAGCGTTTCGACCCGGCTCCTGGCGTCGGTCTCCGGGGCGAGCGTCTCGCCTCGGCACCTCATCTGGCGTTGTACCGCTTCGGATCTCTCGGAAGTGCTGGTCGATCCGATTCTCCATTTCCCGTTGCCACCTTTTCTGGTCCTCACGTTGCTGCGTGAGAAACCGGTCCAGCTGCGATTGTATCTGAGAGGAGGCATCGGCTTCCTGCGTCCCTCTGACACGATTCGTCGGTCTCCTCCGGTCATCAGGATCCACCGTTCGCTGGTACGCCTCCAAACGCAGCGCAGAGCGGTACGCCTCGTCTAGAGTCTTTGGCTCCCGCTCACGAACTTTGAGCGAGAGCTCCCGATCCCTCATGGCCTCCAGGAAAGCGTCTCTGGCAAGGATCTGCGTCGTCTCGTTGGATGGCACAGGATAAGCGAGCACGACTAACCGGCGAATGTCGTGCAGGAGGTCGCTCAGGCTCTCCTCGGCGCGCTGGCGTCGATAATAAAGTTGCGCGCGGAAGGTCTCCGCTTGGCCTTCCGTTCCGTAGCGTTGCCGTAAGCGTTCAACCAGTTGCTCGTAGCTCACGTCCGGCTGAGCCCCAAAATCCCACAGCAGCTGGGTTGCAGCTTTTTCCAACGAGCAGCGTAGGAAGTCAACTTTGTCCGAGGCGGTCCATCGGTTGTGCCTCGCACACACCTCGAACTGGGACAGGAAGGATTCCAGCGATCCTGTCCCGTCAAAACGACCCGGTTTCATCGGCATAGGTCGGTTTCTCAGCAGGCCACCGACTCCCTCCAGCAGCTTCGGAATCAACACTGAATCGTCTGTCGCTCCACGGTCGGCAGGTTCCGCTGATCGTCTCCGTTCGCTCGACTCCATCGGCCTCGGGTCATCGAAGCCGATACTCTCCAGCAGCTGATCTCGTCTCGGCTGCGTCGCCGTCGAACGTTGTCCTCCGGCGGGCGTGGAACTCTCGACAGGCCCACCAAGAAGGCTCGGGAACGGGTAGATGACGGTTTCGTCCTCGTCTCCCATCGGAATTGCGGTGATGATCGGTCGTCGCTTGGCACCTCACTTCCTCGGCAACAGTCGTGACAATTCGGTTGGTGCACTCTCGGAATGGTACCCCACTTCTCGGTACCAAAACTGTGGCGATACCCGGGGGTCGGTATTCTATGGCAACCCCGGAGCAGGCTGGCAGCAAACCTCGGAGCGGTCCTCTCGAGGCTTGGTAGGGGATGGATGGAATGGATCCTTCTCTTCTTCTTCTTTTCTGGTACCACAGGATGACGAGCTGGATCTTCCCCTGTTGAATCTGTCCGCAGGATTAGGCCCTCCCAGTCTGGCGAGGGACTTGGAGAGAGTGAGACCACCGATGACTGCCCGAATGTGTAAGAAAAGACGACACCGTCACAGATTTCAATAACGTATTGTTTTCAACGACAGGAAACGTCTCTTAACTATCAGCTTCTTTCAACAGTTTCTAAGTCTTTACTTAACGCTTTCTACGTATAACCTAGCCGACTCGACTGAACTCTCTCGACAACTAAACTTCTCCGACTGATCCTTTCAACAACTGAGCTTCAACTGACTGTACTGACAACTGAACTTCAACTAACTCTACTGACAACTGAACTTCAACTAACTGTCCTCTCTCCTTGGGGACCCTATTTATACTTTCCGGGCATGACTAGCCAGACCATCGGCAGACATGCCCGGACAGTGTCTACGAATTGAGCATGACTAGAATAATAGTCGGCAGACTTGTCCAGACAGGCTAGCCACTTAGAGCATGACTTAACAAAGAAGCATTACTTAACATCTAAGAGCCTCACTTAAGATATAAGCATGACTTAAAACATAGAGCATAACTTGGAACATAGAGCATGACTTAAGATATAAGCATGACTTAAAACATAGAGCATCGTGAGCATGACTAGGAACATAGAGCATGACTTAAGATATAAGCATGACTAGAAACATAACCATACATATAGCAGAGCTTAACGTAACAGAGAAGCATCATTCAACATATAGCCATACATATAGGGTCAATACGTTCATCGGCAAGATGCTCAAGTAGCAATTTTGCTACAATATCAACACTGCTAACGAGACTGGCTAAATTATTCAACACTTAACCTAAACAAATAACGAGACTGGCTAAATTATTCAGTAAAACTCACTCAGTCTTATAGCTCCAATTGTGCAACAAAAAAATTATTATAAATAATATAGTAATGATAATAATAATAATAATGTAATGAATCATTGCTATATTATTATTATTAATTATTATTATTATTATTATTATTATTATTATTATTATTATTATTATTATTATTATTATTATTATTATTATTATTATTATTATTATCATTACTAATGATAATAATAATAATAATAATAATAATAATAATAATAATAATAATAATAATAATAATAATGCTGACATAATTGGCCAAGTAGCCTACATGCTGGAACTACCTTCTGTGAGACTCTTAAGTGGCGCTATATAAATGTCTTGTTACATTACATTACATTACCTCTGCAAAAGCCCAAACGCTTTAAGACTTAACACTTTAACTTAACCTCTTCTTGGTTTCTGATGGTAGAACCTAAAGGCAGACATCAGTTGATGCCTTGTGCATTAGACACCCGCGCAATTGAAAGTTGCTAATTAATTACATCTAAAGGAGCGTTTTTTTAATGAAATACAATAAATTTTATCAAAAAACACCAAAAACAAACAGATGTTGACTTAGAACTTCATTATATCGCATTAACTCATTCAAAGAAAGGATTACAGAGTTTTAAACATATTGAGTGCAGTGAGTAAGATACGCTTTGAACTAGTTTTTTTGCATTGTATTGTATCTAAACATTTATAAAGCAACCTTGTAGGATGAACCATTCAGAAGCGCTCTCAGTGCGCAAGACCCCGAGAGAAGAAGCAGGTTTTAAGAAAAGAGAAAGAGGAGGAGAAGCTGCCATAAAGAATTGTAGTGCGAGCTGAAGGAGAAAGCGCATTCCAGAGAGGGACCAATTGAAGCAAAGCTTTAAACCAGTTTTTGTGCCAGATCTGATACTCCAACCCAGTGCTAAATGCAATGAAGCAAAATAGCATAGGGGCCGTCCATAAAGTACGTCCCGCTATTTTTGACCATTTTACCCCCCTCCCCTGTCACAAACTGTCACAAAACTCGGACCCCCTAAAGTACGTCACACTTTCAACATAGAAATAATAATACTTCCGAAAGCAAGGCTAATACATAAACAAGGCTTCGCAACAGCATTATTACAAGCGCTCCTAGCGAGAGGAATCGTGAAAAACACATTCAGGAGATATGCATGCTATTTTGACATAAAACTAATTAAAATGTTTCAGAAAATTTTTGAAAATTATTTTTAAAGCTATGAAATTCTACTAAAAAAATAAAAAATAAATTATAAATAAAATATTAAAAAAAAATTAATGTGTGACGTCACACATGGCCTGACCCCTCCCCTCCCCTGTCACAAACTGTCACACTTTCTTAACCCCCTTCTCCCCTGGGGCGTGACGTACTTTATGGACGGCCCCATAGTTAACAGTATTGAAGGCAGCAGAAAGGACTGAGGGAGCAAATAGTTTCTTCACCACTGTCAATGCAGCAGATAACGTCACTGTAGACGAAGACAAAAGTCATCTCAGTGAAGCACAATCACTCAATCAGAATCCCTTAGGATCACTGGGCAGAAAGCATGAGATAACCATTAAAGCATTAAATTTTAATCTGAGTTTAACCCTTTCAACTCGAGAAACCGATATATCGGTTTCGTCAGCCAAGAGGTCAAGACACCTGGGAGCGCAGGGTTGAAAGGGTTAACTTGCTTTATATGGCGGGGATGTGCAGCCGACATTTTGAGAAATGGAAAATTCAGGTGGAGGGCCATTCCAAATGCAAGATAGTGTACATAACATGACAATAGGGTTGCCACCCGTCCCGACTTTGTCGGGACAGTCCCGATTTCGAGGCAAATGTCCCGTGTCCCGACTTGACCTAGTCGGGACAGCGAAATGTCCCGACTTTCAGATGTGTGACCAAAACTAACAAAACGTTGTGACTTAAAACACAATACCCGTATTAACTACTGCTAATTGTTCTTCGATTAGTGACGGAGATGATATCTTTACAACGAGTTTACTTACTTTCGAGCAGTTTTCGAGCAGTTTTGCCTTTTAAATGAGCTGTAAAAGCAAAAAAAAAAAGGTCATCCGGAAAAATTGCATGATTGTAACTCGTGAGCTCGTGAGCATCGACGTCGATGATTACGAGAAAGTTGCGTCCCGACTTCCTAGTTCGAAAAGGTGGCAACCCTACATGACAAGGCTCACAAAATTCCGATGACTAGTGACAAAGGCGGGGTCAAGTGTGAGGAAATGATGATTGGGTGGAAAAATGGTAAACTTGCACTTATGGGGTCCCGATTTTCTGGCACATCGATCGCTATATTCAAAGTGACTATGTATATAAAGAGATATCACCGCAACTGTAAAGTGTATTTTTTCTTTCTCTTAGGCCTACACGTCTGCGTATATGGAAGCTGAATTGATAAAATTAATTTTTTGGCCGAAATGGAAGTTGGATTGATGGAACTAGTTATTTGGTCATATAGAAGCTGGATTAATGAAAAACCGTGTAATTTAGCCTCGTAAATCTCTCGCCATTGCCTAGCAAGTCAGCGTTGGTCGAATACAAGTTGGATTGACGAAGAATTCTTGCTAAATAGAAGTGGAATTTAAGAAAATAATTTTTGGTTAAATAGAAGTGGGATTGATTAAAAGAATCCTGCTTAAATAGAAGCTGGATTCATTACAATTATCATGCTAAACTCTTCTTCCATTGAACTAGGCTGATTAGTATCAATATGTGGTCTCTTGTAATACATACTCTCCTTCAATACGGGTGTCATTTTTCGGGACCCGTAAAGCTCAAGTTTACCGGGAAAAGGTGGTTTGCTAGTGAAAGGCAGGTATAGCGAAATAATTGGAGGTATTGAGTACTGGAGTGAAAGAATTTTAAATTGAATTTGTTGGGTTATTTTGAGTTTCTGACGCGATTTAGCGGCAAAAGTGTTGTTTCGATACTTGGACGTAATAAATTAATAATGGTGAAAACCAATGGCGAGTGCGTTTCGATATGTTGCCATGGAGATGGCCCATTCAGTTTTAGGCTACCACCGTACGAATTTCAGTAGGCTTAAGGAGATCGCAGACCTTTAATTCTGATTAAATAATGGTGTACCTTCCCAGACAGCAAAATTTATGGGCGATTATTGGGGCCCATTTGCCAAACCCAATTAGGGGAGAGCTTGGTTATGCTCACTGGCCCCAGTCGGGCACCCAATTTAGGACCCTATGGGGTTACTAATTTGGGGCCCGTTTGGGCAAAAGTATGTTTGCCCAAACGGGCCCCAAATAAGGAACCCTTTCCGGACCCAAATTGCATGGATGGATGGATGAATGTATGGATGGATGGACGTTTGGGCAAAAGTATGTTTGCCCAAACGGGCCCCAGAAAATACCGAGAATAACCGATATAAGGTAACAGAAATTACTTAAGTGCAGCAAAATAACAAGTTATTTACAATGATACAAAAGTTGTAACCAAGTTTCATTGTTGAATTCCCACTATTAAGGGGTCGTCCATTAATTTTGTCAACAAAATAGGGGGAGGGGCTTTGGAAAAGTTTGACAGTACTGTTGTTGACAAGGGGGTAGGGGGTTCGGTACAAGTTGACGTCAACAAATTTTTCTCCAATAAATCAACACAGGGCCTTCCAAAAAGTAGCGAAAACATTAAGAAATGCTAAAAATGTAGAAAGTGCTTAATGTTTAATAGGCCTACTACTAAAAAGCTGGTAATAAACTATACCCATATATTTTGAAATTCGAGATTGCATTTTTTAGTCTAAAAATTAAAATAAAAATGATTCTACATGCATCGAGCCATTTTGTTTCTTTTTTGTAGGGGGTCTGGGATTGTTGACATAATTTTTAGGGGGGTCCGTCAATGTTTGACAGTTGTTGACAAGGGGAGGGGGTCAAAAACTGCCTAAAATTTGTTGACATAATTAATGGACGACCCCTAAAGTTTATGTTCAAACGAAATCGAAAAGATGTCAAAATTGACACCCTTGATCCTTCTCCTGTTAAGTGCAAGACAACAAAAATAATGACTAGTGCAATAACATATTACTAGTACAAAATAGAAATAATTACTCATGTGCAACGGAATAAAAGTAAATGACTGAAGAGCAACAAAGTTAAAAAATTCCATGTACCTGTAACTAATTATCATGTTATAATAAAAATACCTGTACCACAAAACACCTATAGAATTTGTAGACCTATGGCCAAACTTGAATGTAGTAGAAAATATCAAGACAAAATTCCAAGGCCATAGATGCTGGTTAGATTTAAAACACTTTCTGAGAAACTTAATGTCACAAAACATACACCAAAATCATGAATTCTGTTTTGGCGCCTTATTTGGCAGGTGCTGGTGCACCTGATGACAGGTAGGCCTACTGTTCTTTTCGTATATTCTTTTTCACCGAAAGCTTTAATTACTCTTGCCGAAAATCCGCCTTGAGCCCTTGACGATCCCTTGCATTGTAAAACCAAGAGCTTATAAATTGCCTCCTCAGTTGTTGAATCTCTTGCAAATTCCGACTTGAACAAAGAATTCCTTCTGACTGCATCTGAAAATGGAAAATCAAAATTGAAACATAATTAAAACAATGAAATAAGATCTGTTGCTTCTCATCTGTCAATAATCCGCTCATGCTTCGTTGTTTCCTAACAAACTCTTTCGGAATAAATGCAGATAACCCGAATAATTCGATGGAAATTTCTTGACCTGTGTTTGCTATTATTCTGACAAATATTTAGAGACCCTGATAATCACCATTTTATCATTCTTCTGGTCAGACTTAGACATAACAAATGCATATAGTCAAGAACAAAATCTTATATGCAATCCATCAACAAAGTAGTTAATGGTGTTGAACCCAAATTATGATTATCATAAACCATTTCCACAAACTGCTCAGCAGTACGCAATGGACAGTTAATCTAGAGAAAGACAACGGTCTGACAACCCTTCCAAACCATTCATCCTCCTGTGTACAGCATTCGCAGCTACAATAACCAGAATACAATTTGATATTTTTTAGAAATGCTCTTGCTGGGGCATTGCAAACAAAACTATGTACTGCAACAGCATGCGGATTCCCATTTATAATTACTCCAATCTGTTGTAATTTAATTCATTAATGAAATCAAGCAAGAAATCATCCAATCAGCAGGTTTCTTCGTTCCACAAAATGTGGCAACAACAAAAGGCTTATGAACACCATGAAGTTTTATTAAGCATAGAATCTGCCACAACTGCATGTTAGAACTCTTAAATAATGGAAGCCCGACATCAATAAATTGCAATGCCAGTGTCTGCCAGCCTCTGGATGCCTGAAGCTTGTTAATGACAAAATAAATCCATTTCACCGCCTGTCTCCAGACTACAAGTGGGGTAAGTCTTTGGTGTCCTGAGCAAAGTGCTGGGTCCAATGACAATTCAGAAGGATATCTATTCAGAATAGAGAACAATGAAATAAGTGAAGTATTGGTAATGTTAAACGAAGTTGCCCAATCAGCTAGTTTGGTTCTTAAACCTGTTTTCAAAGATTCAGCATCAGGTACGACATCTGACTGACTCCTCAGATGAAGTAATCTGATTGACAAAGTTGTCTTGACCATCATTTAAATAGTTCTAACAGGTTCCAGGGTCAAGCATTTCAATATTTGGTGATTTATCTAAAAAATTGACTAATTCATCAATGGTTGTATTATTTTCTGAATTGATCTCCGCCCATATCCATCTGCGGATCGTCCAGCACGACTCCCTATCTCTTGATCCAAATGGCAAATGCATTGGCCATTGCGGGTATTCAATAGGCCTATCCACTTTCAAATAATTAAAACAATCGCATATATGGCCCACACCAATCAATAATATTAATTATTTTGTTTATTGCTGTTAGACAAATAAAATGTACACCGACGGTAGGCCTATAGTTTGATTTCTTTTTTAAGTATGCTTAAAGTTCAAATTTGGTATTTTTGCCCAAAAACCTACAATACCAGTCCTATATGCTCAACGAAAACGCCTTACGGAACATTCCAAAATACTAGTAAACTCGGATGAGACAATAATTTAAAAAATAGAAAAAGGCGTCAGCTATCAACTAAGAAGTATAGACCTATAGCTACAAATATTCTGGGAAACCTGATTATCAATTTATAATACACACATTCGTACTCCCCTTAATTTCCAGCTTCTCCACAACACTCGAGTGACATAGGCCTACGACCTCCACGGCGCCAGGTTGGTCCCAAACAATACACTTTCATCTATAGGCCTACCCTTCATCCAACATAGTCCGTTGCAGCAGCAGCGGCAGTTACATTTTCGCGTGCATTGCTCCAGACGATCTTCCCCGTCGGTCATGCAACTATTCGTTCGCTGCTATCAACTCAAAACCAGAACGAGAGTCAAAGTCCAAACGCGAGAGAGGCAAGGCCTGTGTCTATGCACACTCTGTCGTAAACCTGTATCTCTTTCCTCGGCTCCTACTATTGCCTTCTATACTGACTCATCTCCGCTGCAAAGGCTTCGCGTGCCTTTCCCCTCCTCCCTTCCTCCCCAGGCTTCCATCAACATCTGCTGCTAAAACTTGGCGCCCGAATACCGACAGTGTTTTTTGGAACCCTATACCGCAGTGCATATTTTAACGGACTTCGACTACCGGGACAAAAAAGTCTGCTACTCTACATGTAGGCTACTTTCAAATTACTGGAAACCAACATTGAAAGTAGAGTATTACGTGGGACAAATCACCACAAGTACTGGGACAAATCCTAAAACTAAGTCGCCACGAGTCAAGTCAGAAGGCAATTAAGTCACAAATCTATTCAGAAGTCAAATCAGAATCTACAAATCAGAATTATTAATAATGAAGTGAGAATTTAAGTCAGAAATAAAGTAGGCCTACTCAGATTATGTCAAGTCAGATGTCAAGTTAGAAGCCAATTAAGTAATAGCCAGTTCAGTTAGAATTAAATAAGTAAGAATTAGGGCATAATAATTAAGTCAATCAGAAATAAATAAGTCAGAATTAAGTCAGAAGTCATGTCAAAAGTCAAGTAATAGTCATTTAAGTTAGAATGAAGTCAGAATTAAGGCAGAAATAGCATAAGTCATTCAGAATTAACTAAGTATTATAAGAATTAAGTCAAGTCAGAAGTCAAGTCAGAATAGACTATTATTAAGTCAGAATATTTAAGTCAGAAGCAATTTAGTCTAAGTCAGGATTGTCAGAGCAGATAGAGTCAGAAGAAATTGGATCTATCTATATCGTTGAACAAACTTATAATATTATACTTATGGGCGTACACGTGTGGCTATAGGCTACCACACAATTAGGGGTAATATTGTACGAGCATTAGGGTCCCTTTAGGGCAGAGGAAAATCCGCCGAAGCCCAGGTCATACCCAAAACGCCCATTTGGGGAACGACTGGGGCCAATTTCCAGTGCTGACTGGGTTCTGATAATACACAGTTCTTTAACACTAAGATAAGTAAATATCTCCAAAATAATATTTTCTGGCAAATCATTCAAACTTTCTAATCTATTTCTTTTCAAAATAAAATTTTCTGCCATTTTATCTTTGATTTTAGCCGCACGATTTTGCCTCGAGTTCCGGTGAACATTCTATGCACATGGTGTACGTAACGTTGGCATTAATCGGTACCCACGCAACGCAACGGTTATGGTCACGCGCCAGAGCCAAAATGTTGAAACTGGGCAAATAAGGGGAAAGTCCCTCTCCCTCCTATGCCCCTCTCCACTCTCCAATCTGAGATTTAGGAATTTTCACTGCACCATGTCTCTCATCACACGTCGTTTAGCCAGCGTCTTTGGAGCTTTAGACCGTAGACATATCCCAAGTTACTGAAACGGAAAAAATTGTGATGAAATATGAAATGCGTTTTAGCAATCACGATTATTCTCAAAAATGCCCAGCTAAGAATTGGGAAAGAAACAACCGGAGAATAACATTGAATTAACAAATTACACTTTTGGCCAATCTTGGGATTTTTCTGGCAAGAACTTTGTAAGATATGAAGGACTCATGATGAATGGTCTTTGGTGAATTTTGAATTTTGGTGAATTTTGGTGAATTTGGTGAATTGGTGAATTTGATGAATGGTCTTTGGTCTTTGGGCTTTCAGAAATGAAGAGTGGTCGCCAACTCGCACTGATTATATATAAGAGGTCGTTGATTATTACTAGATGACGCCAGCGTAGTTGTAAGAGCGTCGTGTTTGGATCACTACGGTATTCTACTTTCTACTTTTATCAGTCTCGCTCCTGTCTTAACACTCTCTCCAGTTCAATAACACTCAGGATATCAGGTCAGAGCATTCCTTTTTTAATCTAAAATAGCTATAACCGTCTCAAGACTGCCACAGACTAATTTCTAATTTCCAACGCGCTGTCTGCCTTTGTTTCAATTACTCCCGCCATCTTGACCCATATTCAAAATGCCTATTACACTTTTACCGCGTGCTTTTACCGCCGTTTCGGTAAACCAGTATTTTAGCGTATTTTATTATTTTTCGTATCTGGCTGCGTAAATCGAAGTTGGTTTGATAAATAATAATTCTTTGCGTAAATAGAAGTTGGATCGGTGAAAAGAAAAACCGAAATCTCTGCGTTGAAATGAAGTTGGATTGATGAAAATAGTTTTTGTGAAACAACTTCAAACAAGAAGTTGAATTGATGAAACTAATAATATTGTTTGCGGTAAAATGGAATTTGTAGGCATAGCCAGGACCGGCCTTAGGCACAGGCAAAGCAGGCAGTTGCCTAGGGCGCCACAATCTAGGGGGCGCCATTTTCACAAAAAGTGTGTTTAACAGTTTTTCACTTTTTAGCCATTTTTCAATTAAAATGATTATTTTCATTTGAATTAAAAACTTTTGCATATGGAACAAATTTTACAAGAATTATTGGTTTCATTGCACCTTTTTTGGTAGACCTAATTCAATATCGACACCCCACAAAATTTATTTTAACCATTAAAATTCAATTAGGGCCTATTCACGCATGTGTCTGTACTCTGTAGTTTGTGTCTGTAATTAATTAGACCTGACCATCCTTTATCTGATGCCGACATACATAGTGACAGCTTCGACTGAAATTCCAGCAACTGAAGAGATATTATTGTAGTAGCCTATAATATATTTAATCAATGTAGCTTTATTTGTTGACTGCTGAGCAGACATCGCAGTTGCATCAACTAAGTTAATTACCTGTAAAAATCTGTACAGTTACATTTAAATAGCAGTTTTCTTAATTATATCTAAATCAATTTATAGATTTGATCTTATAAAATAAAAATTGTAGTTTTAAAAATTAGGTAAAGCCCTGTGAAGCGACAGAAGTTATCGGGTGCTCTAAATTGTAAGAAAAACACGACAGAGAAGTTGTATCAAAAGCAAAAAGGATGGCTTTTCAACTATTTCAACGAAACTGAAACTACTTTAGCTGTTAGTGTTAGTGCCCAGTCATCAGATAGTAATTCGTTTGTAAAATACTGGTATTGAGGGTATTTTCTTAAATTGCTTTGAGCTTTATAAAAATACAATTTTGATAAACTGAAACCTGTTGGTGAAAAACTACAAGCAGAACAGATTTATGATTACTAAAACAAATAATTTTTTTTAAATAATTTTTTTCTTTTTCGGTAGGCCCTAATTTGAATTTTTCAGAAGGCCTAATTCGAAGTCTTTTTGCTTGTTACCATCCCTCCAAATTCAAAATTATCCAGGGTTGAGTGTGCTAAATAAAAAGAACTAATAAATAAATAACTCGGTTGAGCGTAAATCTATTGGCGGGTTCATCATTGAGTTGTGACGTGGGGTGGACCGTGGAGACGGGATCAGAGGGCGCCAAATGTATGCTTTGCCTGGGGCGCCATTTGGGCTAAGGCCGGCCCTGGGCATAGCCTATTGACGAAAAGAATTCTTTGCGCAAATAGAAGTTGGATTGATGAAAAGAATTCTTTGCCTAAATAGAAGTTGGATTGATGAAATAATCTTGCCGTTCAGATGGAAGATGGATTGATGAAAAGAATTATTGTGTTAAAGGGGCCGTCCATAAATGACGTCACGCACCTAGCGGGAGGGGGTCGGAAATTTGTGACGATGTGTGACATGGGCCGGGGTGGGGTCAGAGAAGTGTGACGTCACATCAGGTCTGTGTAATTAAATTTAACAAATAACAATTTAATTTTAATAATAACAGCACTAATTTTGAGTATTAAATTTTCATGGCCTCCAGAATCTGTTTAACGATTTCCTTTTCCATTCCTCCAGTCTGGCCAACCCTAATTTCCATCTCATTTAAAGTTAATTCTGCGATCGCCTCTTCCTATCGCATTCGCTGCCTCTGACCTCTCGCCATATCTTGTTCATCTGGTAGTCTGCCTTACCTCCATAACCTCCAGGCAGTCGTGTGAAATGGGACGCACGTACTGCGTCACCTTTTTTCGCCTACAATCCAGCGCGGTTAGGCTACAGCCTGCGCCCTTGTGCCCTCGAATTTGAACTGCAGCGCCAAGACGACAAGAATTTTATTTCGAGGGTCCTTTATAAACGAATTTCTCTGTAACGCCATAAGCCAGCTCTCTTTATTCCATGTTATTTTATTCTTGTTGGTAATCTTTTAGCAACTGTGAGCTGCGGTGTGTGTGCGTGCGTGTGTGTGTGTGTGTGTGTGTGTGTGTTGTGTGTGTGTGTGTGTGTGTGTGTGTGTGTGTGTGTGTGTGTGTGTGTGTGTGTGTGTGTGTGTGTGTGTGTGTGTGTGTGTGTGTCATCTTTGCGTTTGAATTACAATAAACGAATATGATGATGATGCCCTCAACGGCGGGTTAATTTAGGGTTCATTCATTGTGGATGTTTGGCCACCTACAATCTTATACCTTCGTATCTGTCCAAGCAAGTGTTTGTCTCTGTTCCTACGGTTCTTTGTCAGTGTGTCTTTACGTTTGATCGTTCGAAGCCTGCTTTCCATTGCAACGGCTAGGCATATCATTTCTGCATCCTATTAGCTTGCACCTACGGCCTCTTGTGTTGTGCGTACGTTATACGGTCACCAGACTGAACTGTTGAAACTAATTCTCTGATACGTCCGCAGTCCGCTTCCACAGCTACTTACATCATCATGCATTCACTTGCCTTTGCTTCTATAGAACCTTTTCTTCTTTGTGACAGATGTATGGCCGGCCGACCGACCATTACGAGATTATAACCGAACCCGCGAAGACACTCATTAGACGATTTATGAGTCCTGCTGTCAACGAACGACGGTCAGCTGTCCACACACACCACTGAATTAGCCGTCGCCTCCTTTCGGTCGGTCGTCAGCTGACTTCGTCTCATATCGATGGCGCGACGGAGGCGTTCGTTCCCGGCCTCTGTTTTATGTGGCATCGCCGTCTCATACATGTACATCGCCTTGCTTGTCTTACTCCACAAACACCGTCCTTGGGCTGCAGACGTATGCCCAGATTCGAACCATGGTGAAGAACAACGGGACTCAGCTGAATCAATCCTTCAGAACATAGGACGAATCGCGGCCTCGAAAAGGTCGCTGTGCACTTATAAGTCATTCGGACAGCAACGAAGTGATTTCTGTAGCAACCTGACGCGTGACAGCGTTGGAATCCCTTCGTCAGCAGAGGAGATGACCGAAGAGACATTTCAGTGGCAGACTGTTGGCAGAGAATCAAAAGAAACCTTCGTCTTTTCGGCCTATTACGACCGTCGTTTCTCTCCGGCTGTCGTTCTTATCATCGGAATCTCAAGCGGGAAATATGTGGGAGCCGAGGGGAAGACGAAACACTGTCAGCTGTGGCTACCGAACGAAATGCACCCGAAAGTGACCTTGGCCGAATACATCAGCGTTCAAGAAGCGCGCGTTCGAAGGTAACTTAAATAACTTTAGGCTTCCTCTGTGACAAACTAGACGTACTGTAAAGGCCGTGAAAGTAAAACTAAGTTATATAGGTTTAATAATAATAATAATAATAATAATAATAATAATAATAATAATAATAATAATAATAATAATAATAATAATAATAATAATAATAATAATAACGAGAAGAACAACAACAACAACGACAGGAACACAAAAAAAGAAGGCCGACACGAATGAGTCATTCTGCTCCGCCGGGACGGGGTTATGGCATTCGACTCTTGTCCTGGATGGCACTCTCCGCCCTTTGCCTTCAACCGCAAGCGCTGCGTCATTGCAGTTCCAGCTGTAATCTCTCCTAGGATCGTTATCTTTGCGCTAGAGTGCTGGTTGGTCAGATGAATCGGGTGCTCCTGTCCCATACAGATCCCTCTATCTCACATAAACAATCAGCCTGGGAACCACCCCATGTCAAAACAAGACTTGGCAGCCAAATCTATGGCCTCGATAACATCTGTCACCACAAAACCAGAATAAAGAGTTCTAAGTTACATATCAGTGATATCACTGAATGTGGCGGGGATTGGCTTGTGTCCACCAGTACCTGTCCATCAGTAGTACCTGCAGTAGTCTGAAGCTGGATGATTTACTCTACATGTACATTGGATTTGTTAATGTTTGTTTTTCAAATTCAACAACTTGTAGTGCTTTTTTTTGATGTTTCCAACCTGAATAGGCCTAGACTAGTTTTTTGTCAGAATTTTCTATCACATAAGGTTTCAGTAAAATGCACTTATGCTACACACAGAATTAGGCCAAATATCTATAATTGTCTATGTGACAGTATAGGCGCGATGTTTTTTAGTTCGTAATACGAGATTGTCACAAACAGTGACTGCCAATACAAAAATTAATTAATTTGTTCGTTCGTTCATTCATTCGTTCGTTCATAGCAATTATGTAAGCCTAACTACCGCCGGTGTCTCGATATAATCTCCCCCCCAAACAGTCTCCCCTGGATGAAGTAATGTCTCCTCTGAAAACTCTTTCTGAACAAAGTCTCCCCAGTCCCCACTGAAATAGAATCTCCCTATCTACGATACAAAGTCTCCCCCTACAAAAATCGCCCGTCTATTTTTCGGTTGCTTTTCTATATAATTTTAAATAGGCTTTAATATGCGGATTTCCTTAAATAAATGACTTTATGTTTATTGGTTGAATTGGACATAAAACAAATATGAAATTAAATAAGAACACTGAACTAAATTTTTAATAGTAGTACTGTGTAGCATGAAGCAACACGGGCCAACACCCTAGGATGTTGGGCACGCTTGTGTCATTAAAACGCAATGGAGAGATGACACATACTATAATTAAGAAAATGGCTCTGATTAGCAGCAGACATTATACTGGTGCTAGTTAACTCTGTTTTCTGCAACGATTTTGTGATTAATAATCCGTATCCCATTCACCAATTGATGCTGTATTCCTTATGCCAACAAACGTTAACTGATTTAATTTATATTCTACTAGACTTCCGTACCCGGCTTCGCTCGGGGAGAATCGGCATGGGCATTGCCAAGTGGCGCCATCTGCCTGATCGGATAAGACAGGTTCAAATTGAGATATTCATGTACATCATCAACTACCCTCAACTTATAGAGATTATTTTCAAACTAATGCTGATGTTCATCACCACTGCTCGAGAAATTAAAAACCATTTTACACTCCCTTTGCCCGTACTAATACTAGACTAGCATCAAAAAAGTGTGCAGGTCCAGGACCTGGAACAGTATTCCTCCTGGTATTCGCTCATTGCCCTCTCTCCATCTATTAAAATTTTTTTATTAGTTAATTATTTAAAATTAACAATCAATAGCTAACTTCTGATTAAATGTATAAGTAATAACAAATACAAAATTATCATTATTCGTTGTTTTTCTATCAATAGTATTAATATTTCTTGCAAGGTAGCAGTTACTACTGACTTAATTATTATTAGTAGCCTCGTTATTTGTCCATAGGCCTAATAGTAGTCTTGTTTACGTTTTTCACTTGAAATGTCTTAACCAGTTACGTAAACAAACCAGCATGTTAAGCTTGCTAGGTTCTAGCAAGCAAAGTGTTTTCCTAACAACAAGCAGTCTTTGGATAATCGTTAAAAATAAATTGTAATCGTTAAAATTAATTGACGATTAATCGATTAACTTCCTCAGCCTTGATTTATATATATATATATGTGTGTGTGTGTGTGTCTGTGTCTGTATGTGTTCGTGTGTGTTTGTGTATTTATAAAGCATATACAGGGTGGGCCATACAAAAGGAACCCCTACGCATTTTTGCTAATATTTCGGCCAAAAGTAAGAATTTTTAAATCAAATTTCACAGGCTGAAAGGTAATTCATATCTACGTATAGCGGTCAAATTTCACCAAAACATTTAAAACAGAACAATAGTTATATCACTTTTAGTGAGTCCACCCACTGTTTTTTGATGGTTCAAAAACGTAACGCAACAAAAAGCAACAAAACACGATTTTACTAAGTCACTTTTCAAATAATTGTTCTCAAACAAACTTGATATTGCCAGATACTTATTATTATTATTTAGAAAAGAAACTGGGTACCAGCGTAACTGCACTTCACTGTGACGTCACTTAGCAAGAAGAAGATCAAGTTGGTAAATAAAGAATTTTTCAGGTTAATAATTTTTTATTGAAACAATGAAATTGAAATTTCTCAAATATCAAGATGGGCAAGTTGTCAGTGATAGACAAAATGCGTATGCAGTCACTTCATGAGCAAGGTCTTTGAGCAAAAGCTCTAATCGCCGCTTGCCCTGATAAACAGTGGAAGCTGAGTAGGCCTACTGTTAAAAAATATGCCTCCGCATTCATGAAAGGGGATCGGCTCTGGAACGTCGAAAAGGGAGCGGAAGCCCGAAATCTTCCGCACTCCAACAAATGGATAATCACGTAAGGGGAGCTATGCTGGAGATATACCACAATCTGCGACCAAAGCCAAAAACGATAAGAGAATTGAAGGTCGCATTGAAGTTGATGTGGGAAGATTTACCTCTGGAACCCATCAACAAAGACATCAAAACTTACAAAAAGATTCATAACATGTATGGGCACTGGTGGTGGACACATTGAACTCAAGTTGTGAAACAATAATCAAGTTTGTTTGATTACAATTATTTGAGAAGTGACTTAGTAAAATCGTTTTTTGTTGCTTTTTGTTGCGTTACGTTTTTGAACCATCAAAAAACAGTGGGTGGACTCACTAAAAGTGATATAACTTTTGTTCTGTTTGAAACTTTTCGGTGAAATTTGGCCATTATACGTAGATATGAATTACCTTCAAGCCTATTAAACATGATTTAAAAATTCTTACTTTTGGCCGAAATATTAGCAAAAATGCGTAAGGGGTTCCTTTTTTGGCTCACCCTATATATATATATATATATATATATATATATATAGTATACATAACCGCTTCCTGATTAGAAGTAAATATTTTGCAGTTACGCGGCTTCTTTACACATCTGTCGCCTTGAGAACCTGGACGATATCATCCCCTACGCAGTGTCACTTGTAAACGACGGGTGCCAATCACCAAGCAACGTCCTACGAGTGCTCAACTACAACGACCTTCAATCGTCCGAGGTCAACTTCACCGTTTGCGTTACACCGCTCAACTTCAACTACAACAACTACCACCAACTGGTCGAGATGGTCGAAGTCAACCGCCTTTTCGGCGCACAGCGCTTTGTCTTCTACAACTACTCAGCCGGGACCCAACTGGAGCCGTACGTCAGATGGTACGAGAGCAGAGCGGTGCTGCGCATCATACCCTGGCATCTGCCAGTCGTCGTTGACGTCTGGCCACGGGACCCGAAGGTCGAACCAGAGATCCACTACTTCGGCCAGCTGGCCGCTCTCAACGACTGTCTCTATCGGAACATGCTCAGCTCCCGCTTCGTCGTCTTTACGGACCTAGACGAACTGATCGTTCCGAGGCGTCACGACACCTGGTTTCAGATGCTGAGCAGCATCATAGGAACACACAAGCAGCAGCTGCAGATGGATAGCGGAGTACTACACAAACCTGGTGCATTTATATTCAGAAACGTATTCTTCCGAAAGGACTGGAAGAACCGTCCGTCGGGGGGCGCCAACTACAGACTGACCTTGGGACTGACACTGAACACTCTTCTGAAGACAATTCGCGAGGATCGAATCTATGGTAACTACCCGTCGATCGGTCGGTCGAAGTTCATCGCCGTGGCTAAGGCGGTGTCGATGGTCGGGGTACATAGTGTCCGGTATTTCGTCGACGTTAATCTGACTCACGTTGTGGTCGACGCAGACCAGGGTCTGTTGCATCACTATCGTTTGCGGGTAGACGATTACGTCGTGAGCCCAGTGGCAGACGATCGGATGCAACATTTCGCCAAGAAAATCATATCAGCTGTGAATTATGTGCATGGCGATGTACTCCGACATGCTAAGCATATCAAGTCAAAGTAAAAAAATGCAGTACAGAAATTTATATTTGCTCTTTTTTTGAATTACTGGAAGTCCTAAGCAGCAACGTCATACAATGTATGTAGGCCTAGTTCAAACGATGCCCTTATTGGAATATCGCCACGTCGGCTTCATAATGTCCCATACAGTGCATACACGACCTATAGGCCTACCCGTGATCCATCGAGTCGAGTGCTACGATCGACTTGGCTCGGCCGACGATTAACTCATTCGACTTCGTTAACTAGTCGACCTCTCGTCGACTCAATCAAATAAACGATCCACTTGGTCGAGACTTTTGCCCACTTGGCCAAAGTTGTTGACGACTGTTGCATTTCTGTATTCCAGTACCTAAATTACCAATGAATTTTAATTGCACATTGTTCGTCAAACTGTAATTGAAGTGGTCAGTAAAATGTCAGGTATTATAATCATATCGTTGACTTGTAAGTATTAGGCTAAGCCACGCTGTCGCCGTCGACTCGATCAGCTATAGGCAGCTAGGTTACAAGGGAATCTCGTACAGTACGGTACAAAAGTTAGTACCAACTCAGCAATTAAATAAGTGGTTCCTCATCGTTGCTGAATGCGGTCCATAGACTCTGAAAATGTTGCTACAATATTTAGAGTTCCTGTTCTCTACTTGATTGCCGGTTTAGCAACCACCACTGGAAACTTTTTAATTATCGTTTAATTATCGTAACATTCTTTGTTTGTATTGCCGAACGTTTTGTTGCTAAGAAAGTAAGAAACGTTTGAAGTAATCTAGGCTACAACTAGTGAGCACCTCTAATTATTGTATAATATCTAATGAAGTAGTGCTACGTAGCTTGACTAAACAATTACAAATTAGAATTGTACCCTACTGCTTGACCTCATGCTGTGTCTGCCTGACAGGAACTACCAAGAGGACAATTACGACGACTCTGGGAAGATAAGTAACTTATTACCCTTTGCTGTGGCTGGCCATGAACATATAATATATGCAGTCTTTTCATCCATTTGCAGTCAAATATTGGCAGACATCATCATTAGCTGTCTGACAGCTTTTGACTGACCTCGTTAATAGCATTGGAGGAATGGGTCGTCTGAAGCAGCCGATATGTCTACCCTAAGACTAGGGTCGACAAATTGAAGTGGATAGTATAAGGCCCATTGAAGTCATATCCCCTAACTTCGCACTAACCTTATCTGCCTACCGACTTTATATTGATTGAGCGCCTTTGAATGAACCGGTTCACTTGACTTAGCTTTCTTAGCATAGACGCTGTAGAAATCGAGATTACGATTACTATTAATGCGGCTCTAAAAGGCCTGAAGTGGCTATTGTACCAATTCCTGCAGCATTAGCATCGCGTGTCGTATATGTAGCCTAGGATTCGGTCAATACAGAATGCCAGTTCTCGATGCGCTGCCAGGCGGTGCAGGCGAGGCAGCTGCGCCCTATCTGGTGCACGGACATGACGGTCGTTGGCCGCTGCAGGCTCGCAGACTTTGCATTAGACCGGACGCCGTCCGTCGATTGGGCGATTAGATGAGGGCGTCGTGCAGTCATCCGGGAGACACGACTCGAATAATTGCCTATAGCTATTGCGATAGACGAGACATTTATGACCGGCGCTTAAGCCTAAGATGTATGACCGTGCGGCCATTAGGGAGACTAACCCGGCGAAGACGCTCATTAGACGATAGCTGTGATTTATGAGTCCTGCTGTCAACGGTGGTCACTGGTCAGCTGTCCACACACAGCACTGCGACCGTCGCTTCTCTGTGGCCGTTCGTCAGCTGACTTCGTCTCATATCGATGGCGCGTTGTACGTTGCGATGGAGGCGTTCGTACCGGGCGTCTGCTTTGTGTGGTATCGCCGTCCTAAACATCGCCTTCCTTGTCTTCCTCCACACACAGCGTCCTTCGGCAGACGTGTCCCCAGTTGAGCCCAACATCGTCGATTCGAACCATGCCGAAAAGCGACGGGACTCGGCGGAATCAAGCCCCCACCGCGGCACCAGGCGAATCGCGGCCTCGAAAAGGTTGCAGGGCCCTAAGTCTTCCGGACAGCGACGAAACAGTTACTATGGAATGGCATTTGTTGATGGCGATTTCTGTAGCAACGTGACGCGTGACAGCGTTGGAATCCCTTCGTCAGCAGAAGAGATGACCGAAGAGACATTTCAGTGGCAGACTGTTGGCAGAGAATCAAAAGAAACCTTCGTCTTTTCGGCCTATTACGACCGTCGGGTCTCTCCGGCTGTCGTTCGTATCATCGGAATCTCAAGCGGGAAATACGTGGGAACCGAGGGCCAGACGAAACACTGCCAGTTGTGGCTACCGAACGAAATGCACCCGAAAGTGACCTTGGCCGAATACAACATCGTTCCAGAAACGCACGATCAAAGGTAACTATGATAACTTAGCCTTCATGACTGATCGAGTCCTTGACAATCCAAACGTAGGCCTACTGTAAGGGTCGTGAAAGTAAAACTTATATAGGTTTAACAACACCAACACCAATAACAATTGTAATAATAATAATAACGAGAAGAAGAACAAGAACAGGCACAGGAAGAAGAAGGCCGACACGGATGGGTCATTCTGCTCAGCCGGGACGGGATCTTGGTATTCGACCCTTGTCCTCGCTGGTACTCTCCACCTTTTTGGCTTCAACCGCAGGCATTGCGTCATAGCAGTTCCATCTGTAATGTCCCCCAGGATCGTTAGGCCTACTTGCGCTAGTGCTGGTTGGTCAGCTGAATCGGCCGGGTTCTCGTATCCCATGCAGATCCGTGTTCCTCTCTCACACAAACAGTCAGCCTGGGCCGATCCTCTGTCAAAACGGTATACGGACGATTGGTCATATAGGACGATCAGTCATAGGCCTATAGGAATATCGCACATATGGACGATTTTTCATAGGGCCTGTCGGTCAAAGGGCCTATTTGGCAGTGGTTAAAGTGGTTTGGGTGAGCAGTGGGAACTCTGAAGGTTTTATTGGAACGCATGTACGTGTTACCAGGGTTCCCTTGCATGGTGAGGAGTGGGAACGCCGTTCTCATGCGTTCCCACCCACTTTAAACGCATGCCTATCGGTCATAGGTCCTATCGGCGATATAGGACTATCGAAGGCTAAAACAGAAAAGCTTTTAAAAACAAGAACGACCATTTACTGGATCATTTACTGTGAAATACGAATACGAAATAGGCCTACGAATAATACGTAGGCTAAAAGTCTACAATAGATAGAGCCTGACGATTAATGTCCCTAATTGATGCCTTCAAGTAATTATCTTAACAAGTGTGCTTATTTTGCGTTCGGTCAACTTCGGTGTGTTTGTCTTAAAAGTTAAAACTAAGAATGTCCCTAACTCACGACTACGGCCAATTAGGCCTATGTCGGTTTATTAGCGGCATATGACCGATAGCCTAGTCCTATGACCAGTCGTCCTATAGCTATGACCAATCGTCGTATGAGTATGACCGATCGTCCTAGAGCCGTCAAAACAAGACTTGGCAGACAAATCATAATAACCGATAATAACCGGTCACCACCAATTAACCAGAATAAAGAGAAGTTACATATCACTTCAGGTGGTGTGGGATTGGCTTATGTCACTGCAGTCCATCAAAACCTGTATAACAGTCGATAGCTCGATGATTTAATGGATAATGATTTTTAATGTTTTCTTTTCAACAACTTCTGGTGATCGTTATTGATTTTTCCACTCTGAATGCGCTTGTCAGAATTGTTGCATCATAATATTAAATATGTGTGTGTGTATATATATGCCTATATATAGGCCTAGCTGTTTCGTATTAGAAGTAGGCTACATAATATGTACTTCTAATATGCTTTTAAAAATATTATTTTGCAGTTACGCGGCTTCTTTGCACATCTGTCGCCTTGAGAACCTGGGCGATATCATCCCCTACGCAGTGTCACTTGTAAACGACGAATGCCAATCACCAAGCAACGTCCTACGAGTGCTCAACTACAACGACCTTCAATCGCCCGAGTTCAACTTCACCGTTTGCGTTACACCGCTCAACTTCAACTACAACAACTACCACCAACTGGTCGAGATGGTCGAAGTCAACCGCCTTTTCGGCGCACAGCGCTTTGTCTTCTACAACTACTCAACCGGGATCCAACTGGAGCCGTACATCAGATGGTACGAGAGCAGGGCGGTGCTACGTGTCATACCCTGGCATCTGCCGGTCACCGTTGACGTCTGGCCCCACGACCCGAAGGTCGAACCAGAGATCCACTACTTCGGACAGCTGGCCGCTCTCAACGACTGTCTCTATCGGAACATGCTCAGCTCCCGCTTCGTCGTCTTCACGGACCTCGACGAACTGATCGTTCCGAAGCGTCATGACAACTGGTTTCAGATGCTAAAGAGCATCACAAGAACACACAAACAGCAGCAGAAGAAGCAGCGTCAGACGGATAGCGGAATATTGCAAACGCCAGGTGCATTTATGTTCAGAAACGTATTCTTCCGAACGGACTGGAAGAACCGTCCGTCGGGGGGCACCAATTACAAGGTGGCGATGGGACTAAAGTTGAATACTCTTCTGAAAACGACTCGCGAGGATCGAATCTTCCCGTCTTTCGTTCGGTCGAAGTACATCGCCGTGGCTCAGACGGTGTCGATGGTCGGAGTACATAGTGTCCTGAACTTCGTTGACGAAGCTAATCTGACTCAAGTTATGGTCGACGAAGACCAGGGTCTGTTGCATCACTATCGTCAGTGGATGGACGATGACCTCGTGACCCCAGTGGCAGACGATCGGATGCAACATTTCGCCAAGAAAATCATATCAGCTGTGAATTACGTGCATAGCCAAGTACTCCGACATTCTAACAATGTCAAGACAAAATAAAGTCGTGAAGTACAGAAATTTATATTTGCTCTTTTTTCGTAAATTACTGGATGTCTTAAACAGCAACGTCTTCTGTTGACTTCGTTCAAGCCAAGCCCTGGTGGGAATATCGCCACGTGGGCTTCATATGTCCCATTCATGACCTATACCAGTGATCCATCGAGTCATGACTTGGACTGCAGTATCTTGACCAAAATTGCTGACCACTGTTGCATTCTTATATTCCAGTATCTAAATTACTCATGAATTTCAATCAATTGTACACTCTTCTTCAGACTGTCAAATTGTAATTGAACTGGCAAGTACAATTTCAGGTATTATAATGATATCGTGTGTGGTTGAGTTGTAAGTATTAGTCTAAGCCATGCTGTCACCATCGACTTCATCAGCTAGGCTACAAGGGAATCTCCTACAGTATGGTACATAAATTAGTACCAACTCAACAATTTTAGATGGCTTCAACTAAACACATTTTAAATAAATTTATTATAGCATGTCAGAAATAAGAAATCCATATTAAAGTATTTACTGTATATATTTTTGATTTGGTAACATCATTTTAGACAGTGCTTTGACAGCTGTTGAAATTACAATTTTATAAAACAATAATTATGTAATGGTATTGTAATGTATTACTTCTTGCAATATTCAAGTAAGCTGCTCTTTCTTAGAAGTCAGCCTTCATGCAAATCATAAAGGTATCTCCTAAGTTCACCAGCTCAATACACCATTAGAAATTATGTTGTATATCAACACTTAACCTAAACAAATAACGAGACTGGCTAAATTATTCAGTAAAACTTATAGCTCCAATTGTGCAACAAAAAAATTATTATAAATAATATAGTAATGATAATAATAATAGTAATAATGCTCACATAATTGGCCCTAGTAGTCTACATGCTGGAAATATATCTCTGCAAAAGCCCAAATGCCTTAAGATCTTAACACTTTAATTCAACCTCTTCTTAGCTGCTGCTGGTAGAACCTAAAGGCAGACATCGGTCGATGCCTTGTGCATTAGACACCTGTGCAATAGAAAGTTGCTAATTAATTACATCTAAAGGAGCGTTTTTTTAATTAAATACACTACATTTTATCAAAAAACACAAAAAACAAACACAGATGTTGACTTAGAACTTCATTATATCGCATTAACTCATTCAAAGAAAGGATTACAGAATTTTAAAAGTTGCCATTTTTATTTTTCAAAGGACTGCACATTTTAAAACAAATACAACGCAAAGTAATACAACTAAAAACACGTGGCACAGAAGAATTGTCAATTGGCAATTATGTACAGATTACTACATTTTCAGCCTATTATGTACGCACTGCAGGATGTGTGCTACCATATTACATGCGGCGATAGATCATCTGAGTTGAGAAACACATCACAAAAACACTGAACACAAAACTTTAAAAGTAGTAACATGAAATGAGCGCCTCTGATGAGAGTCTCGATTTAAGTGGTGCTATATAAATTTGCATTTGCAATTACAAATCATAAAAGCAAGGACAACCAACTTTGACAGCTAACTCGTTGACTCACCGTTATACCAGGCTCAATGGGAGAAACATTACTGTTATTCCAATACCCAGTGAACATCACGAAATTCAGCAACATAAACAGCGGTGGTTGATTCCGGGTATGGTCTGGTGGGACAAGTGTAGGTCAAATCTAGCATGGAAAAAACCCTATCTGGAAACTTTCTCTGCTGCTATTGGAACATGCATAGCAACAAATGATGTTTGCATCAAAGACAGATGCATATCCCTTATGCAACTGAAAACTTCATCATGATTAATAACATATTGCTAATCTCACATGAAACCTTGGAGGAAGGAACTGACCCCAATTCATGTGCTATAGAGGTTAAAGTTATCCAGCAACTCAAAGGCTATTAAACCAGAGGGAAGACGATATCAACTGAATCCATTGATGTCTTAAATGCTTCCAATATTTAAAACAATGCATTACCTACCTATGTTTGTCATCTACCATACAACCCAAACATTTTCAACATATCACAAGGAAATTGCAAAACCTTGTATGGCCAGGAGAAGTCTTTCACCAGATACAGATGCATCTAGCACCGTAACACATTTGACTTTCGTTAGCTCAAAATTGGCTAAAAATTCACAAAAAACAACAATAACCGAGGAAAACAAAGTACGAGACTGATGACTCCTGCGTCAAAGTCAAAACAAGGGAAGTGAACAGACATCAACCGAAATATATCAACATACACGGAAAACGGAAACAACAAAAAACATTTCAAAACACAGATAATAAAACTCAGACCATTTACAGACTCTCTGTACAGACAGTTACTAAAACGGCTTCAGAGAAGGAAGCCTCAGAAGAAGATAATGACAATAATGACGGTGATGATTAGGTGATTACTGATGATAACAATGACGATGATCAGGAGGGTGAAGATAGCTCAATCCAGCCTTCCTTCTTCAGTCATGTGCTGACATCAGAACGCCTACACCTTGTGTGGCAAGAATGCATAATCCAACAATAAACCGAAATGCAACAGCGAGAATAGCAATGCAGTTGGATACAGTTAGACAATGGCAGAGACTGACGGTTGCAGAAACTGACAATCTCTTCCTCCTCCTCCACCTCGTCCTCCTCTTCCTCCTCGTCCTCCTCCTCGTCCTCCTCCTCGTCCTCCTCCTCCTCCTCCTCCTTCCTTCTCTGTCCCTTCCTTCTAACATCGCAGCAGCAGCTCAGCCATTATTTCGCATTATTCCGATGATTCGTGTGTTTCGTTGCCTCCTTCCTTCCTTGGTCGTCGTCTTTCGTCTCTCTTTCGACCACACAACACAGAATCCATTACAAACTGACAATCTCAGAAATTGACAGTTGCAGAAACTGACAATCTCAGAAACTGACAGTGGCAGAAACTGACAATGTCAGGAACTGACAGTGGCAGAAAATGACAGTGGCAGAAACTGACAGAGGCAAAAACAGCCAAAACCAATTTGACATACAGTGCAACGTGCTGACCATTACGGCAGCTATTCAGTGGCAGAGATTGTTTTCGCATTAAAACATTGGATTACGCGTTTTGATTGAGATTTCACTCTAAGTGACCATCGAATGCTGTCCTGGACATTATGATGATGGCGCAATAGTAATCTGATTCGATTTGATTAAAATAACAGAATGAATCGAGGCAGAGTAAACGAGAGAGCGAACAATCAAACACAGTGGCAGCCACTGGTGCAGCCCACCCGCTGCTACTCACACCACACAATTGTTTTAATTAATTTCCTATTCAGTGTCTGATTTAAAATGAATCCATGACACAATGCCATCAACTCAAAAGAGAGTCTAAGTAACAACTGAAGTCTGGTGGCTCTCCAGAATCCGCTAACAACAGCTGAATTGCATTCGAAATACTATGAGTCATAATGCTTTTAAAACACAGTTCTAAGCGTCTTTAGCAACACAAACGAATCCAACAGTCTCTGGAACTGGCTGTAGTCAGAACAAGCCAAATTACAACAATAGAATCGCTGCTGCGCTGGAAGTAGCAACGCCACATTCGACGCTCCTACTCCATAGCAGCAGCGGTAGAGGTAGCTTATCCGCGTCACAAAATGTAGAATCACTTGCAGCAAGACGATTTCTGGCTGTATATTTAATAACGCATTGAGAGCCGTCACAGCCCTCTCAACGACTATCAACGAATAAACGCGTCCCATGCAGTACGAGACAAACACAGGATACCTACGAACTCAACCAATGGTTAAACCACACACAATTAAATCAACTTTCCTGTCAATCAGACATACTGTGGCTCTACCACAGGTTATACCATTGGTTATACCATGGTGGCAATTGTTATACCATGCAAGCAGTGGTTAAATCCCTGAAGCAGTAGCTATACTAAAGCACTAATCCAGTGGAGAACGACTACTGCAAAGTCTATCCTATGGCTGGTATGGTAAAACAATTGATTTCATGGTTCTACCATGGACGCTGTGGTTAAACCAAATAATACACTGACAGAGAAAACTGCATCTGTACAAAATATGCAACAGTCATTCACACAGTAAGTTTCAATTCTGAGGTAAACGATAATATTTAAAATTTAATATTTTATTACTTATATATATATAAAAGAAAATCACTAGAACGTCACCACCATCGTCAAGCTGCTGCTGCTGCTGTTGTTGAAGTATCCAGCTGCTCACAGACTGATGGATGGACGTATGAAATCGAAAACAGACACACGGATGTCTCAACTTAGAAACCTCCAACAAATCGTGAAAAACGACCAACGATAGAGAGAAGCCCATCTTCAGCCTGTTCGTGAGATCTTGGCCGAAATCTTGCCATCCGCCAGCGGAAGGATGGCCTCATCGTCACCGATCTCCTCATAAACCGTCTCCGAACCAACTCGCTTGAAGAAATATCTGCAGAACAGAAGAAGACACCAAGAAACCTAATATTATTATCATACAAGACAACAAAATGCTAACTTGAATCAGAAATGAGACACAGTAAAGAAACAATACAAATCCAGGAAGAGAGGTACAGGAAGGCAGATGAAGAGAGGCAGAGAAAGCAGAAGACATAGGAAGAGAGACATCAGAAGGCAGAAGAAGGGGAAGGCAGAGGAGAGAGGCATAGGAAGGCAGAGGAAGAGAAACAGACAAAGGACAAGGCAGAGGAAGTGAGACACAGGAAGGCAGAGGAAGAGAGACAGAGGAAGGATAAGGCAGAGGAAGAGACACATAGAAAGGCAGAGGATGAGAAACAGAGGAAGGAGAAGGCAGAGGAAGGAGGAAGAGAAGTAGTGGTGGTGGTGGAATTGATCTACAGATCTACAATTTCAGTTCTTGTGGCTTACCTGAACTGTCCTTTCTTGGCCAAATGTTGTTTGAACTGGGCGAGCGTTATGTCCTGTCGGCCATGTATCTTCGTGCTGTACGGTATTCGCTCATCACAGAAAAAGTAAACGATGACGACTGAATCAGAGGCAGACTGTTGGATAGGTGTCGTTGGAACACTAGTTGATCGCTTATTCATTGCTGCTCGGCTTCTGCACATAAAGAAAGACAAACGCACTCATCTCCACTGACTTCCTCCTCGCCAGTATTCATAAAGTTATTGGATTCATACAGAGTAAAAGAATCATTTCCTTGGCAGCCAATGTAAGAAAGCCAATGTAAGAAAGCCTATATAATGCAACACATAATCACTCAAACACTTTTGCCATTCTAAGGGGCCGTCCATAAATGACGTCACGCAATTTTGGCCGATTTTTAACCCCCCTCCCCGTCACACTTCGTCACAAAAAGTAACACCCCCTTGAAAAATGACGTCACAAAGCTCTGACCCCTAAAACAAAATTTCCATGGCGAAGCAAAATGTTCTTTCGTGGAACAAATAGGCTAGGGAGAGCATGCGTATTTTAAAATCTAACGGTGACCAAATATTGAAATAATTAGAAAATTATTAATAATGGTGCCCGTATACATTAAAAAGTAATAAAAAAATAATGAACATTTAATACTCACAATAACTGCTGTTATTGTCAAAATTAAATTGTTGTTAATTGTTAAATTTAATTACATAGACCTGGCGTGACGTCACACCTCTCAGACCCCACCCCCATGTCACACATCGTCACAAATTTCCTACCCCATCCCCCCTAGGTGCGTGACGTCATTTATGGACGGCCCCTAAACAGATTCGGTGAAAAGACAGACACTAAGACTGACTCTGAAGCAATCTGTGAATTGGACGAATTCTCTGATGACGACGAAATAGGATCCACTTGCAGAGCATGTGACCTGACAGCAGACCTCTGGAAAGCGGATGGCAAAGCCATTCGACTTTCTCCTCCCACTCCTTCTCCTCCAATCAGAGCCCTAATAACAACAGATACAGTATAATAAAATTACTATTTGCTCTCCTGTGAACATCGTATTCTCCAAGTCACACCTTGGTTTAAGTCGCCATAATGCAAACATTTCTTACGTTCATATATATCCGTGTGTACATCGTACATGATGGACCTCAAGTCAAACACCAATACAATTATTAACAATGGCAAATCATTCATATTAATCACAGCGAAACTCTGTCACAGAAACATGTTTTTACATCATATGCATCCATTCTTATCTGCTGCTTATTCAGATTACTTATTCCAAAATTTTCCAAAATTTCACATAAAATTGCTGCTTCATTTAACTCAGACCATTTGATTTTCATGTAAAAATCATCAATTTTATAGTAAAGAGAAGAATGGGGTGTGATGGGTATTTATGGCCCATGTATACCAGTGTTTTGGCATACTCTAGAATCTTTATTATACAAGCGATTCAGTGTTTTGGCACGTCTCAATTACACTAACTGGTAATCAGTTAATCCACACAAATGCAACGGACATTTCCCATAGATCTAGACTGGTTTTCTCATAAGATTGTGACAATGAGATGTGGTTTTGTTAGGAAAAAACATTGAAGTCTTGTCATTATGATAGACATTTATTTTTTCCATTTAAAAAACTTACTATGCCAGCAGTGTCAGTAAAACCTATTCAGTGCAAAAAATCAACCAGAATCATTAATTCCAGAAATGACTTGGGTTCATTTGTACCTCGACTGCAATATCCTAGTTCTGGCCTCCTGTTCCAGTCTGCGTCTGGCCTCTTCCAGCTGAGTTGTAGGATCTGGAGGAGTAAGGAGTGGCATCGAAGGATCCTGAATTATTGGCTGAGATGGTAGAACCTGTGACGGCTGCTTCTGACGACCCATTCCTCCTATGCTGCTAAAGAGATCAGTCAAAAGTTGGCAGACATCATCATTAGCTCTAAGATTAGGGTATAGACTACCTGAGGCGTATAGTATACGGCTTGATCATGACCCATGCACATCATTTCTCCAACAGAACATTCAAAAGATGGCACGCAGTTGTTCACCATCCCGCAGTCCATCACAGATGGAAGACTATGCGGAAATCGGAAATCCATCAAACCACTGGATAAATGCTGGAAAGGCACTGGCTACAAGTTTCATTCTCATACACATACACCCATAATATAAAAACATGTCTAGCCTATTCATACTTACTGATGAAATAAGGGACATTCAGCCAGACTTGTATACGAGACATAAAACTCGAGACCGAGACCGAGACAGTGGGGTTCGAGACCGAGACCGAGACCGAGACAGTGGGGTCCGAGACCAAGACCGAGATGAGACACCAGGTCCGAGACAGTTCGAGACAGTTCAAAATGAGTGAAATGCACATTGGACCCAAGTTCCGAAACAATTTTTCCCAACTTTTGAAGTCTAATACAAGGGTCAAGTCACTGAAATCAGCCGATCACCTGAATTGTATAAACTATAAAGAAATTAAATATTTCAGCCATTCAGAGATCTTCTAAATGATTCTAAAATTTAAACCAACAAAATTCCATTTAGCGATTTAGCGACATAAGTCACATCACTCACCTTGAGAAACTAGATGGTGTTAAAAGAGTTTCGCTTATGTTGGCTTTACACAAACGACGAACGACATGCCATTTAAATTTTGGTTTTCATTGATTTCAAACTGCGTGAATGCATATTTAACGATTTCAGGTTCTTTATGAGACATTTTAAGATATTTGGAAATTTTGGACTGAAAGTGCAAACTTAAGACTGCTTTTTCAATACTCTTAAATCTTAATACCAGAAACACTGCTTTTTAAACTTCCTGTCTTTTGGCACTTTCGATTAACTAGTTATCCCTTCGGCACAAGAGAATTTTACAGCACAATACTGTACGAAGTTCCGAACAAAATACAGTTTGTACGAGAACTTTGAAGACCGCTTCTACAAGAGAACAAGACTTTCGCTTCGAGACAGTTTCTAAAAAGACAAGACTTTCGTTTCGAGACAGTTTCCAAAAAGTCGAGAAATGATCTCGAGACCGAGACCGAGACAGTGAGGTCCGAGACCGAGACATCGAAAAACCTGTCTCGAGACGTCTCGACAGTGTCTCGAGACAATACAACTCTGCATTCAGCAGGTCAGCTGGCTTAGTTCAAATCTTATCCCATACTCAAAAAGCACATGCTAATTTGTCTGTAATGAGGTCCATAACAAGTGTAGATAAAGAAGGTCAAAAGAGAAGACACGAACCCTGGTGCGAAGTGAGTGGCTGATCGTTTGTGCATGGAGGACGAACCACGGTCGGAGCATTCGGTCGAACATTGCGTCCTAGTCCCAGAAGACATCTTCTCATTCTCCAGCATCCACATCATCACTCTACACCAGAACAGAAACAACAATAGCAGCTCATGAAACTACACTCCAAATGGTGTCAGTCACTCACTGAGCATAATGCCACATGACGTCCACTTTCAGCTGACCACAAATGCTACAAGATGTCTACAAAGTGTCAATCAGATTGCTGATACGACACTGGCAGGGACAGTAAAGTTAAAACAAAACAAGATGGGTTAGTACTCATATGGGCTTACAAAATAAGCTGAGCACTTCCATATGGAAGGCAATAAGTTACTGTTCTTAACACAAAAGTAGCTGTATGGCATTATAAAATGGCTTTAAAGGCACAACACAAATGCACAGTTACTCTAATCACAAAAAAATATTGTATTCCTAACTAAACAACAAACCTTATCAAATACCTGGCACCTGTCTGCCAGACAATAAATCATCTCTACAGACCAACTGAATATCACTTACTTTTCACTATCACTTACTTTTCACTTGCCGTATCCAGTGCACACGGATGTTGACTTCCCATGACGGCCGGCTGCTGGCCTCCGCCTGTCATCATCTCCAGACTCTTGGCTTGGTCTGCTGACTTATGACAAGAAGTCACTAGCTTTCGTGACTCGCCCAGAGGAACAGCCACGTGTCCGCCCTGCGCCATGGCTAAACCCTTGCCCTCCTGATGAGCTCCAAATGAAGCCTTAGCCATTGCTCCACCAGAGGCAGCACCAGTCGCATGGCAGCCGACTGGAGCACGTCCTTTCGGCTGCCTGAACGGCATCGGTGGTTGGTGGACGAGGCACTTGTGTGTCTGCGGTTCACTTGGCCACTCTGCACCCACAAATGCAGCAGCAGCCGCCTTCCTGTCCGCGTGTCGGACGCACGACGGCCTCTCCGCGTACGCGACGGCCGTCTGCTCGGTCGATCTGTGCTCCGCCTGTCGTCCGGACGACGTACGAAAGGCCGTTTGGTCCGGTGAATGTCGGCCAGGGGGGGACATCAAGTGGTTGGGTGTCTGTCCACTCGATCCGTCAAACACGCGCAACATGTGAGATTCCAGAATGTTCTGAGCACTTTCTTCTTGGTCTTCGGTCGTCATGGCAGCAAGTAAGACGGAGCGCAACGGCAGCGGATGACCAGCGTACAGAGAGTCTCTGGTGACGTCGGCCGGCTTCTGGACATGAACACAACGTTACATACGATGACGACCAAATTAAAGATGACTCAGTTTCAACCCAATGTTGAATTTACAATCCAAACCAACCGATATAGGTCAGAGTACTTGCACAATTTTCACTCAGGTTGTATCAGCATCATTATTAATCTGACAAATCTAAGGCTATTTCAGTAAACTACTGAGAAAATAACATAGATTTACAAACTGTGCAACTGCTAATTCATTTTGGAATGAAGTGACCAAAACCTCAGTGATCACAACAACACAAACACAGAAGCCCAACACTGGATGTCAAGGAATACTCCGTAGGAATTATCCAAATTGATCCCACTATTTAGAACTCGTCTAGTCCTCAGTTTAGCTGAATGCGAGAAGGCTTGAAGGCCAAGGTTTAGTAAGAACAAACAAAATGCAGCAGTGCCCAACATAATTTTTTTACCCAGAGTAAAACACTCTCTGCACTGTAACAAGATGGTTACTAACCCTCACTTTCATCGTGCACAAGAATCTATTTATAAAGCACACGGATATTATTTAATTAAATGAAAAATTAACAGATAATTGCCAGGGAACCAGAAAAAGAAAATACGCACCAAAGAACCTTTCTAGAATTCAACTCCACTAGTCCTGAGCTACAGTCTACCAATCGGTTTCACTTAGGAGCCGCCATCGACTGATAAGTAAGTAAGTACATTCTTTATTAACTAATTGCTAATCGCACTTCGGTGCACAGACATCTAAAAAACAGAGGTAAAAAGTACATGATGCTTAATAAATTACTAAAATGGTGCAACAGAAGCTCCATAACTAAAACCGCATTGTTTCATAACAAGAAGAAAGTCACGTTTGAACATACTTTCTAGGCACGTTACTGCTTTTCATAATTTTTATAACAGACCTCAGCTTTCTGGCAAGACGTGAGTGGCGGATGGTCGAACGTTTTATCCGTTTCGTGACTGACATGGATGTTGAGGAGACGATGAGTCAACAGCATAGCAAACCTCTCCGGATCTTTCTCCGCTATGTTTTGGTCTTTCGGTGAATACTGTAAGCGCTAAAATAGTACACAGTGTCACTAGCCCTTTAATATAATCAACTCTCCTTTGGATGTAATCCTTTGAACACAAAAACAGTAATACAATTATCTAGATGATATTTAATTACCAGGTCATTTTAGATCTTTTGAGAGATCGTTTCTGTCTCAGGCAAAAATAAACTTAAATTCTGTATAAACTGAATTCATTACTAAATTTCACAGCATCACGCAAAAAATGAGAATTTCATATAATAATATTCGTTTATTGACGAAACACTGGGTTGGCACACCGCAACCCATTACAGAGACAGTATTACCAGTTACAAATTAGCAAATTATTCAATTTAAATCACTGTTCAAGCACGGGGCAACATAGTCATCGGGGCAACATTAGACTCCTGAACAATGACCTCGGGATGAAATTTCTGTCATCTTTGGGCCGCATGTCAAGCCATGCAATCGTTTAAGTTAAAGTTTATCAACTTACAATTTAGTCATCACATAACCAAGAATCCATTCAGAGATAATGCTATATTATTTATTATTCAACAAATATGAATAATAAATATGATGCAATTTCAGGTCAAGCAACCAATACCCAGTACATATTTATTTGCATGGCTCAAGAAAAACCATTCCTCACAAATATGATCTGAACACCACACATATATACAGCAGTAAAACGTCACCAGTCAGCACATGTATGTATGTGTGTATGTATGTACGTATGTATGTATGTATGTATGTATGTATGGTGTGTACGAATGTAGGTGTTGTGCATAAAAACATTTTTATAATAAGTGTATGCATATATGATATATGTATTCAATTATCGGTACAAATTAAGTATGCATGCAGGTGTGCATGTGTGTATGTAGGCACATCTTAACATAGGCTTAAAATGTTTTTAAAGCTGTTTCTGGCAGAAAAAGATCTAACTTTTAGTTAAGGGATGTCAGAACTTTCAAGGAAGTTGGAGGACTACTTACAGGTACGATGCGCTGGTCCAGATCGGATGCCTGGTTGGCTTCTGCATTGCGTTTAATTCCAGCCTGCTGCTTCTTCCACAGAAACTTGTTGTTGCTGTAAGGCAAGTAATCTCCTCTTCCATCGCTAAACAAACAAGCATCAATGCCTGCGAGAAATTGAAACAATCTAATGGCATTTCAGTTCTTGATGAACACCTGCAATTCATTGTGAAACCAAGAGTAAGAAAACGTTTGTCTGCTTGGCCTAGGAATGTCAGATCAAAGCGACGAACGTCGAATGCACCGTACTGAAGATCAGAACAAAGTTCCATTGTTTCCTAAAAACAGGTTACGTGATACGAAGAATAAGTCAAGACAACAGAAGCAAGAAGAGACTAAATGAAAACAGTTTTCAAAGGCACCTGTCCATCTTACCTTCACAATCTCTTGTTCTGTTTTCTGAACACCAGGTTCTCAGTCCAAAGACTATTTGTGTTTGTCTGTCTACTCCTTAGAAGGCTTTTGTCTAATATTAAGGCCGTCTGGACACTCAGCATAGCATACCAACATGCCTTTTCTCTCACCTGTTCCTTCACTGTACTCTGATTGCTCCAAATCTACATCTAGATCCAAATCTCATACGAATTACTGTTGCTTCTTTTTCGTGACATTGAGCTAATGTATGGTTCTAGCCATCTTGAAACTATTAACTTCTGGCACCTTAATATCCATCATTCCATCTGGAATAAGTCTTCTTCCAAAAATTCCATGTTGGATCATCTGGTAGACATTCTTGCTCTTGTTAAACTCCAACCACAGGACTCACCTTCCTTCATTTTGGACATAAATAAAATTCCCCTCTTTTTCTCTTCCCCGATGAACTTTGGTGGCAGAGCTGCTTTCCATCATAAATCACCAGAGAAACATGCCTGCCTTCCTTAGATTAGAACAGTTACCAGTAAATAGTCGTAAATCCTCTGATCAAAGTACAACATAAATGAGAACTTGCAGTGATGTATAATAGGAGAACTAACTGAGGTGAAGAAGATGTATGGTTTTTTGGCTGTTGACAGATTTTCAGAGCCTCTGACTGCCACAGACAAAGAATTAGTCACAACTTATCTCCAACGCTAAGTGCTATATAAGTAAGTAAGTGCTATATGAGACATGATAGGTGCTTCTTACAGACTGCTGTCCGTCAGCGAGACCGTGTCATCTGTGAGAGCTTCACTCGAAAGACTTTGAAGCTCACTGTCCTGCACTGATCCAACAGGAACTGAAGGCGGCTGGCTAGAGGAAGCGCCAGGCAGTCGACAGACACCACCAGCCATGCACTGCAGACCTCTAGAACATTCAGAACACTTTCAAACAATAGCAGGCATTTCAAGCAGCAATAGTCATTTCACAGTTCACACAGTAGCAGTTACTTCACACAGTAGTGCAGTCATTTCAAACCATACGAGTCATTTCACAAAGTAGTCATCTGTACACAATAGCATTCTCTTCAGTGATAATTCTTATTTTCACTGACCAAACAGCCATTATGACTATCAATAATTAAATTTGGAGGTATATTGTGTAAAATACCATAAAGTTTTTGTTTACAAAATGCAGTAAAAAAAAGTAAAAGTTTTCACATCAACGTTTTGTCAAATTTTCTAACACACTTCATATGGTGGCATTATTTCATGCCATAAAGTGCAACAGCTGTCAAAAGCAGTTAAAAACTTCCTGGACAATGGCTAGGAACAAACAGATTTTATGTTTTGGCTCAAAAAATGATATGTGCAAAAGTTTATTTTTGTCACTGTTCACTTCTTGTAGATCAAGGACGCAACGAAGTCATAAACCAAGTGTCATTGTTCAAGTAGCTCAAAGTTTTCTAATTTAGAGCACATAAAATCCAATTTCTTAGGATTCAGCCAGGTTGCCTTAACATTGGGCTGCCCATCATGGCAGGTTATATACTAATTAAGGTCGACAAACCACCATGCCCACATATTTGTATTTTCCTCTTCCACTCATATAACCCATAATACGTCTATGGCCCACTGAGCATATTGCGCTTGCCTGGAGTTTCTCACAAATTTTATGACTTCAACAACAGTATTAAAAGTAAATGGACAAGACCACAGCTTGTTACACATATGAAGGATATATCATAAACAAGCATGCCTGTCAAGTCATGTGTATTATATAGCTAATTCTATAACAAAATACTATACAACAGATGATAGTATAATGCAGAACTAGTCTGTTTGGCTCCACTTCATTGAAAAACCTATGTATGGTACAGATGGTTTGAATGTGCGAGACCATGCTCTAGGACTTTTGTTGATCAGGATTATTGCCTTATAGTGCAGTATCTTACAAACTAATGTGCACTGAACTCAACTTGTCAAGATCTCCCATGCACAGACCTTGAGCAATTCCTCAGAAAAGAGTTGCTGTGCATTATCGATTGAGACTTTGTCAGTAAAATGAAAGACCAGTTCTCTGCTACTATCACCTTGTCACCTTGTGCTGTCAGTTCCTTGAACTCTAGCGACCGTCATGATCAAGCCTCTCCATTTCCTTCTGTCCGCCGTCGCATCTCTCAGTTCTGCCAAATTCATTCCAGTTGTTTCATGTATCTCGTCCATCCACTTTTTCCTTGGTCGTCCTTGTTTTCTGCTTCCCTCTCCATATGCTAACATCATTTCCTTTTCCAATCCATCTGATCGCATGACATGTCCAAAGAACCTCAACTTTGCTCTTAGCACTGTTTGTTGTAGGGTCTCTTCCTTCTGCTACTATGATGATGATGATCATCATCATCATCAAGGAAATGATGTTAGCATCTAACATCATTTCCTTTTCCAATCCATCTGATCGCAATCATCGCATGACATGTCCAAAGAACCTCAACTTTGCTCTTAGCAATGTTTGTTGTAGCGTCTCTTCCTTCTGCTACTATAGAAAAACTAATTTACAGAGGAAGCACAATACTGGTACCATTTGTACTGTATTGTATTTGATCATTTATAAAGCGCTTGGCACAGCATCTATAGGCCTTTCAGAAGCGCTTCCAGTGCGAGGTACTTCGAGAGAAAAGGAAGGTTTTAAGGTGAGAGAAAGAGGAAGAGATGCTACCATTAAGGATTGTAAAGCATAGAGAAGAAGGAAGTCCATTAGAGGGAGGAAGTCCATTAAGTGGCAAAACAGTGGTGCCCTAGGCGAAAACATTTATACTAAATATCTTTTATACTATCTATACAAATATTACACAATATTTGTGGGATTTTATCATATATAATATATATATATATATATATATATATATATATATACCAGCATATATGTACATATAAATATATATATAAGATTTGAACAGAGTAAGCAAATTCACAAAAATACTACAGATACAAGTAATGCAAAAATACTACAGATACAAGTAATGCAAAATACTACAGATACAAGTAATGCAAAATACTACAGATACAAGTAATGCAAAATACTACAGATACAAGTAATGCAAAATACTACAGATACAAGTAATGCAAAAATACTACAGATACAAGTAATGCAAAATACTACAGATACAAGTAATGCAAAAATACTACAGATACAAGTAATGCAAAATACTACAGATACAAGTAATGCAAAATACTACAGATACAAGTAATGCAAAATACTACAGATACAAGTAATGCAAAATACTACAGATACAAGTAATGCAAAATACTACAGATACAAGTAATGCAAAATACTACAGATACAAGTAATGCAAAATACTACAGATACAAGTTAAATGCCCATCATTTGGCAAATTCCTTTGCCCAAGAATAGTTTATACATTATGGAGACTGCTCATAAAATACATTTTTTACAAGTAGCCATAGTCATCTTTGATTTTACACAGAGGTTTATGGCATACCGTTACTATAAATAGGCCATTTAATAACAAGTTCTGGTACCTACGTGAACTTGCCAAAGCATTTGTTTATGAACCGAGTCTTAATATAAAGTTATATTAGTTCTGCTATTATAGTTGTAAATAAAAAGTCCAGGACATTTACCCCCCCCCCCCACGACCCCGGACATATACCCCTCTGTACCACCTCAAGCAACACTAAATGTCCTTATGAGTCTTCGTCGGGGTTAAACTGTAGTTTAGGTTGGCAAATTAATACAATCTTTTCAATACCATACTTAATGTTGGCAAGTAGGCAGTCTACCAATGTCTATGATAACTGTCATCAGTCCAACTTCTATTTACACAAAGAATTATTTTCATCAATCCAAATTCTATTTAAGCAAAGAATTATTTTCATCAATCTAACTTCTATTTAAGCAAAGAATTATTTTCATCAATCCAACTTCAATGTATAGGGGGATTAAATGTCTGATCCCCGTAAAAATAATACACACCCATGATATTAATTGATTTGACTCATACTACATTATATCTGGTGAATTTAAAAACCGAAACCTACTCTTCTGAGAATGTCTGCATCTTCCTCGTGTCGTTGATAAACGGCGTTTGTTTCGCTGGTCGAATGTCTTCTGACTTCAGTTCCTCTTCCTCGTGAAGAGTTGGCAGAAGATTCGACGTTGGTCGTATGCTGCTACATTCGCTCGAATTGCTGCTCTGCGTCGGTGGACTCTCGCCTGCTCCTCCACCTCCTCCACCTTTGCTCTGAATATACTGAATATAAGCCTCACACCGTAAAAACTGCGGGTAGATGACATTCGTCAACGCGATTTCAACGTCGGCCAAGGCTTCGTCGAAAATCGTTTCACTGATTTCGTCTTTCTTCAGTCTTTCTGATACGGACAGCTTCAAATCTGGCTTCAGGTCCAGTTTCGAACTCTTAACGAATTTTTTAAAAATTACTTTAGCTAGATTTTTCACTTTATCCGGGTTACTCGAAGACTGCAGTTCTACGAACATTTTCTTTAGTCCTCGGCACGCCAACCAGAATTCCATAGCGCTGGAGCCAAGCTGGTCGTTAACGAACTGTCGGAACAGTCTGATGCCTTCGACGTCCTCCAGCAGAAGACCGAGGCCCTCGCTTAGCTTGGCGTGCGTCGCTACATTGGTGTAGCTCTCAATAAACGGTGGAGATTTGATGCTGCTACCTTCTGGCTCGAAACCCAGAGGAGCACTGCCCTCGTCGAAGTCCGATATCAGACTCAACGAGAGACCACCATCCTTTCCATAATTCTCAGACTTGGTCTGGAAGTGGCACCGTCGCGGCGTGACAACAGGCAACTGGCAGCAGCTGCTGCTGGAATTTCCTAAAGAAGAAGAGGAAGCAGATGGAGTTCGGACTGAGTCCTGACTTTCCCTGCACAGGTTTCTTCCGCCAGAAGGAAGGGCTTTGCCGCCTGAGACCGGTTTATCCTCTTCGCCTGGTACTGGAGGTCGCGGAGAATCCTCACGAAAGAGTGTCGTTGACATGACTTCAGCTGGACAATGCGGCTGCTGCTGCGGTCGTCTTTTCATTGCAGCTGATGATACGACACATGGCCAACTGAATGAGAAACAAATATATTATTATTATTTCTGCATTAACACAATGATGATGATGATGATCGAGTTCTCTGTCTGAAGGCAGGTCCATTGGCTTTTATGCCACCTGGGAATATCTAGTGAGGTGGTTTCCCAGTTCCTTCCTCACAGACAATTACAGGTGAGCACCTTGTCCAGGGTCGCTACACAGTGGCTTGAGGTAGATTCGAACCTGCAACCCTCTGGTTATAAGGCACAGAACATACCGCTACACCACTGCATACACAATACACAATACCATGTCCTAATGATGCAGCAATCAATGCCATGAAGCAACTGTGCAAGGACTTGCATGATCAGCTCTATGCAAAGACCGGTTGCTGGAAGGCTCAAACCCAACTCTTGGCATTATAAGGCAAGCACTCAAACAAACATGTAACATTGTATTGCTGTATTGTACTGCATTCAGACATTTATAAAGTGCTTCTAGTACGGTGAACTGTTCAGAGGCACTCCCAGTGCACAAGGCAACAAGAGAATAAATAAGTTTGAGAAAAGCAAAGGATGAGGAGGGGTTAAGCATGAGAAGTAAGCATGTACAGCTTGGTGACTTTACAAACAGGAAATCTGAAAACATCTGCATGCATGTCAGTGACCTGACAAAACACCTGTCAGGAAAGCCTCGTTGTCAGGAATGCTTTACCTACAGTCCTGGGAGGAGCAACTCGCTGAAAAAGCACTTATTGCATTGACTTTTGCCGACTGATAGTGTAATGCAAAATAAAAATTATTGTTGCCCTACTTTACTTTTGTATATTTACAGTGAAATAAGAACTGAAGTTTTACCAAAAATGTATAATCAATCTCCTACAATTTTGCTGTAGTCAGATTACTAACAATTAAACAGGTCTCCATCCTATATAGAAATTCCTCAGAGGTAGCATCCTAAAGCTAACAGGATCTATCCTTTGACATCACCCTAACAATAGGACACCCATTTTAACCCTTCAACGACGAGAGTGTACTAAAAGTGACTGGGAAACCAATGCAGTTCATCGTTAAAGTGTTAAACCTTTCAGTTCTAGAAATGTAGTGACCTTTCCGAGCAGGTCCAGATGGCTCTGTTTTATCAAGAGTAACTAACACAAGTACCAACCATGCTTGATGTACCTTAACTCACATTGTGCTTGCCAGCATCATGGCTTCAGCTTCAAGACGTCAACCATGATATCCATTCCATACCTAGTGTGGATCAGCCAAATTGAAATGAATGGACAAGCAGTGTTTTTGTAATGGCACGTACAGAATATGATTTGCAGACTACTACTAACTGATCAATATAACAAATGAGTATGCTATTGTGAATGTATGTATACATGCATTATGCATGTATATATATGGCATGTGTGAGCACGGATCTGGCTATTTATAAAGCACCTTTCAAGAATCTCACAAAGGTGCTACAATGTGGTCACCCAAAAGGTCTAAACTGGTCTAATGCAAAAATCTTTAGCTCAGTTGACCTTAAATGGAAACACAGAGCTCGTTAATGCATTCTGGGGTCACTGCAACAATTGCATCTCAATCAAAGATACGGATTTTAATCTGATACATTTCACTACATGCAGCAAATGCAGTGCTTCTGCAATAATCTGGCATGTGCAATCTGAATTTAATTTCAGTCAACTTCGAGAAATTAGTAAACTGAGACAAAAGTCTTAACAGTTTTAGACTATGTTGAACTCGTGGCTTTCCACCGCACCAGTAATGTTAATTGCTGAAAATTCACCACCTTAGGCCAGTTCAAAAGGTTACATTTCTAACTCCTTCCATTTACCTTTACCGCACACTTTAAGTGCACATGGATTTCGACCATTTAACCAAATTTTGGGTAGTTTAGTCCCGAAGACAGTAGCCTACGTAGGGAACTTCTCCATCAGTTTACCTATGTGTACGAACACTTGCAAATGAATGGCTGTTTATTACCATTCGAGTCGTTTTTAACACAGAATCCTAGTTTAAGTCGACGCAAAACGACGATTTTGTATAGCGCGCAAACAAATGAATCTGTCGACTATCCATCACAGAAGCGCAGATGAAAAACGACGAATAAATCGGCCTCATCCAGATGAACAGAGGATCTCCTTCTCAGTCGACGACCGCCATTACACACCAAATATTATAAATATCAATGAGAGACCGATTAATATAGCGCCTATAATTATTAGCGCATCTTTAAGTTAAAAATGCTGTTTTATCCGTAACGTTCATTCTTCTTTATTAAACTTGAACATCCACAACAGTGCTACTAAAGTTATTAACAAAATGTGGGCAAAGTTGTGGTTGTATTACAAGCTGTCTGTTCTGTTAGTAGTTAACTAGTTAAGATTGTTCAATTGCATAACATGTAAATGTACAGCGCAGTGCGTTTGTCAGGCGCTAAATTAAAGAAAATTATTATTATTATTATTATTATTATTATTATTATTATTATTATTATTATTATTATTATTATTATTATTATTATTATTATTATTATTACCTAGAAAACTAATTAAGGTTCAGTTTTGAGAGCACTACGTATATTTTGGTAGTAGCCTAGTAGGCCCCATGGTAGACCTACCGTACCTACGTTTGCATTTGCAAGCTTTATTCAGATAAAGAAGCAATGTGGAATCGGCTATGAATGCAATTGCACTGCATGAATCTTACTTTGTGCGAAAATGCATGTGGTATATGGATGTTTATTCGAACAATGGTTTATTCGAACAATGCTATAAAATTAAGCCTTTGTTTCAACTATAGCCTAGGTAGGCCTAAATAACATCACAATAGGTAAGAATGCTCTTCAAATTTCAGTAAGAAAGTAAACGCTGTCATTTAGTTACATTTCCAAAACTGCCATGGTGACATCGTATGATTACACAATCATGCAAATACCTAGCTTTAGGAAATTCCCCATTGTTCATTATAGGTCATAGCCAATTAAAAGACATTTGATACCAGAACAATAATAAGCCCATTTTAGTGTACTCTAAGCATGCATTGTTGCAATAAATGTGACTATTTTGTCTTTATTTTTATTCTTATTTAAATGTAGAAGGCAGGCGCTATAACATTTTTGTTCCTACTCGGAATTGAAAGAAGACGACCAAAGAAGTTGTTGTGGATTTGATTTTCTGCGATTTCAGTTATTTAAGTCAACTTAAATTACTGTAGACATTGAAAATGGATGTTTTAAGAGGTAGTCAGAGTAATGTTCAAGAGTACTTACTACAGGGAAGCATTTTAGAAACAAATCGTGAAATGCTATTGCATCGGTTGAATGGATTATGTGACATGGTCGACACTGGCCCGGAGAAGTTTCATGATCATGAAATGGTCTTCGTTTTAAGTATGAAACTATTGTCTTGTTTTCTTTCTAATTGTATGCAATTATAACTGACTCATGTTCATGACACAGTAGTATTGGTTGGTAATCGTCGAGAGACGGCCGCTTGCGGGCGAAATACTTGTAAACAATAAAGCCACCCCAGATTGCGAGAAAGTAGAGCGCTGCAACTACCGAAGGGACTGTCGAATAAGTAAGGGCGTATAACTAGCGAAATGGAGGAATAGAGGAAGAGAGCGAAGTAGAGGAAAGGGACGAAGAGAGCGAAATGCCGGACAGGGAGGAAGAGAGCGAAATGGAGGGTAGGAAGCAAGAGAGCGAAATGGAGGGTAGGGAACAAGAGAGCGAAGTGGAGGAAAGGGAGGAAAGAGGGCGAAATGACGGACAGGGAGGAAGAGAGCGAATTGGAGGGTAGGGAGGAAGAGAGCGAAATGGAGGGTAAGGAGGAAGGGAGCAGAAATAGAGGAAAGAGAGGAAGAGAGCGAAAGGGAGGAAGAGGAGCGAATGGAGGGTAGGGAGGAAGAGTGCGAAATGGAGGGTAGGGAAGAAGAGAGTGAAATGGAGGAAAGGGAGGAAGAGAGTGAAGTGGAGGGTAGGGAGGAAAAGAGCGAAATGGAGGAAAGGGAGAAAGCGAGCGAAAAGGGAAGAAGAGAGCGAAATGGAGGAAAGGGAGGAAGGGTGCGAAATGGAGGGTAGGGAGGAAGAAAGCGAAATGGAGGAAAGAGAGGAAGAGAGCGAAATTGAGGAAAGGGAGGAAGAGAGCGAAATGGAGGAAAGGGAGGAAGAGAGCGAAATGGAGGAAAGGAAGAGAGCGAAATGGAGGAAAGGGAGGAAGAGAGCGAAATGGAGGAAAGGGAAGAAGAGAGCAAAATGGAGGGTCGGGAGGAAGAGAGAGAAAGGGAGGAAGAGAGCAAAATGGAGGAAAGGGATGAAGAGCGAAATGGATGAAAGAGAGGAAAAGAGCGAAATGGAGGAAAGGGAGGAAGAGAGTGAAATGGAGGAAAGGGAGGAAGAGAGCGAAATGGAGGGTCAGGAGGAAGAGAGAGAAATGGAGGAAACGGAGGAAGAGAGCGAAATGGAGGAATGGGAGGAAGAGCGAAATGGAGGGTAGGGAGGAAGAGAGCGAAATGGAGGAAAGAGAGGAAAAGAGCGAAATGGTGGGTGGGGAGGAAGAGAGCGCAATGGAGGAAAAAGAGCAAAATGGAGGAAAGGGAGGAAGAGAGCGAAATGGAGGAAAAGGGAGGAAGAGCGAAATGGAGGGGAAGAGAGCGAAATGGAGGAAAGAGAGGAAGAGAGCGAAATGGTGGGTGGGGAGGAAGAGAGCGCAATGGAGGAAAAGAGCGAAAGGGAGGAAGAGAGCGAAATGGAGGAAAGGGAGGAAGAGAGCGAAATGGAGGAAAAGGGAGGAAGAGGGCGAAATGGAGGAAAGGGAGGAAGAGAGCGAAATGGAGGAAAGGGATGAAGAGCGAAATGGATGAAAGAGAGGAAAAGAGCGAAATGGAGGAAAGGGTGGAAGAGAGTGAAATGGAGGAAGAGAGCGAAATGGAGGAAAGGGAGGAAGAGAGCGAATTGGAGGAAAGGGATGAAGAGCGAAATGGAGGGTAGGGAGGAAGAGAGCGAAATGGAGGAAAAAGGGAGAAAGAGAGCGAAATGGAGGAAAAGGGAGGAAGAGAGTGAAATGAAGGAAAGGGAAGAAGAGAGTGAAATGGAGGAAAGGGAGAAAGAGAGCGAAATGGAGGAAAGGGAGAAAGAGAGCGAAATGGAGGATAGGGGGAAAGAGAGCGAAATGGAGGAAAGGGAGATAAGAGCGAAATGGAGGAAAGGGAGGAAGAGAGCGAAATGGTGGGTAGGGAGGAAGAGAGTGAAATGGAGGAAAGGGAGGAAGAGAGTGAAATGGAGGAAAGGGAGGAAGAGAGTGAAATGGAGGAAAGAGAGAAAGAGAGCGAAAGGGAGGAAGAGAGAGCGAAATGGAGGAAAGGGAGGAAGAGAGTGATATGGAGAGAAGGGAGGAAGAGAGCGAAATGGAGGAAAGGGAGGAAGAGAGCAAAATGGAGGAAAGGGAGGAAGAGAGTGAAAGGGAGGAAGAGAGCGAAATGGAGGGTAGGGAGGAAGAGAGTGAAATGGAGGAAAGGGAGAAAGAGAGCGAAATGGAGGAAAAGGAGAAAGAGAGCGAAATGGAGGAAAGGGAGGAAGAGAGCGAAATGGAGGGTAGGGGGGAAGGGAGAGTCAATCCATGTGAAATCATCAAAATATGATTGTGTGAAATACCTTGTAAGTGACCTGTCTTAGATTTGGTTGTAATTTTTGCTATTTTATTGTTTGATAATTATGTTTGTACAATGTCAGCCGTACTCTCCCACCCAAGGACAACTCTCAATTTATTCCCAGATCATTGTATAAAAATATTGACTAGTTTATTCTAAAATGAACTTTAATTATTCTTTATCACTCATTTTAGCATTTCTGCGTTTTTGTCAGTTTGTTTTTCTCAATTAAACGAATATTATATATGTACATCATAATATTGAAATTATCATAAGCCTATCGCCATGTATCTGCATTGTATCATCATCATCACCACCACCATCATCAGTTTCTGACGCCAGCCATTTGGCGGCGATGGGTACGAATAAATGATCTCCATTTTCCTCGGTCATTTGTCAAGTCCATTGTTTCCCTTAGTTTCATTCAAAGTGATGTTATATCCTCATTTATATTGTTTATCCAGCGTTGTCTGGCTCTGCCTCAGTGTCTTTTTCATTCAAATCTTGCATGTAGTGCAGTGTGTGGTAGGCTATTCGGTCAACTCTATAATTATGTCGAAACCATCAAAGTCTTCATTGAACGACTTTGTATAGCAGAGTTGTTTCGATCCATAATGCTGTCTAATGCCAGTGTTTCTTATTTTCTGAAGTCTTGAAATCCCTGCGATCTTCCGCAGTAAACTGTTCTGCTGTTGTAATTCTTTTTTTGTCTTGTGTTCGCGTTGGCCATTGCCAACATTCCGAACCATAGACCAGAGGCAAATCGGTTGTATCTTCCTCTCATATAATTAATTATCTTTGTCTGGTTTTTTGGTCTTGGCCAGGGTTGGCAAGTTGTTGCCACCGCCGGTTATAACCGGTTATTGCCATGGCAATAACCGTCCCGGCAACAACCTCTTGGCAATAATGGCAACAACCTCTTGGCAAAAATCTTTTGGCAAAAATAGAAACCATTAATTATTGTGGTAATAAAATATGGAATCGTCACAGTTAGCTTCATTTTTTATTTCTTCTGGCTTGCTACTTTACAGAGTTGATTGATTTAAATATATCATGCTTTAAATCAATCAAGTTTTTCCAAATAAAAATCACCTGATTTAAATAACCATATAATTTCTTCCTAATAAAAGACATTTACAAGTTTTACATATTAAGTGCAGTCAATATCGAATTGTGTAATTATGAATTAGAAATTTTGCCAAACCATTGGCTTCTATACACTACTAATAAATTATATACTACCAGGTAATTATATAGAAAAGGCAATGGCCTTGTTGACCTGAATATTACTACCGGTAAGTACTGCAGTGCAAATGGCAGTTTATTATGGAGTAGTTGAACTGTAGGTCATAATTTTTTTATTCTTAATCTCATATAGTTGACTTTAACTACATTTATACTAAGGGGTAATATAGATTTACTACAGTACGGTAGTTATCATTTCCCACAAGAAACATTTATAACTATGCAGTCTGTGCAGGGAAATATGATTTTCATTTGCCTTTCCCTTACTTTGGAGAAAATTGGCTACAATTGGCAATAACCGGCCGGCAACAACTGGCAATAACCGGCAATAACCGGTTATTGCCACTGTCCCGGCAACAATAGGTTGTTGCCGGCATTAACCCAACCTTGGTCTTGGCAAATAGTTATAGGATTGCAAGGGGTGTTCGGGCACAAATGAGGATTTTTTTGCCTCGCAAGATATGTAGCCTACACTGCAAAAGTCATAGTCTCAGTCTAGCAATATGTGACACGTGCACAATACCAGTAGTTGGCAATATGTACGCAACTGCCAGCAAAGTTTTCATATTCATTAAATCATCCTGAAAGCATTTGCAAGTATATATTTGGCCTATCGCACACAGTGACAAAGCACTGACACTAGCAAAATTCCAAGAATTTGTCGTGCAGTTAGTCTGTTAGTTTAAATTTTTTATATTACTATAACAGTCTGACAGTGCATAGAAAACTGACAACTTCTGTACATGTAAGGCTATACTTTGTACAAATTAAAAAATGTCAATGCTTTAGTTTATTGCAGTTCATTGTAGAGTCTGTCTGTTTTTAGTCTACGTTGGTTGCTCGGACTTTTCAGCTGAGTCAATTTTAAAAACCAAAATAATATAATTTAATTATGAAATTATATAATTTCCCAAAGAACTTATGTAAAATGTTATTAGTTTTAACGAAAGATGGGCTCCAAAATGCACAATTACAAACCCCAAATAAAAAGTTCCTTACAACCCCTTTCCCAGACCCCTCCCCCCAGAGAGGTTAGAATCTGCGTAATTTTTGGGAAGCTCTGGTTATGCCACTGTGTATAATGCTTCAGCCCATGATACTATAAGTTTGCCCCTCAATCTACATACCTCAATCTGTGTTCATGCCTTTTCACAGGCTGTTAAGTATTAATGCAATGGCATATGAAGTAAAAATAAATTTGCTTTTGAGAGACAAAATCTCTATGGAAGTAGTTAATAGTTTTGTTGGTAGGCAGGCCATTGGTGCTAATGTTTTTGCTTATTTTGTAGGAGGTCCGACCGCCATTCCTTCTGTCGTGCTGAGTGTTAGACGAGCCCTAGATCATGCTGAAAATCCGTGGTAAGTTTGTGGATCTCACTTCCCAAAATTGTACCAGCTTGGTTGGACCTTTAGTGATGGTTTTCATCTTTTCATCCAGTCACTGTGGTTTGCCCACTTGATTTACTGTATGACATCAAATTATTGAAATGACTTTATGTTTTGGGAATACTGATGGGGGAGAGTCTTTTGCTGTTATAAATGAAAAGCAAGGTGAATGAATTACTTTCACAGTCAGAAATCCCTTCATTTTTGTGTATTTGTGGCTTCCACATTGAAGCCTGATTGATATGAGTAAGTATGCATGGCAATTTTTGCAGTTGCCTTTTATTTAAGTTGGTGACATTCAGTAGACTCTGGCTGAAAAAATACAGTTGCTGTTTTATTTGAGTTTACATAGTTAGAACTATTGCTTTTATTTTTAGTCTAAAACTTAAAAAGAAGTAGAACTACACGAGATCTTGTTGGCCTGCGTTTATCTACCTGTATTTTAATCAAAAGTTGCAAACTTGCAATGCATGCTGCACAGAGGCATGGCAATAATTCCGTTTTGAATATTTTCCTTGAAATATGTCGACGTTTGATTGCATGTAAGTGACAGCGGTGCATTGAACTTGTGGATTGAGACAGATCTTTTGTTATGTTGTCTTTCAGGCATATACGCTATGTCGGTCCAGTCGAAGTGGGTGACAGAAATCGACCGACTCTTATGAGGAGCTGCATTGATGTTGGAGTCTCGGAAAACATTCGACAGTTCCTGGGCGAAATGGGATTTGCGTTAGTAATCAACAAGTCACTTATAAATAAATGTAACTATTTGCAGTGGAGTTAAAACAAAGAAGCACAATGGTAGCTTCATCTGTTGTTCAAAATATTTTGCTAAGTATATTGAATTTAAGACGTTTAGTTGGCCTCAAATTAGACAGAGTTTAAGTCTAAATAGTTAGGATGTCAAACCCTCGCATTCATCATACTGCAAATGCAGTGTGTCCGTTGTCTTATACCTTATTTTTTGCAAGGGATGATTAAATGAGACAGAGTCCAAGGTGAACCAGGTCAGTAGGAAATGCTTTGCTAATCTTCTATTGTTGTTTAGACTTTACAGGGTCAGATTGGGTAGAGGTTTGACATCCTGCCCAGAGCACAGGTGTCATGGCCTGGAGAGCTTTGGTTTGATGATCATTTAGTAGTCTATTGGGTGCTTTGCCATAAGTTGTTGCAGAACGCCATATCAGGTCAACATGTAAAATAAGGCATATGCAGTATAATGAGAAACCATGGCACAGGAAATGATGTCATGCTATTTATACATTTGGTCTGCTTGGCCACTGGCTCTGTAAATCAAGTGAAGTGATTGTTGTGAATTTTAGACTTGATTATGAATACATCAGCCGAGGGTACATCTTCCGCAAGGGACGATTAAAAGTGACCGTGTCCAAGTTGAACAAGGTCAGTATGAAATGCTTTGTTCATCATCTGTTTTTGTTGGTGCTGCTGTTGTTGTTTAAGCTTTTTTGTAGGCTCAGATAAATTCAGTGGAACTGGGATTGGACAAAGCGTGTAACAGCTACTGTGTCATTTCTAGCAGAGGTCATGCTCTTTACTGTTCAATAAATTGTGTTAAAATTCTGAACACAAGCATAACTACACCATTGTTTTTACGCTGCTAGCAGTGGTTAAACTGGTTTGGGTGAGCAGTGGGAACGCTGAAGAAGAGTTTTATTGGAGAGCATGTGTTATCAGGGTTCCATTGCATGGTGTGCAGTGGGAACGCAAGCAAACAATTTCGAGAGCAGTTGGAACGCTGTTCCCACACCACTTTAAACCCTGGCTGCTAGTACCAGTCCCAAGCCTGGAGAAAGGAGGAGAGTGACGCTAATCATCTTTGTTATGACACAGTGTCGTTAAACAGCAACTATTAACCAACCAACAGACGCCAATGTTGTCTTCGGTCATTTCTCAAGTCCGTTATGTTAGTCCAAGTGATGTAATGTCCTCATTTATGTATTCTATCCTAATTAGTGGCATTCAGTAGAATAGCCTAAATAATGATCAAGAGCTTATTGGAATTTTTTAATGTCAGATTCTGAAAACTCATAATTTCATTGATGACTTGATTGTGAGTACATCAGCCAAAGGTATGAGGGTACCTTTCACACTCAGTGTACTTGTATATATATTATAATGCAGCCTTTTGGAGCAATTCCGAGTACCATGTTGTAAGAAGGTTATATTATAATGAGGGCACATACTGAAGATGAATTAAATTTTGGATCTATGTTGCTAATCGTGTTATATAAGCAAATGTTATAATCAAAGTGCAGTGTACTTGTTTAGAGTACTGTGAAAGTAATTGGGCTATGATGCATGCCTTGACTATTGGAATTCAACTTTATGCTGGATTAGCATTGTCTCTTTGTTATCGTAGGTGTTGAACTCTAACAACCCTGAGCATTTTGAGCCAATGTCGTCATCTTGCCTCGTTGAGCTCAGCGTTGTGGCTCCATATCAGGACCAGATCCAAGAAGATATGAAGAACTTTGCAGAACAGTTAAAGCCGTATCCTTTGCATCTGTACTTTTATCTTTATTCTGTGACATCTTTGAGCAGATTACTCACACATGAACCTAATCATATTTGGACATATCCTTTTTTATAATATCTCGGACATCAATTGATGGTTTGGTTTGGGTCATGAGGTCAACATAGTGCAACTTGCCTATAGACTTGGGGTCATTCTATGTATCCCACACTAGTCATAGTCTGGCAATGTAATGGTAGAAAATGCAGTGTTATTATTTCCTTGACTGGTGTTAAGTTTGGTGAATTTGGAGAAGATTGATCACCGTCGCCTGCAACAGGGCAATTAAAAGGTCGGAGGTCAGCGACAACAGAGAGGAGAACACAACAGAAATGCTGAGCTGTGGCTTCTGATCGTCGGAAGGACTTTACAGATGAAGACAGCTAGATCTCTGGAATGAACTTCTGGTGTCCTTGGGAATGTCATGCCGTTGTTCAACATGGTGCCATCGTCTTCATTTATCCGGAAAAGACAATATAAATGAATTACCGTAGTAATTTTCGGTGATTTGTGTCCTAATTAAATGTTCCCTCCCTTATCTGCCACTATCAAACATTTTCCCACCCAAATGGCAGTATAAGACCACACTTTAAAGGATTATTAAAAATTGGTAGTACTGACCAGATAATGAGAGGAAGTTCCGAGCATTATTGTTCTTAATCTTATCAGCTAGACTGAAATGGTCGGCTGGAGGTCACCCCAAGATGAGTAGTGGGTGAAAAATTGATGTATTAATTCAATGAGAGATTCAGAGGTGCTCCCGACCCAAGTCAGTGCTGTCACTAACAAATAAGATAGTCTTCAGTTATAGCAGAAGCAATTGTCTCTGTCATATCTGTTAGCAGTCTTATACAGTATGCATGCACTCTGCTCTGTTCATAGTCATGGCTCATAGGCCTAAAACTATAGAACTTGTAAAGACGGTCAGAGCGCGAACTTATAGCACATACATCAGAAAGTCTTTGAGAATTTAAATCACCTGCCTTCAGTTATCTGAAGGCAGGTGATTTATCTCTCTCTTCAATACATCATAGCCTCTCCTGTCTCTGCATACATACGTGATGTGTTGCACTGGCTGCCTATCTCTCGGCGGATCTCGTACCGCACTGCTGCTGTAGTTTCTCGTTGCGTTCTTGGCTGTGCTCCATCTTACTTGCGTGATCTTTTCCGCCCAGTGTCCGATGTTGCAGCGCGTCGGGCACTTTGTTCTACAACGAGGGGTGAGCTCCTAGTTCCACGGGCACGCTTGGCTATTAAGTAGCGCCGTGCTTTTTCGGTTGTGGGACCTTCCACCTGGAATGACCTCCCGCTTAAGCTCTGCTCTTTACTTGTGAGGCAAGGTTCTACAAGTCCCTCAAGTCTTTTTTCTTTAGTCGTGGCTGGGCCGGGAGCGCTTCTGAGTAGCTTCTTGAAGAGGCGCTATATAACTGCTCTGAATGAATGAATGAATAGCCTGTTACACTAATCTACACGCACTTGCATACATAACGGAACCATCTCTGCTTTAACTTTTTCATAAAACCTGGGGAGTTTGGCTTGTGCCAGGAGTTTGAAATGCTCAGCTTGTAGACATTTAACATGCAATGGAAAGTTTTCTGAATTCAGGAATGTGCACTGTTTCTGCTGCAAGGTTATACAGAGATCAACACAGCCAAACAAAACCTACAACAGTTTATTTTAATGTCCAGTGGAGGCACCAGGATTTCAGGTTTGGGGGCTAAAGCTTCTAGCCCTTTCCTTTTGTCCCTTCCTCCCTGTGATTTGCAGTGATTTCACACTTTTGGGGGACTGAGCCCCTCTACTCCCCCCTTGGCGCCGCCACTGTTAATGTCCCCACTGACCAGTTGCAACTTGGCCTTATAACTGCAAAAAGTAGCATCACTCGCTCTTTAGTTGTAGATATACGAGGGTAACTGGTAGGACATTCTGTGCCAACTGCCAAGTTGGTGGTTAACTCAACCCAACAATTGAGTGTTTTTATCATGGTCGCCGAGGTTGACTTAGTCTAGGGGTGTAGATATTCCCCTCCAACCTCCCTGCAACACCATCTCTGCATTCAAGACACTGTTTTATGATTGCAGGTCTCGCTGCAGCAGAGCATTTAGCCTACCATACTGCATACATTCTATGTGCAGGCGAGGCTCGAAAGTCAGCGTCAAAACAACTGCGTCTGAGAACTAAGAAATTCCTTGAACGCTGTTGTGGCATAATTGCTAGACCTGTTCACCTAGCTGCTGCTCAATGAAACCGTCCTAACTGGTTAATTCATGAATGTGATGTAATGTAAATCTCGCTTTTTGGGGTCTGTTGAAAGCTCGAGATATCTTAATTACGATTACGATAAGTAAGCTTATAGGCCTATGCTTGGGGCAGCTGATCTCTCGAGCGGACCGGCCACGATTGCCACTGCTGGTCCGCTAGCTAGGCCTATATGAGCCTAAAGTGGGTTCAATGACTGTATTCAATATGACGCTAATGGTAATTACATAATATTGAAGTAGGCTACATGAATACTGCATTAATTATAATTTTTTTATTATTGTCAACAGGCCTTGGCCTGCATGGGTAAGAATTTTTTGTAAGTTGGATCGGTTTCAGTGCCATAGCCTATAGGCCACACTTGCAAACTCTTTACATTATTATTAGCCTAATAATATTAGCAACTATAACAGCGCCGATCGAGGTTACACCCTGGCGCAAAGATTGACGAATTGTGCACTATAATGTACAACTAAGTATAAGTAGGCCTAAGTATATCCTTTATTAGGCCTACACCATTGCTAAACGCATTTTGGTTTAGGCGTATACATGTGAATAACGTTTATGTATAAGGTAAGCCTAACTGTCCATATATTTTTTAGTGCGTAACATCCTTGGCAATAATATTAAAGCCAACATAAATCATCCGCATTATAAATGTACTGCGCGCCAGACCGTCAGCATTTGGTAGGCCTATTCTTCAGGCATGTATACCGATGACGCACCAAAACAAGCAGCTATCAGATCAAAAACCAGGTCATACGATCCACCGAGACAAAGAAACAGCCCACGCGATGGACAAGCCAGCTGGAAAAGGTTAAGCCTACATCTTCGATCAGTCGAGGTCGAAATTAAGTAAAAGTGAGTAAGTAAGCAATTAAATAAAAGACTAGGACCTGCAGCAGCTGAACGTTATCAAATCCAATGCTATGTTGTCACGATCTATGTTTTTACTCTGATATTTCCATAACTTCGTATCGATGCTTGGCAGACATTCGCTAGAGTTTGGGATTCACAGTTAGGCCTACTCATTTGCACGTACGTAATTTTACGTAGTTGAGAGTTGAGACTTGTGACAAAAGTATGCCTTTAGCCACCTACTAGAGGGCGCTGCCCTTATTTTGATGCTCAGTACTGACTCAGTGTGCGATATTGTATCTGTGTTGACAGTGTGGCATGGGTTGATTGATACTAATAATCCTGTGGGATTTAATTGTTGGATCATAATGGACTGCGTTGTGGGATGGTTGCCGTCTTAACATCTTCAATTTGCATGTGTAAGAACGGAGAGGAAACTATTTAACCGTTGTGGGGGTTCAGCCGTTGAATGGCGGCTTTAGGTGCGGGAGTTGTTGTCTGGGAGTGGCTTGGCGCTCGATGGATACCCTACGAACCGCATGTATCCGACTGTATCGAAGAAATGCACACCCTGGTTAACAACAACGGGATCAACTTTGGAGGGACTGCCCTGCCATCGACTCAGTTTTCCTTAGATTCCGTAGACAGTTCCCTTTCTGGTGTTGTCATAGACCTGTCGACTATGCAGCAGATATCGAAAAACGCCAGTAAGATCAGTTGTTTTAACTTTACTCATATTTTGCATAATTTACGAACCGCATGAACGTGTCTATAGATTGTACGTGTAATAATAAATAGTCATTTATATAATGTTTATTGCGAAAGGCGGTAGAATCGTAGTCAAATTAGGAAACGTAGAACGAACCGCGGTACCGTAGAATCTAAATGACCCGCCTTGGGCCGTTATCGTATAAACAACATGGCCGCCCCAGCTTGCAAAAAGTTATAGCGCTGCAATATCCACACAGCGATTCTTCTTTACATAAATAAGTAATGACTAATGAACAGGGTAAGACGTATTTCTGAAAAAACTTTCATTGGTATAAAGACATTACGAAATTTGGTAAATTTCAGTTATACACATAAAAATGTTCGAGAAAATGTTTGCATGTTGAAATGCACGTTACTAGGTGAACTCGTGCGTTTGTGTTGGACACAAATTGCAACTGTGTGCCACATTTGTCCTTTGAATTTGTGTTTGGCATGTGTCCACTTGACCTTCACTGGTTTTCAAGTCTGCAACAAGTCTGCCATCTACAAGCCATTCTTTAGGGCACAGTACATGTCATTGTCTGGTCACTTTGTGGAGCTTGCAGCACTCTATTCTCTTGCAGTCTGGGGTGGTGATATTGATTATTCTCGATCAGCCACAGGAGGTCAAAACCGAAGTTCTACCAATTCTTGCTTACACTGGAGTTTTGAATATCAAAATGGTCTTTACCATCAGATTTTGATTCTTGAAAATGATTGAATTTTATTTGCATTGTCTTGCCAAGACTCCTTCTCATACCTTGGTGAACTATTGCCAGTAGGTGCGTTAACATATTACTAGTGATAAAAGTAGCATAACTTAATAACATTTCCAAATAATTTTGAATGACATAAATGCTGGTGAGTTTCATTCTGTGTTGTAGGATTGTCACAGCCGATACGAAGGGCCATTTATCGAAGTGACAGTCTTGCTGGTCAAGGCGTTGTTTGGCAGTGGTGTGAAAGTGTCATAGGTCAGACTTCGCAGTGGCATCGATATGACTTTGAGGTCGCTGAAATTCTAGAGCAGGCCCATATTGCAGGCATTGGTCGGGTTGACCTGACCCAGTTTCCCTGCCAGCAGCCTTATATCATTGACTTGACCAACATGAGTCAAATTCGTCGTGAATCTGGCTTCGTTAGATCAGTTCAACGAATTCGGAGTGCCTGGAGATACGCCAAGTCTGTTCCAATACCGTCTGGTAAGAGCCAGCAGTTGACATCCACTGCCAGTACTTTCTCCTCTGCTGCTGTCAATCCTCTGGCTTCTTCAGCTGGCAACTCTTTGGCTTCCTCTGTTGTCAACCATCGGTCTTCCTCTGCTGTCAATCCTCTAGCTTCCTTAGCTGTCAACCATCTCGCTTCCTCAACTGTGAATCGTCTAGCTTCCTCAGCTGTCAACCATCTAGCTTCCTCAGCAGTCAATCCACTGACTAACTCAGCTGTCTACCAGCTGGCTTCATCTGCAGTCAACCCTCTCTCTTCCTCAGCTGTCTACCAGCTTGCTTCCTCAACAGTCAACCCTCTAGCCTCCTCAGCTGTCTATCAGCTGGCTTCATCAGCGGTCAACCCTCTGGTCTCCTCAGCTATGATTCCAGCGAAAACTGTAAATTACGCCGGAGGCAGTGGAGGAATGGGGATGCTGATTCAGCCAAACGGTTTAAGTCAGCCGTCGCAGATGAGCTTCATGAACCCGATGAATGCGATGATGCATCAGCCGAATGCAGTCCGCAGTCTGCCCTACTTTCCCTCTAACTTCTCATCCTTATTTGCACAGCCTCAGAATGCTCAATCGGTTTTCCAGTCAGCTGTCAATCCTCTTCAGCCATTTCTTAGTTCTCTTCATTCTCAGTCGTTTGTCAGTTGTAATCCTTTCCAGTCGGCCATTGGCCCTTCACAGTGTACGGGAGGAGTGGGCCAGATGCAGCTGAACTTGAATTCGGCCGCAGGACCTTCGCTTAGCAAGTAAGTCATTTGATTTTCTAAAGTGACCCAACAAGCAGATTAGTTTTTTCGGTTTTTAATTTTAAGCGAAGCCACTTGGCACTTTGGGCAAGTTTCTGAAAGGCATTTCGATGTAAGTCTAATATTATTTAGATGTATGTACTCGTTGTACTGGTATGTGTATGTGTGTATTTAGATATTCATGTTTATATATCATGCCTTTTAGCACCTCTCAAAAGAATTGTATTTGTACTGTGTTTAACTGATTGAAATAAGAGTGTTTTAAGGCAAATGTATAATGAACAGAGTGAGTGGAATAGTACGCGTATACAGTGGATGACTGTTCCAAGAGGAAGTTGCAACACAGGAGAACGTATGATGAGGCTTAAATTGATAATGTAGAATAGGAGCAGCTGCATATTTTCACGAGCAGCAGAGCATAATGCTCACCAACCTGCTTGACTTGAGACTGGAATGTCATAGAGCTGTTTGTTGTGTGCTGGGGCAGAGCCAACCAGCTAGACCTGCCCCAGAGGGAATCTTGTACTTTACTCTTTTTTGACTGGAGGCCAGTGTATTGTGTCAGTGTTGTCATCTGATATATGAGAGAACTTTGACAGATTTGACAGCTGTGTAGGCCTATGAGGCCAGAAGTACAGTAGTGAAGATGAATCAGAATGAATGAATAGATGACAGATTGTATCGTATCATCCATATCTGATGCAACTGAATGCCTCCAAGACAGAACTTATCTGGTTTTACCGCAACCCGTTACCTAACTCACAATTATTCCACTCTGTACTCAATCTTAGCCCAGATTGCTCCATCAAACCAGCTGATGTTGTCCGAGACCTTGGTGTCCTCCTTGATAACTCGCTGTCTATGAAAACTCATATCTCCTCTATAACCAAATCCTGTTTTTCCCATCTCAGACGCATTCGGCAAGTCAAGAAAAGTCTTAACGAGAAATGTGTTCGTACCCTAATACAGGCCCTTGTCATTTCTAGAATTGACTACTGCAACTCAGTCCTTTGTGGTCTTCCTGCATCTACCCTTCAACCTCTTACAGCTGTTCTTCATTACGCTGCTAAGCTTATCAAGAACCAAAATCCTCGGGATCACGTTACACCGACCCTCAGTGAACTACATCTAATAATAATAATAACTGGTAGAAGTAGGACATGCAGACCGAGTTCAGATGATCAGCCATGGGTAGAACACACAGAGGTCATGGATGATGAGTTGTTGATTCCAGTTCGGGAATTGGGACTTCATTGACCTTTGAACACTTCTGGCATGTGCCTACCTCTGGGGTGTCAAAGAGCCGGCCCGCGGGCCATTTCTGGCTCACCTACGATGTTTTTCTGGCCCATGGAACCTTGCCTAAAGACTACACAATTTGAGAATAAAAGTTCAAATTAAAGATTTATAAGCCTATGTTTACTGTTTGTATGCTAAAAATGCGCCTTTTAAGATTTAGTTTGGCAAAAACTACTTTCTGAGGATGGGCTCACCGAACCCCTCCCAGAAACACCCCAATTTGCCCCTTCAAGACTGTCTACTCGGGAGCGGATGACAAGAGCTTGCTGTAATGAGGTTATTTCCTACTGCTAAACTGATTTTGGAATCCGTGTCTCTGATCATCTTCTATCAGGATTTGTGTATAATGCGGCTAATGCCTTTTTGATAGGGATTAGCTGATAATCCGTTCGGTAATCTGTTCAGGGCCAGATTTTGCACTAATTGGTATTAAACGGAATTGGCGATCCCAGGCCTTAAAATCCGAATGAAAAAAAGTAATATTTTTGACCAAAAACAATTCATTTTTTCATTAATGCAAAAATAGTAACCTGTTTTGGCAACCTCATACGGTAATATTTTCTTAAAGTTGAAAGTGTAAAAATAATAAAATTGTGAGTTGATGCATCATCAAAATGGCGGACAGTCCCTATTTTTTGATGTTTTTCTTGTGTTTATGGTTTGTTTGGTAAAGTCTGTCATTAATATTTTGGTTTTGTTTTTAAATGACTTTTGGTTTTCTTTAGCGTTGGTCAGTTGTCATCAGCTGCCAGTGGTAGTTCACCGGATGCCAGAATTGCCATAAAAGCTCATCGACAACTGACACGAAAAGGTAGCACATTTTGTTTTACTTAAATCATGAATTGCGATCAGTAACAGTAACAATTACATAAGTAACAATTACATAAGTAACAATTACATAAGTAACAATTGCATCAGTAACAATTGTAACTGCCCGCTAAGGATGTAACTTATAACTTTATCTCACATGTACTTTTACAAACGCTTGCCCTAGGTCTCACCTGACTGCAAAACCGACTGTTTTTGTCCTCTAATAATTTAATAATTTAATTATTTAACATTTCTCTCTATTGTAACTAGTTGCGGTCTGTCAACCTGTCAGAAAATAAAACGTATATCTTATATTAGGCCTATACTTTGCAGCTGGCGTATGAGAAAGATGTGAAGTGACTTCTTTATTGGGTGTCACGACAAATGGTTCACCGCAAATGGTTCACCGACAAAAGGTTCACGGACAAAAGGTTGACGACAACAGGTTCACAACAAGTAGCTTATCAACAAATCAGAGGCACGTTTAAAATAAGTAATCTAATCGTAGTATAGGCCTACTTATAATGGCAAACCCGTTGCCCTAGTTTAGGTTGCTAAATTATTTTATGTCAACCTATTGTCGTCTACCTTTTGTCGTGAACCTTGTGTCGTGAACCTTTTGGCAGAGAACCATTTGTCGTGAACCTTTTGTCCGTGAACCATTTGACGTGGAACCCTTTATTGTAGGTTGGACGAACTGTGCACCTCTGATGTAGATTAATTGATTTTTTTAGCTAAAAACATTACACCTGCAGTCATCTTTACTGGAAATCCTCAGGACTACTCGACCTTATCGCTACAGTTGGCCAAGTCGGGAGCAAGAAGCCTTTCCAGTATTTCTGGCTCTGCAAAGAAACTGAGAGTCAGTGAAACCCAGCTGTCACAGCTCATCAGCAATGATGGTGAACAATTCAACTGCTTTGCTTTTCAAAACATTATGACTTGGAATCCCATGTGCGTATCAGTGACCCCATTTGCACTGCCAGAATTGTGGCCATTGGAGTATGTGCTGAGTACTGCACTGGCTTACGGTCAAGGACAGCGTCGGGTTCAAGATCCTTTTCCTGAGATGAGCCTCAATATTTGTTGCAGCATGTATCAGAGTGGAGAAAAGTGAATTTGTGGCACATATCGGACCAAGCTAGCAAAGGTGAAATGATTAATGTGAGCTGTTGGAGTGAGTTGATTAGAGGTAGTACAAGACCTGGTGACCAAAACCAGTTCAAGTCTGTGAAGTAGTATGTTATGATTAACTATCAAAATTTGTAAAGAAATCAAATAGTATGGGCCATGACTTATCCTTTATCTAGTGAACAATTGTCTTTCACGAGACGTGTGCATACATACTGAGATGTAAGCTGATTGAAAAGGAAAGGAGACTATGGGTGATCATCAGTATTAACCTTGATGATGAGAGTTGCCTTGTCTTTCTCTAGGTACATATGATGCCAGGCAGGATCTACTCAAGTACATCATTGCTGTCGATCATCCACCAAAAGATGAGGTGAGTTTTGAGAGCAGACTTTGTTACTTGAGCAAATGTTTTTCATACTGGAAGGTGAGGTTGTGCCATGGAAGAATCACGCATGACTCGACTGATCCACAGACTAATGACTTATTTACTGTCAGTTTATTAGGGGTGAGACATAAGGGAGCCTATGGTTTTCTAGCTGAACTGTGTTGAGGTTTTTCCTTATTAAACTGTAGCAGCAATATTGAAACAAGTGGTTTTGAAGGCATCAAAGAGTGCTTCGTTAATATCTGCCTGTGTTACAGATGCTTCACATTATAGCAGCTAGTTTTCGTGACCATTCAAGAATTTGTCATAATTAATGAAGATAAAGATGGGAACTGATAGGGATTCTTAAATTCTGTTATTATGTTATTTTATGTGATGTTGTATTTCAGGAGTGTTGCATCTGTTGTGAGCCGTTGTGTAAGTTGTCTAGCTATGCGGTGGATGAAACAGCCGGTCCAGAAGTCATCAAGTTAAGCAAGTGTAACCACATGCTGCACAGGCCATGTCTTATCGAGATGTGTAAAAATGACTCACAGGTAATTTCCACTGTTGTGTCGTGATATTGATTACGTTTCTGTTCTAAGACATAAGACATTTATTGTTCCCAGTAATTGTACATTGACATTTAATTATGCATGTTACTACAATTTCCATGGAGTATTATATCATCATAGTGTAACAGAGCTTTTAAATGGGAGCAATAGGCACACCTAAAGGGACTAATCCCACTGAGCAGGGGCCTAATTACTTCATGCAAAGTGAGTCAAGACTAATGTCAGGGAATATCAGTACAGTATATTTCACACCTTCACAGTTCTGTAAATTGCACAGTTGCAGAAGTTATCTGATGAAATATAAAAGAAGAGCTCCCCTTAAGCTATCTTCAATCTTAAAACAGATTTCTGCTCTGGTGGGGTGTGAACCCCGACCTTTCATTCGACTGTTGAGCAGGCTAACCACTAGACCATCATGCACCCCACAACTTTAATATGATGCAGCATAACATGCAACAGTCGGAAAGAATTTGAGAATAAGCATATTGTGTTCCTCTTGAATCTTTTAAATAGCTTTAATATTTAAATGTTTTGTTAGGATGTTAGTCACATACAGTGTCCGACATGTAAGAGGATCTACGGCACCAAGCTCGGCAACTGCCCCACAGGAACTATGGCGGTATCGGTCCAAGGCTTTTCACTTGCTGGCTACGACGGCTACGGCACAATCAAAGTCATGTACAACATTCTGTCTGGCAAACAGGTGAGAGTTACTCACCATGACTACCTGGCTTAGTGCCAGTGTTTATTTTTACTGTTGTACTGCCACAGGTGTTATGTACATTACACCACTGCATGTACTGTATGTGGTAGTATTTGTTCCTTTTAGTGCTATATCCATTTCTCATTAAGTTTAAATGATCAACCACAGTTATCTTGCTTGAATGTTACAATACAGTTTTTCTTTATGTTTAGATGAGACAAAGCAATTATGTAACAATGTGTAATCTCTTCAACAGTTTACGTTGACAATTGTACTTAAAATGAACATCAGCATTTCCATGAATACCATCTACACTAACCTCTCAAATCCTGATAAAATTGGGGAGAAATCTCGGCAACAAAATCACCCAGTCAAATTTAAAATCAATCAGATTCACTTAAGGAAGTCAGGAATTACAAGTGCTCAAATAAATGAACTTTGTTGTTGCAAAACAGTTACCATTTGGTTATTAGCGCTAGCTTGCACTGCTGTGGAGCCTTACTACGGATGGCATGATTTGTGTTTTTGGAGCAGGGTCCATCACATCCTCATCCTGGACAGAGGTTCACTGCTAGGGGATTTCCTCGTGTCGGATATCTACCAGATAACGATGAAGGTAGACTGGTAAGTCTTTCTAATGAGAAATCTCTGTCTGGATTCAATTTCTTGTCAAGCAACATAACCCATAAAGACTTTTTGTCCGGTTGTTAGTTGCGGAGAACCTTGTTCGTGCTTCAGCCGAAAGTTCCTTCAATCGCACGACCAAATGTAATGGCAGGGCATCAGTCAGTAGCAGTAAGCAATGTGCAATAAGAACTTGAATGCAGTAATCATCTAAGTTGAGGTTCAAGCTTAGATGCCCCACATCATAGGGTAAGCATGCAACCACTGTAGCGGCTGTATATCACAAAGTAGTGAACAGAAGGAGAGCAGTCCTTTAAGCTAGCCTGAGATATAGGCATGGTTAGGAACTGTTAACGACTTTATTTTCTTAAAATGAACCTTGGCTTATGCAAGTGGGGGCCAGTCGTCTCCCTTGCCATCTTATCTTCCCACCAACAGTGTACAGTCAGTGTACTAATTATAGCAGAGTTGGCTGGGATGTGCCATTGGAGCGGAAATCTGGAAACAAATTTCAACCCTGGGGATTTGAACCTGAGCCTCTTGGTTGATAGTCCAGGATGTTAATCACTAGATTATCATGTGCCATAATGAAACAGAAGACAACTGAGCAATTAAAGAATTATCACTGCCAATTTATCATTGTTATTTTTGGTAGCGTTTTGAATTTCGGACTCGGGATTCTACTGCCCAATACCGCGCTTATGCGTCTGTTGGCCCTTTGCTCTGGAACGATCTTCCCTCTACGACTCGCTCTGTGATCTTAACTGGTGGTACTTCTGTCTCTGCCTGTACTCTTAAGACTTCTTTAAGGCTTTTCGCACTGGGAGCACCTCTAATTAGGTCATATTGTAAGAGGCACTTTAGAAATCCATAAATACAATCAAATAAAAAAAATACAAGTTCTGACCATCATGGCTGGGATTGTTGTTGAAGGTATTGAAGCTGTTGAAAATGGCGTGGATGAGGAAGCTGACGTTTACGATCGGTACTTCAGTGACGACGGGGGAGTCGGATACAGTCGTTTGGAACGAGATCCACCACAAGACGGAGATTATGAACCAGTCAGGACACGGATTCCCAGACCCTAACTACCTCAAGAACATCCTGGCAGAACTCGCTGCACAGGGCGTTCAAGAAGAAGATCTTTAGACGTTCCGTTTCTCTTTCAGTTGACTAACTCCGGTTTATACCCATGGTCTTAACTTTCTTGGCAGTGAAGATTATGTGATCATTCTCACAATCATTCTTGAATTAAGTGTTTACTTGTGATCAGTTCTTACGGTCATACTGGTGATCAATCTTGTAACCAAGCTCCAGCCAAGCTAGTGAATTTGGTATATTGTTGAAGCACTCTGATGTATTTATTGCCCGGTTTAACACTATAATTTTAGAGTATGAATCTAACTATGAGGCTTGCTGTCAGAATAGAATGCCAATAATGTTCTCTGATAAATGCAGAAATTACATAAGATTATTTGATTGCTCCCGTTAAAAGATCAATTGCACTCGTGATGTTATCATGCGATAAAATAGTAAGTGTAAAAAAATGACTTATAAGACTGTTGTGTAACTATAATTTAATGTAATTAATAAATGTTAAATAAAGCACTTGTAATGAGGTTTTTTTCAAGAATGTGAACTGACCATTTTGCTTGGTCTCAGACAATGGACAGACCTTTCTTTTAGACCTGCCTTTTTAGAGCAGTTGTCAGGTCAGCCTCATTGCCTTCTTTCAGTCCATTCTGCCTAACCCATAATGTGTTTGTGTCTCAAAGCAATAATTTCTGATACCAGTAACTTACTTGCTGCAGTGCAAGTGACAGACTTTTTTGTCTGAAGGACCACAAAGCATCATTTAACATACAGGCGTTGCTTGGCAAGCACCAAGTCTACAACTATGTTCTCTTGTTGCCATGCATGATTGAAGCAAACTGCAGTCTGCAGAGAGAAGAGCTGTAGACTATTCCGTAATTGATTATGTGGTGCAATACACTATCTCTGGGGAATGTATGGGATGCATCGAAGAGATGCATGGAAAAGGTGCAACTGTGTTAGGTTGTATATGTTTGTTTTGCATGGATGCACTTGAAGATAAAAAAGTTGTGAAGAGGCCCAAATTTAACTAGATGGACGTTTGAGTAAATGTATACAATTAAGTAAGTGTGTTCTTTATTAAACACTGGCAGACGGAAGGCGCTTTACATACAAAGTTATCAAATAGTAGCAGAAAAGTTAGTAAAAAAGTTAACTAAAAACACAGTAGCCTAGCTGTAGCCTGTACAGCATCCTAGCCAGGAAACTGCTCTTGGTGAGGGAATAAAATCTTGAAAAAAAACACGATTATGTGAGTGTGGGCGCAGATCATGACCATTATATAAGACAGGAGGTAGTAGGTAATGGAAGATGTATACATCAGTTTCACCAAACTTCTGGGGATGACACATGTAAGTGTTGCCTTCAACTATTAGAGAGCTGTGCACTCATCCCACCTTCCAAAGGGAAGTTGCCAAGAGAACAAAGGAGAATACTTGTGCTGAAGGATTTCTTTAAGCTTCAGATTCTCACTGCAAATATAATATTATATCCATTCAGCGGCGCCGCTAGGATTTTAATTGTGTACGCACAATCAGCATGCGACCATGCGTAGGCCGGGGCCCGGGACGAAAGTGTGTGGGGGTACGAAGAACGAGCGTCTGAACTTTTTTGAATTTCCACACTGTAATGGTAGCAGTTTAAGCAGTCATCTGAACAAAATTGCTCTATAAATTCAGTGCTGCACGGTAGGAACCAGATGTCACTCGTAGCTAAGATGTAGGCCTACTGTAGTTTGAGTCGTGTTTGAGTTTCATTACAGACAATACTGGCAAACAAGACATTTATTGAAATCAATATTAAAACTAAAAAATACGTTCAATTTCCAAGAACTCCATAAGCCTTGAGGTATAAACATTTTGAAATTTGATATTTTGAAATTTGTAAGATAACACTCGAGAGAAGCCATTAATTAGGTGTACAAATACAATATATCTGTACAATTTCATAATAACAGTATATTATACTCATTATAATATGATGGTATTATAGGCCTATATTATAATTTATAATAGTAAATAATATCATTAGGCTATACCAAAGATCAGGCGAGTTACTATAGCATTAAGCAATTACGCAACGGCGTAAATAGATTTTAACAGCTCTCAAAAACTACAAACCGTTTAGATTACTTATTGACATCCTAGATTACTATTATTCGTTGAATTTCTATTGTGCAGACTTTGTTATTGTAAGGTCCGCAAACATTTTCCTTCGCGGACTCTGGAAATTTCGTGGCACTTCTGAAATTTTGATCACAGACCCACAGTAGTTTCAATCATCGAGTGCTTCGTTAATATCTGCCTGTGTTACAGATGCTTCACATTATAGCAGCTAGTTTTCGTGACCATTCAAGAATTTGTCATAATTAATGAAGATAAAGATGGGAACTGATAGGGATTCTTAAATTCTGTTATTATGTTATTTTATGTGATGTTGTATTTCAGGAGTGTTGCATCTGTTGTGAGCCGTTGTGTAAGTTGTCTAGCTATGCGGTGGATGAAACAGCCGGTCCAGAAGTCATCAAGTTAAGCAAGTGTAACCACATGCTGCACAGGCCATGTCTTATCGAGATGTGTAAAAATGACTCACAGGTAATTTCCACTGTTGTGTCGTGATATTGATTACGTTTCTGTTCTAAGACATAAGACATTTATTGTTCCCAGTAATTGTACATTGACATTTAATTATGCATGTTACTACAATTTCCATTGGAGTATTATATCATCATAGTGTAACAGAGCTTTTAAATGGGAGCAATAGGCACACCTAAAGGGACTAATCCCACTGAGCAGGGGCCTAATTACTTCATGCAAAGTGAGTCAAGACTAATGTCAGGGAATATCAGTACAGTATATTTCACACCTTCACAGTTCTGTAAATTGCACAGTTGCAGAAGTTATCTGATGAAATATAAAAGAAGAGCTCCCCTTAAGCTATCTTCAATCTTAAAACAGATTTCTGCTCTGGTGGGGTGTGAACCCCGACCTTTCATTCGACTGTTGAGCAGGCTAACCACTAGACCATCATGCACCCCACAACTTTAATATGATGCAGCATAACATGCAACAGTCGGAAAGAATTTGAGAATAAGCATATTGTGTTCCTCTTGAATCTTTTAAATAGCTTTAATATTTAAATGTTTTGTTAGGATGTTAGTCACATACAGTGTCCGACATGTAAGAGGATCTACGGCACCAAGCTCGGCAACTGCCCCACAGGAACTATGGCGGTATCGGTCCAAGGCTTTTCACTTGCTGGCTACGACGGCTACGGCACAATCAAAGTCATGTACAACATTCTGTCTGGCAAACAGGTGAGAGTTACTCACCATGACTACCTGGCTTAGTGCCAGTGTTTATTTTTACTGTTGTACTGCCACAGGTGTTATGTACATTACACCACTGCATGTACTGTATGTGGTAGTATTTGTTCCTTTTAGTGCTATATCCATTTCTCATTAAGTTTAAATGATCAACCACAGTTATCTTGCTTGAATGTTACAATACAGTTTTTCTTTATGTTTAGATGAGACAAAGCAATTATGTAACAATGTGTAATCTCTTCAACAGTTTACGTTGACAATTGTACTTAAAATGAACATCAGCATTTCCATGAATACCATCTACACTAACCTCTCAAATCCTGATAAAATTGGGGAGAAATCTCGGCAACAAAATCACCCAGTCAAATTTAAAATCAATCAGATTCACTTAAGGAAGTCAGGAATTACAAGTGCTCAAATAAATGAACTTTGTTGTTGCAAAACAGTTACCATTTGGTTATTAGCGCTAGCTTGCACTGCTGTGGAGCCTTACTACGGATGGCATGATTTGTGTTTTTGGAGCAGGGTCCATCACATCCTCATCCTGGACAGAGGTTCACTGCTAGGGGATTTCCTCGTGTCGGATATCTACCAGATAACGATGAAGGTAGACTGGTAAGTCTTTCTAATGAGAAATCTCTGTCTGGATTCAATTTCTTGTCAAGCAACATAACCCATAAAGACTTTTTGTCCGGTTGTTAGTTGCGGAGAACCTTGTTCGTGCTTCAGCCGAAAGTTCCTTCAATCGCACGACCAAATGTAATGGCAGGGCATCAGTCAGTAGCAGTAAGCAATGTGCAATAAGAACTTGAATGCAGTAATCATCTAAGTTGAGGTTCAAGCTTAGATGCCCCACATCATAGGGTAAGCATGCAACCACTTAGCGGCTGTATATCGCAAAGCAGTGAACAGAAGGAGAGCAGTCCCTTAAGCTAGCCTGAGATATAGGCATGGTTAGGAACTGTTAACGACTTTATTTTCTTAAAGAACCTTGGCTTATGCAAGTGGGGGCCAGTCGTCTCCCTTGCCATCTTATCTTCCCACCAACAGTGTACAGTCAGTGTACTAATTATAGCAGAGTTGGCTGGGATGTGCCATTGGAGCGGAAATCTGGAAACAAATTTCAACCCTGGGGATTTGAACCTGAGCCTCTTGGTTGATAGTCCAGGATGTTAATCACTAGATTATCATGTGCCATAATGAAACAGAAGACAACTGAGCAATTAAAGAATTATCACTGCCAATTTATCATTGTTATTTTTGGTAGCGTTTTGAATTTCGGACTCGGGATTCTACTGCCCAATACCGCGCTTATGCGTCTGTTGGCCCTTTGCTCTGGAACGATCTTCCCTCTACGACTCGCTCTGTGATCTTAACTGGTGGTACTTCTGTCTCTGCCTGTACTCTTAAGACTTCTTTAAGGCTTTTCGCACTGGGAGCACCTCTAATTAGGTCATATTGTAAGAGGCACTTTAGAAATCCATAAATACAATCAAATAAAAAAAATACAAGTTCTGACCATCATGGCTGGGATTGTTGTTGAAGGTATTGAAGCTGTTGAAAATGGCGTGGATGAGGAAGCTGACGTTTACGATCGGTACTTCAGTGACGACGGGGGAGTCGGATACAGTCGTTTGGAACGAGATCCACCACAAGACGGAGATTATGAACCAGTCAGGACACGGATTCCCAGACCCTAACTACCTCAAGAACATCCTGGCAGAACTCGCTGCACAGGGCGTTCAAGAAGAAGATCTTTAGACGTTCCGTTTCTCTTTCAGTTGACTAACTCCGGTTTATACCCATGGTCTTAACTTTCTTGGCAGTGAAGATTATGTGATCATTCTCACAATCATTCTTGAATTAAGTGTTTACTTGTGATCAGTTCTTACGGTCATACTGGTGATCAATCTTGTAACCAAGCTCCAGCCAAGCTAGTGAATTTGGTATATTGTTGAAGCACTCTGATGTATTTATTGCCCGGTTTAACACTATAATTTTAGAGTATGAATCTAACTATGAGGCTTGCTGTCAGAATAGAATGCCAATAATGTTCTCTGATAAATGCAGAAATTACATAAGATTATTTGATTGCTCCCGTTAAAAGATCAATTGCACTCGTGATGTTATCATGCGATAAAATAGTAAGTGTAAAAAAATGACTTATAAGACTGTTGTGTAACTATAATTTAATGTAATTAATAAATGTTAAATAAAGCACTTGTAATGAGGTTTTTTTCAAGAATGTGAACTGACCATTTTGCTTGGTCTCAGACAATGGACAGACCTTTCTTTTAGACCTGCCTTTTTAGAGCAGTTGTCAGGTCAGCCTCATTGCCTTCTTTCAGTCCATTCTGCCTAACCCATAATGTGTTTGTGTCTCAAAGCAATAATTTCTGATACCAGTAACTTACTTGCTGCAGTGCAAGTGACAGACTTTTTTGTCTGAAGGACCACAAAGCATCATTTAACATACAGGCGTTGCTTGGCAAGCACCAAGTCTACAACTATGTTCTCTTGTTGCCATGCATGATTGAAGCAAACTGCAGTCTGCAGAGAGAAGAGCTGTAGACTATTCCGTAATTGATTATGTGGTGCAATACACTATCTCTGGGGAATGTATGGGATGCATCGAAGAGATGCATGGAAAAGGTGCAACTGTGTTAGGTTGTATATGTTTGTTTTGCATGGATGCACTTGAAGATAAAAAAGTTGTGAAGAGGCCCAAATTTAACTAGATGGACGTTTGAGTAAATGTATACAATTAAGTAAGTGTGTTCTTTATTAAACACTGGCAGACGGAAGGCGCTTTACATACAAAGTTATCAAATAGTAGCAGAAAAGTTAGTAAAAAAGTTAACTAAAAACACAGTAGCCTAGCTGTAGCCTGTACAGCATCCTAGCCAGGAAACTGCTCTTGGTGAGGGAATAAAATCTTGAAAAAAAACACGATTATGTGAGTGTGGGCGCAGATCATGACCATTATATAAGACAGGAGGTAGTAGGTAATGGAAGATGTATACATCAGTTTCACCAAACTTCTGGGGATGACACATGTAAGTGTTGCCTTCAACTATTAGAGAGCTGTGCACTCATCCCACCTTCCAAAGGGAAGTTGCCAAGAGAACAAAGGAGAATACTTGTGCTGAAGGATTTCTTTAAGCTTCAGATTCTCACTGCAAATATAATATTATATCCATTCAGCGGCGCCGCTAGGATTTTAATTGTGTACGCACAATCAGCATGCGACCATGCGTAGACCGGGGCCCGGGACGAAAGTGTGTGGGGGTACGAAGAACGAGCGTCTGAACTTTTTGAATTTCCACACTGTAATGGTAGCAGTTTAAGCAGTCATCTGAACAAAATTGCTCTATAAATTCAGTGCTGCACGGTAGGAACCAGATGTCACTCGTAGCTAAGATGTAGGCCTACTGTAGTTTGAGTCGTGTTTGAGTTTCATTACAGACAATACTGGCAAACAAGACATTTATTGAAATCAATATTAAAACTAAAAAATACGTTCAATTTCCAAGAACTCCATAAGCCTTGAGGTATAAACATTTTGAAATTTGATATTTTGAAATTTGTAAGATAACACTCGAGAGAAGCCATTAATTAGGTGTACAAATACAATATATCTGTACAATTTCATAATAACAGTATATTATACTCATTATAATATGATGGTATTATAGGCCTATATTATAATTTATAATAGTAAATAATATCATTAGGCTATACCAAAGATCAGGCGAGTTACTATAGCATTAAGCAATTACGCAACTGCGTATATAGATTTTAACAGCTCTCAAAAACTACAAACCGTTTAGATTACTTATTGACATCCTAGATTACTATTATTCGTTGAATTTCTATTGTGCAGACTTTGTTATTGTAAGGTCCGCAAACATTTTCCTTCGCGGACTCTGGAAATTTCGTGGCACTTCTGAAATTTCGATCACAGACCCACAGTAGTTTCAATCATCGTAGGCTAATTTCATATGTTCCACGCAATGCCCAGCACATAAGTTCGTTGATTCAGAATGTGTGGTCAGTAAACTCGAGACAGTATTGTCGCAGAATGTCGTGTGGGCAATTTCTACACTATATTGTAGAACATGAGCGCAGACATGATCAGTACCATACAACAGATGTCGGTCTGCTTATCAAAGTTAATGGCGGTAACAACTCCGGTTCTGAGAATGTGGTAAAAGAACAATTTACAGCCTTCCCAACTCGTGACGCCACTCAGTCTGGCGAAACTATCGCGACAATCGTCGAGCAGCAGCTATCTGAGGTCGGACTCGAAAAGAGCAATTGGAGGAAAGGGAGGAAGAGAGCGAAATGGAGGAACGGGAGGAAGAGTGCGAAATGGAGGAAAGGGAGGAAGAGAGCGAAATGGAGGAAAGGGAGGAAGAGAGCGAAATGGAGGAAAGGGAGGAAGAGTACGAAATGGAGGAAAGGGAAGAACAGAGCGAAATGGAGGGTAGGGTGGAAGAGAGCGAAATATAGGAAAGGGAGGAAGAGAGAGAAATCGAGGAAAGAGAGGAAGAGAGCAAAATGGAGGGTAGGGAGGAAAAGAGCGAAAATAGAGGAAAGGGAGGAAGAGAGAAAATGGACGTTAGGAGGAAGAGAGCGAAATGGAGGGTAGGGAGGAAGAGAGCGAAAATGCAAGAGAGCGAATGGAGGAAAGGGAAGAAGAGAGCAGAAATTGAGGGTAGGGAATATGAGGAGCGAAATGAAGGGAAATAGGAAAGGAAGAAAGCGAAATGAAGAAAAGGGAAGAAGAGAGCGAAATGGAGGGGAGGGAGGAAGAGAGCGAAATGGAGGGTAGGGAGGAAGAGAGCGAAATGGAGGAAAGGGAGGAAAGAGAGCAAAAATGGAGGATAGGGAGGAGGAGAGCGAAATAGAGGATAGTGAGGAAGAGAGCGAAATGGAGGAAAGGGAGGAAGAGAGCGAAATGGGGGAAAGGGAATATGAGAGCGAAATGGAGGAAAGGGAGGAAGAGAGCGAAATGGAGAAAAAGGGAGGGAGAGAGCGAAATGGAGGAAAGGGAGGAAGAGAGCGAAATGGAGAAAAGGGAGGAAGAGAGCAGAAATGGAGGGTAGGGAGAAAGAGAGGCGAAAGGGAGGAAAAGGGAGGAAGAGAGAGAAATGGGAGGGTATGGAATATGAGAGCGAATTGGAGCAGAAAGGGTGGAAAAGAGCGAAATGGAGGAAAGGGAGGAAGAGAGCGAATGGAGGTAAGGGAGGAAGAGAGCTAAATGGAGGAAAGGGAGGAAGAGAGTGGAATGGAGGAAAGGGAGGAAGAGAGCGAAATGGAGGAAAGGGAGAAGAGAGGAGGAAAGAGAAAGAGGAGGAAAGAAGAGAGGGAGAAAGTGAGGTGGAGGAAAGGGAGGAAGAGGAAATGGAGGAAAGGGAGGAAAGCGAAATGGAGGAGGGGAGGAAGAGAGAAAGGGAGGAAAGGGAGGAAGAGAGTGGAGGAAAGGGAGGAAGAGAGCGAAATGGAGGAAAGGGAGGAAGAGAGCGAAATTGAGGAAAGGGAGGAAGAGAGAAATGGAGGAAAGGGAGGAAGAGAGGCGAAGAGCGAAATTGAGGAAAGGGAGGAAGAGCGAAATGGAGGAAAGGGAGGAAGAGCGAAATGGAGGAAAGGGAGGAAGAGCGAAATGGAGGAAAGGGAGGAAGAGCGAAATGGAGGAAAGGGAGGAAGAGCGAAATGGAGGAAAGGGAGGAAGAGAGCGAAATGGAGGAAAGGGAGGAAGAGCGAAATGGAGGAAAGGGAGGAAGAGAGGGAGAAATGGAGGAAAAGGGAGGAAGAGAGGAAATGGAGGAAAGGGAGGAAGAGCGAAATGGAGGAAAGGGAGGAAGAGCGAATTGGAGGAAAGGGAGGAAGAGAGCGAAATGGAGGAAAGGGAGGAAGAGCGAAATGGAGGAAAGGGAGGAAGAGCGAATTGGAGGAAAGGGAGGAAGAGCGAAATGGAGGAAAGGGAGGAAGAGCGAATTGGAGGAAAGGGAGGAAGAGCGAATTGGAGGAAAGGGAGGAAGAGCGAATTGGAGGAAAGGGAGGAAGAGCGAAATGGAGGAAAGGGAGGAGGAAGAGCGAAATGGAGGAAAGGGAGGAAGAGCGAAATGGAGGAAAGGAAGAGAAGAGAGGTGGAGGGAGGAAAAGGGAGGAAGAGCGAAATGGAGGAAAGGGAGGAAGAGCGAAATGGAGGAAAGGGAGGAAGAGCGAAATGGAGGAAAGGGAGGAAGAGCGAATTGGAGGAAAGGGAGGAAGAGAGCGAATTGGAGGAAAGGGAGGAAGAGCGAAATGGAGGGTAAGGTCTCAGTTGTTCATTCACTTCGTTACCGATTTTGCACAAGAGTAATCATAATGGCATGCATTTATAAGGTCAATTTGGTTCGGTAAATTATTAGTAATATTACTATTGTTATTATTGTTATTATTATAATTCGTTAAGTTATTATTAATATTACTATTGCTATTATTGTTATTATTATTATTATTTATTGCTATTATTATTTTTTAGTATTAGTATTATTATTCATTACTTTCCGCTTTGAACGCTTATCTATGGATAATTATTATTATTATCACTTTTTCTAAGTTCTTACTACCATAGTACCATTATCATCGTAATTGTTGCTATCTTAATTTTACTTCTTTGTTATTAATATAATTATTACTGCTATTATTAATTATTATGTGTTATCGAGACTATTTTATTTCATTACCTTGGTTTTATTATTTTAGCGGGATAATCCATCCCTTCAGGGTCCTCCACTTGGTAATTATTAACTGCCATAATTGTAAATATGTTGTCGGTTATAGGAAAAATAAATTGAATTGAATTGAATTGAATTCATTATTATTATTATTATTATTATTATTATTATTATTATTTATTATTATTATTATTATTATTATTATTATTATTATTATTATTATTATTATTATTATTATCATTATTATTATTATTATTATTATTATTATTATTATTATTATTATTATTATTATTATTATTATTATTGTGAACAATCTAGCATGGTAATGTCGAAGAAAAGCAGATGGCGTTTCCGCGTTGGAGAGCTACCGAGATTCTTTGAAACAGGTAGCTTGTCTTGAGCGTGTCATGTGTTGCATCGGTTAACCTTCGTCCTAATTCTAGGACAAAATCCAGTCCTTCAGAACTCCAAGAACCGCTGGACTCTAATGCAACCGCCACAAAAGCATGCGTTCGGGTGATTGTGGCGTATTTTTATTATTATTATTATTATTATTATTATTATTATTATTATTATTATTATTTTATTATTATTATTATTATTATTATTATTATTATTATTATTATTTTATTATTATTTTATCATTATTATTATTATTATTATAATTATTATTATTATCATCATCATCATCATCATCATCATCATCATCATCATCATCATCATCATCATCATCATCATCATCATCATCATCATCATCATCATCATCATCATCATCATCATCATCATCATGAGGAATTATAAAGTGCAATTTCTTGCAACTAAACACGCCGCATGCATATATCAGCTAGTATAGGTGTTCGGCTTAATCTAATGACGTAAACAGGTAGGTCGTCCTTCAGATAATTATGTGCAAGGGTAGGGAGGAAGAGAGCGAATGGAGGAAAGGGAGGAGAAGCAAATGGAGGGTAAGGAGGAAGGGAGAGTCAATACATGTGAAATCATCAAATTTAATGTGTGAAATACCTTGTAAGTGACCGTGTCTCAGATTTGACTGTAATTTTTGCTATTTTATTGTTTGATAATTATGTTTGTACATCATATTGAAATTGTCAGAAGCCTATCGCCATGCATCTGCATTGCATCATCATCATCATCATCATCATCATCATCATCATCATCATCATCATCATCATCATCATCATCATCATCATCATCATCATCATCATCATCATCATCATCATCATCATCATCATCATCATCATCACCACAATCATCAGTTTCTGACGCCAGCCATTTGGCGGCGATGGGTACGAATAAATGATCTCCATTTTCCTCGGTCATTAATTTTGTCAAGTCCATTGTTTCCCTTAGTTTCAAAGTGATGTTTTATCCTACATTTTTATCCAGCGTTGTCTGGCTCTGCCTTAGTGTCTTTTCCTTCGAATCTTGCATGTAGTGCAGTGTTTGGTATTTAGTCAACTGGCATTCTCTCTAGGCCTATATGTTGAAACCATCGGAGTCTTCTTTGAACGACTTTGTCTAGCAGAGTTGTTTCGATCCATAATGCTGTCTAATGCCAGCGTTTCTTATTTTCTGAAGTCTTGAAATCCCTGCGATCTTCCGCAGTAAACTAATTTCTGCTGTAATAATTCTTTTCTTGTCTTGCTTTCGCATTGGCCAACATTCCGACCCGTAGACTAGAGGCAAATCGGTTGTATCTTCGTCTCGTATAATTAATCTTTGTCTGGTTTTGTGGTCTTGGTAAATAGTAATTGGATTGCAAGGGGTGTTCAGGCACGAATGAGGAAGTTTTTCGCCTCGCATGACATAATTATGAAATTATATAATTTCCCAAAGAACTGATGTAAAATGTTATTACTTTTAACCAAAAAGATGGTCTCCAAGATGCACCATTACAAACCCCGAAATAAAATTTCCTTACAGCCTCTTCCCAGACCTCTCCCTCAGAGAGGTTGAAATCTGCGTAATTTTTGGGAAGCTCTGGTTACGCCACTGCTAGATGGTGTTAGACTGTTAGTTTACCTAATATTAAAACTAGTACCTAAGTATAATTAACTTAATTTTGTAACTTAATAATATTTCACTCTAGCGGCGCCGCTGTATCCATTCATTTTTAAGCAAGGTGTGAATACAATCCCTACAACTTTTTCATTGGGATAAAAAGCTTAGCCTTTCAGCGCTCCCTTTTTCTGTCCCTATACGCAGAGTACGTATTTGCGTAAGTGCGTGGATATCCAGCAGAACTACCGAGCAAACATTATCAGATAAGAGCTTTCGATATAGTGCGTGAATCGTTATACGTATAATAATAGCATAATAAATACTTCTTAACGCGAGAAACTTTAATTTACATACTTACCCGAGTCTGGCTGTAGTGACTCTTGTAAGAGGAATCAGAGTCTTTGGTGAGAAGCATGGTCGTTGGCGTCGTTTTTATATTTCTTTAAACAAAGTTCCGCGAAACTGCAAACAATGGGGTACATTATTTCTTAACTTATCCCGTATTAATCCTAATGTTTGACGGTGTTTGGGAAACATGTTTGCATGGATGCATTTGAAATGGTTTACATTTTTGCACTTGGGAGCGAATTTGGACTTGAGGGGCACTCATCGAAAATGATGGCCTCCGAGGTTACAAGCATTTCGGCATGGCCGTCAATAGCAACTTCACTTAACGAGACCAGCATTCGAAACCGTATCTCAAAGGTGAAAAGTAGACGCGTTAGCTGCTCGGCCACCGTGCCAACTCCGAAAGTTGGTAGATTTATGCTCCCGCCAAAATGCCAACAGGCTGTATTGCTCGTCGTGTGACATCAGTCGCCGAGGCTGTCCACTGGCAGTCATTTTTGTGAAACGGCCGCTTACGGTTGCGATAGTTGTAAATAGTTTGACTATCCAGAAACGAGAGAAAGTAGGAGAAAGGACTATCGAATACATACTACTCTTTGGCTGCAGAGCCAAGTTTGCGGACAGTGCGACACAGGCACATAAAATTTTGGAGTTGAAAGGTGTTTAGCATATCCTCGAAAACAAATTTCCACTAGATGAAGTGAGAACAAAATTATTACTCAGAAGTGTACATTTTAGGGATCGATTTATGAATGCGTAGTGCTTCTGCAGCAGAAGATTCCGCCACGCAATGCATGAAGAAATTACTTCTGCAGCATAGACTTTTTCACAATAACGTTTAGCAATAATTTTGTATAATAACCCCTGCGCCTAACTGACCCCTCATGAGCACCTAATCCGACCCTCACGAGTCCTAACTGATCCTCACGACGCCAATTTATAGGATGTAACGCATTTTGAACAATGCGCATGCGTCGAAGGTGGTTGCACATACTGCACAAGCAATGCTGTACATTTCTGCACATACGCAGAGCTTCTTCTGCCGTCGAAGATAGTATCCCTTTTGCAGCGAAAGCAAAATTATTCGCCGCATGAATTTTTATCCTTTCCGAATATAATATTCAGGAGATTGGCCAACTAATCCATACTATTTTGGGGATTTTGAACGCTTGATAGAAAATTGTTTGTAGGAATTCTGCTTATTTTGCATTTTGAGCACATTATGGGAATCAGTTTTCAGGAATTCAGGTAGACAACTGAAAAGGTGGATGGGAGCATCATCAACACCTCTGAGGGTGGCTGTGCAGCCTCTTGACAGCAGCAATATCTTGGTTATACTAGAACTGCAAAGGGTGTATGGCAACCATCTTAAATTTCATAGGAATAGACATGCTAAAGATTCCTGCTCATAGAATATTTACTGGTATTTGGAGTGAGTAGTGAGTCTGTTTTCTGGGTGTTGGGGCCTCCTGAGTATCAACTAGTTCTGTCAAATGTATTGTGATGGTTGAATTTACTTTTGTCAGAAAGGAAATGTCAACTGATGCAATGACTACTTTATTATTGGAGTAAAATGATGTATATGACAATATGAGTGCTGTGAAGGAAATAAGTTTCTATTGTTTACAGACCTATATTTGGAATGTATGTAAACAATGAAGTTATTGATTATGTTTTGTCTTGTTTTTTTTTACAGTGAAGCAGAATCTGGTTGGGACCCAATGATCGAGGCTTATCAGAGTCCTGAGTTCAACCTTTATGGTCCAAAGTTTCCTTCAAAACAGTCGTACGTATTTTCTATGACTGTAGATCGGAATTTCACTGCTTTAATTTCAGAAACTTAGATAGAAATGAACTCGGTTGCAAAACAATGATAACTCAGTTGAGGCTAATTTGTTGAACATGTACCTGTAAAGAGTAAAGCGTAACAAGTAGTTTAATGTAGCAATTCCAAGGTAATGTGCTCTTTAACAAAAACGTAGCATTTATAGGTCTGTATGTACTGCACAAGCATTGCTGTACATTTCTGTGGTCTGGCACATTTCTTTACTGGTTTTGATTCGTGCTTTGATGGTCAGTGTTACTGCACATGGAAATAATTTTGAGAAAGGGGCGACCGTGCCACTTGAACAAGTTGTTCCTTTTTGGTTTACCCATTGACACCCATGTTCAAACTACTGCAACAAATGAATATGAACTTGTATTTGGTGATCAATGAAGCTTATGAATTGAAAAATATTGAATTGAAAAAACGTAAGTGAACACTTCTAAAGTGCAACTCAAGAAAAAACTTATCAATCAGCAGTGCTCCCGACCAAGCAGGAGCTTGTATCTGACTTCATATGGTGGTCTTTTGCTTGTGTTAGTTATGCTTATTACAACGTAACTATAGAAGTTATTAGATTTCTATGCTGATGTCTGTATTTGGATTTAAATGTTACAACTTGGCCTCTGTGTGACTGAGATAGTTTACCAGGTTAAACAATGTTTGGAATCAAGATAAAAACTATTATCTATCATTCTTACTTTCAAGTGATGTTGTACATGTTATACTTATGGACCTTAACAATAGTAATATGATACTGGTAATTTTCACCCAAGAAAAGGTGATATGTTGCACACTTTCAAATTCAGTTAAATTCCATTTTATTCCTACTGATCTACTGATGAAAACACAGCTCAACAAGAGATAAGTGGAAAGAAGGGAATAACTTATTTTGTGTTTTACTGTCTGTGTTAAATTGTATCTGTGAAATGTCTAAAAGCCTGAGATTGCCGTTAATGATCTCTGACCAAAGGAGCTTGGATGTAATTTTATAAGACATTTACTTGGCAATGATTAATGAAACACTGGATGTGTAAATGTTTCAGCGGAGAAGAAAATCTTTGTCTGTTCGTATCTGGTTTCCCATCTAATGTTACAAGTGTGAGTTCACCTATTTTGAGGATTTGCTTCTTATTATTGTTTAATTATTATATGAAGTGTTATAAAGCACAAGTTAATATAACTAAATACACCGTAAATGTGCTGAATACACCATAAATGTAGCATGGTCTATAATACTTGGCTTTGTAGAAGAATTTCTTTCGCTTACTGGAACTGGGATTGAAATCTGGGCTCTGAACAGTGCTGTTAAAGCACTGCATATGTAAAGATCTTTACAAATTTAAATGGGCTTATCCCGGTTTAAATAAACTGCCTAATTGTTACCATGCCATTATGCTTATTTGCAGATGCACTATTTCATTAATATGTTTTGAAGGCAGGCCACTTCTCTAGATTCTTTGATTGAATTTTATGGTAGATGTGCCTTTTCTTTTTATGACTTTTTGCTGTAAAACTGTCAGATGTTGCAGTTGGTGTTCAATGCACGGAGTCTGTTTTTGACCTTTCTGTCACAAATTAACTTCTCTGTTTGAGGGTACTTTGCTATATTAACACTGTCTACACAGCTTTGTCGAGAAACTCCGAAGATGATTCCATCTGTCAACTATAGATCAGAATCTCTTGGTTGGGCTCCACGTGTGCTTGGGTGCACCATTGGTGATGGCTAGTTTTCTGTGCAACGTTTTGCTTGCCAATGGCATTTCTGTATTGATAACAGCTAAGAGCATATAGTCTGGCACAGCAGTGCTTTTGTGAGGTACTAAGAGACACTAAAGTAAGTATCCAAATGCTTTCAAATCCAAAAGTGTCTGGTAACATACCAACAGGCAGTCGATGACTAACCTGTGAACTGTGCGCAGTCATCGTGATGTATAGTGTTGTCTGTTTTTTTTCAGAATGCTGTCAGAAATTTATTATCTGAAGCTGGTCAGATTCAATACGTCAAGACGGTTCCTGATCGCAAACGCTGGAACTGCATCATAGCGTGAGCATCTAAGGCCATTCTAGACACACGCGCTCACAGCCTCACACACACACACTGAGAAGTTTTACACACTTAGAAATCAGTTGGGAGCCTAGTGCACAACTGGTTTTGGCTGCAGGGAAACAGAGAAGCTGTATTGATTTGGAAACAGCTTTCAAGACAATAACATAATTAGTGTCTCTAGTTGTGATAACCCTCAAAGTTTTATTTGAAACACTAACCAGAATGCCAGCAATTTGACCGTGATTGAAATATAATTAAATATTATTCAAGCATTACAACATATTTCAAACACTAATCAAACTTACTAAGCATAATTCCAAATTCTAACTGGCAATAACTGAGGTTACCATAATTTGTATAACCATTATATTCAAATGCTTAAGAGTCACTATAATATGAATGTGAACCTTCTGACTATGTTCCGGATGATCATTTGAACATTTGATTCAATACTAACTATAAAATATTGTAGCCATACAAATATTGAAACTGGTTCAGACATTGTAACCACATTTTGGGCATGGTAACCATGATAAAAAGATTATAGCTGTGTATGAGTGTATTGATTGACTGTTTTAGGTATGTCTATGCAGCCACCTACAAGGACGCCCTGGCCATAATCGGTGGATTCAACAATTTCTCCTTTTTACATTCGACGCTGCGAATCGGGTTTACTACACGAAGGAAACCTTTGACAGACCCAGCGGTCGGTTTGCTCTTCTGCATCGATTGCTTATTTTCTTCTGTCAGTTTTTGTTCTATTGAATCTGTATTTCTATCTCCCAATGAACCTGTGATTGTATTGGTGCATCTTGTCTCTTTTGTCATATTAAGCATTAGAGGAGGGTGCTCATAGTCCCGTTTGCCTGCATAGCTACCATGAAAAACCGTGCTTTCTCAGTGGTAGGCCCGACTATCTGGAGTCAGGATGGAACTTGATATGCTACCAACAGTTGTGCCATACTGAGGTCTAAGTGTTGAGAAGTGTGAGGTAATGAATTTGCTGTTGTTTTCTTGTAGAGCCAAAGCAACGTCGGATCAGTTGTCGAAGCACGGTCAGTTCTCTCTCTATTTATCTGTCTTTTGTAAAGTGCTGAGGTTAACACGATGTCTTTAACACTTTAACGACGAGCTGCATTGGTTTCCCAGTCACGTTTAGTATGGTTGGTTTTCTTAACTGTCAGAAGTATGTTTTTCAACCAATTAAGTGATGTATGTGTTTAGGTTGTTTTACCGATGTATGTGGTTGTTTTTTTTAGCCAACATGTAATTCCTCCTAAACCAAAATATTTAACCTCTAGTGTTCATAAAACTGTGACTGGAAAGTATTGTGTGAGTAGTTTGCTGTCTTTCATTTTTCAGAGGTTCGTTATCTGGTCTGAACCAGACTCTGTCGGACGTTGAGAGTTTGGGCGCAAGACTTGGAAAGGCCGACGTGATGGACTTCCAACGACTGGGACCGCAGCAGAAGCCGCCAATGGGAAGGGCTAAGCTACTGATGAATCTGACATCCGATGAAGTCAAGACAACGGTCGGCCATGGAGTCGGAAGGAAGAACTACAGCCAACCATTTGCTGCTACTGCTGACAGACGCAGTTCTCTCACAGATGAAATGGATGATGCGATCGTTCTCTGAATATAATATTCAGGAGATGGCCAACGAAACCATACTATTTTGGGGATTTTGAACACTTGATAGAAAATTGTTTTTTGAGAATTCTGCTAATTTTGCATTTTAAGCACATTATGGGAATCGGATTTCAGGAATTCAGGTAGACAACTGAAAAGGTGGATGGGAGCATCAACACCTCTGAGGGTGGCTGTGCAACCTCTTGACAGCAGCAATATCTTGGTTATACTAGAACTGCAAAGGGTGTATGGCGACCATCTTAAATTTCGCAGGAATAGGCATGCTAAAGATTCCTGCTCAGAATATTTATTGGTCTCCGGAGTGAGTAGTGAGTCGAATGTTTTCTGTGTGTTGGGGCCTCTTGATTAATAAACTGTCAAATGAATTGTGATGGTTAAATTTAGTTTTGTCAAGAAGCAAATGTCATCTGATGCAATGACTACTTTATTATTGGAGTAAAATGATGTATATGACAATATGAGTGCTGTGAAGGAAATAAGTTTCTATTGTTTACAGACCTATATTTGGAATGTATGTAAACAATGAAGTTATTGATTATGTTTTGTCTTGTTTTTTTTTACAGTGAAGCAGAATCTGGTTGGGACCCAATGATCGAGGCTTATCAGAGTCCTGAGTTCAACCTTTATGGTCCAAAGTTTCCTTCAAAACAGTCGTACGTATTTTCTATGACTGTAGATCGGAATTTCACTGCTTTAATTTCAGAAACTTAGATAGAAATGAACTCGGTTGCAAAGCAATGATAACTCAGTTGAGGCTAATTTGTTGAACATGTACCTGTAAAGAGTAAAGCGTAACAAGTAGTTTAATGTAGCAATTCCAAGGTAATGTGCTCTTTAACAAAAACGTAGCATTTATAGGTCTGTATGTACTGCACAAGCATTGCTGTACATTTCTGTGGTCTGGCACATTTCTTTACTGGTTTTGATTCGTGCTTTGATGGTCAGTGTTACTGCACATGGAAATAATTTTGAGAAAGGGGCGACCGTGCCACTTGAACAAGTTGTTCCTTTTTGGTTTACCCATTGACACCCATGTTCAAACTACTGCAACAAATGAATATGAACTTGTATTTGGTGATCAATGAAGCTTATGAATTGAAAAATATTGAATTGAAAAAACGTAAGTGAACACTTCTAAAGTGCAACTCAAGAAAAAACTTATCAATCAGCAGTGCTCCCGACCAAGCAGGAGCTTGTATCTGACTTCATATGGTGGTCTTTTGCTTGTGTTAGTTATGCTTATTACAACGTAACTATAGAAGTTATTAGATTTCTATGCTGATGTCTGTATTTGGATTGAAATATTACAACTTGGCCTCTGTGTGACTGAGATAGTTTACCAGGTTAAACAACGCTTGAAATCAAGATAAAAACTAATGCTGTCATTCTTACTTTCAAGTGATGTTGTACATGTTACACTGACGGACCTTAACAATAGTAATATGATACTGGTAATTTTCACCCAAGAAAAGGTGACATGTTGCACACTTTCAAATTCAGTTAAATTCCACTTTATTCCTATTGATCTACCAATGAAAACACAGATCAACAAGAGATAAGTGGAAAGAAGGGAATAACTTATTTTGTGTTTTACTGTCTGTGTTAAATTGTATCTGTGAAATGTCTAAGAGCCTGAGATTGCCGTTAATGATCTCTGACCAAAGGAGCTTGGATGTAATTTTATAAGACATTTACTTGGCAATGATAAACGAAGCACTGGATGTGTAAATGTTTCAGCGGAGAAGAAAATCTTTGTCTGTTCGTATCTGGTTTCCCATCTACTGTTACAAGTGTGAGTTCACGTATTTTGAGGATTTGCTTCTTATTATTTATTTAATTATTGTATGAAGACTTATAAAGCACAAGTTAATATAACTAAATACACCGTAAATGTGCTGAATACACCATAAATGTAGCATGGTCTATAATACTTGGCTTTGTAGAAGAATTTCTTTTGCTTACTGGAACCAGGATTGAAATCTGGCTTTGAACAGTGCTGTTAAAGCACTGCATATGTAAAGATCTTTACAAATTTAAATGGGCTTATCCCGGTTTAAAAAACTGCCTAATTGTTACCATGCCATTATGCTTAGTTGCAGATGCACTATTTCATTAATATGTTTTGAAGGCAGGCCACTTCTCTAGATTCTTTGATTGAATTTTATGATAGATGTGCCTTTTCTTTTTATGACTTTTTGCTGTAAAACTGTCAGATGTTGCAGTTGGTGTTCAATGCACGGAGTCTGTTTTTGGCCTTTCTGTCACAAATTAACTTCTCTGTTTCAGGGTACTTTGCTATATTAACACTGTCTACACAGCTATGTCAAGAAACTCCGAAGATGATTCAATCTGTGAACTATTGGTCAGAATCTCTAGGTTGGGCTCCACATGTGCTTGGGTGCACCATTGGAGACTGCTAGTTTTCTGTGCAATGTATTGCTTGCCAATGGCATTTCTGTCTTAATAACAGCTAAGAGCATATAGTCTGGCACAGCAGTGCTTTTGTGAGGTACTAAGAGACACTACAGTAAGTATCAAATGCTTTCAAATCCAAAAGTGTCTAGTAACATACCAACAGGCAGTCGATGACTAACCTGCGAACTGTGCGCAGTCATTGTGATGTCTAGTGTTGTCTGTTTTTTTCAGAATGCTGTCAGAAATTTATTATCTGAAGCTGGTCAGATTCAATACGTCAAGACGGTTCCTGATCGCAAACGCTGGAACTGCATCATAGCGTGAGCATCTAAGGCCTTTCTAGACACACGCGCTCACACACACTCGCACACTGAGAAGTTTTACACACTTAGAAATCAGTTGGGAGCCTAGTGCACAACTGGTTTTGGCTGCAGGGAAACAGAGTTGCTTGAGGGTGTTATTGATTTGGAAACAGCTTTCAAGACACTAACATAGTTAGTGTTTTATGTGAAAAAGTTTTATGTGAAACACTAACCAGAATGCCAGCAGTTTGACCACAATTGAAATATAATTAAATATTATTAAAGCATTACAACATATTTCAAACACTAATCAAACTTATTAAGCGTAATTCCAAATTCTAACTGGCAATAACTGAGGTTACCATAATTTGTATAACCATTAAATTCAAATGCTTAAGAGTGTCACTATAATATGAAGTTTGAACCTTCTGACTATGTTCCAGATGATCATTTGAACATTATTATTCAATATTAACTATAAAATATTGTAGCCATAATGATATTGAAACTGTTTCAGACCTTGTAATCACATTTTGGGCACTGTAACCATGATAAAAAGGTTATAGCTGTGTATGAGTGTATTGATTGGCTGTTTTAGGTATGTCTATGCAGCCACCTACAAGGACGCCCTGGCCATAATCGGTGGATTCAACAATTTCTCCTTTTTACATTCGACGCTGCGAATCGGGTTTACTACACGAAGGAAACCTTTGACAGACCCAGCGGTCGGTTTTCTGTTCTGCGTCGATTGCTTATTTTCTTCTGTCAGTTTTTGTTCTATTGAATCTGTATTTCTATCTCCCAATGAACCTGTGATTGTATTGGTGCATCTTGTCTCTTTTGTCATATTAAGCATTAGAGGAGGGTGCTCATAGTCCCGTTTGCCTGCATAGCTACCATGCAAAACCGTGCTTTCTCAGTGGTAGGCCCGACTATCTGGAGTCAGGATGGAACTTGATATGCTACCAACAGTTGTGCCATACTGAGGTCTAAGTGTTGAGAAGTGTGAGGTAATGAATTTGCTGTTGTTTTCTTGTAGAGCCAAAGCAACGTCGGATCAGTTGTCGAAGCACGGTCAGTTCTCTCTATTTATCTGTCTTCTGTAAAGTGCCTAGATTAACACGATGTCTTTAACACTTTAACAACGAGCTGCATTGGTTTCCCAGTCACGTTTAGTATGGTTGGTTTTCTTAACTGTCAGAAGTATGTTTTTCAACCAATTAAGTGATGTATGTGTTTAGGTTGTTTTACCGATGTATGTGGTTGTTTTTTTTAGCCAACATGTAATTCCTCCTAAACCAAAATATTTAACCTCTAGTGTTCATAAAACTGCGACTGGAATGTATCGTGTGAGTAGTTTGCTGTCTTTCATTTTTCAGAGGTTCGTTATCTGGTCTGAACCAGACTCTGTCGGACGTTGAGAGTTTGGGCGCAAGACTTGGAAAGGCCGACGTGATGGACTTCCAACGACTGGGACCGCAGCAGAAGCCGCCAATGGGAAGGGCTAAGCTACTGATGAATCTGACATCCGATGAAGTCAAGACAACGGTCGGCCATGGAGTCGGAAGGAAGAACTACAGCCAACCATTTGCTGCTACTGCTGACAGATGCAGTTCTCTCACAGATGAAATGGATGATGCTGCTGATTGTGACGATGTTGAGTTACAGAACAAATACTGTGGAATGCCTTCGTCAGCTGTCAGACAAAAAGATGAAGACGGCAAGACCAAGACAAAAGGTTCCTAGAGAATGCTATGTTATGTTGTTACAGAGCTTTTAGTAGGCACTATACGGATGAAAGAGATGTTTAGATGATTTTGCAGCATTGGCGGCAATGACGACGATGAGAGATATTATTTTTAAGCTAATAATCCTGTATGATTGCATAAGAAGACTTGAGAATGGATGGTATTTATAGAAATGAGTTATATTCATGAATCTGTTAGTTTGCGGTTGTCATAGTTGTGGTAGTGGAATTTTGTGGTTGCTGGTTGTTATGTAGGCCTTCAGTCGGTTTCATCCAGCGGCTTAAAACAGAACGAACACCAGATAGACAATGCTTTCGCCTCCGGTCATAGCAGTGTCTCATCTGTAAAGAAATGCCCTGACCTATGTGCCTTCTGCCAAAAACCTGGTAGGTCTATGATATTCAAAAGTATATTGTGACTAGTAGATTACTGTATGTCTCAATACCGCTTTGTCTTAACCCAAAACAAACTGAAGTTCATTGTATTGTATTGATTTGATGATTTATAAAGCGCTTCTCACAGCAGAAGCGCTCCCAGTGCAAAGTACTCCGAGACAAAAGGAAGGTTTTAAGATGAGAGATAGAGGTAGCATCTTGCTGCCTGAGAGGATGGTAGAGCGTAGAGAGGGAGAAGTCCATTCCATAGAGAGGAACTAAGGACAACTAGGATGCATGATAAGACTGATGTTTGGTCCTCCAAGATCTATCCCTAGCATTCCTATTTTCCTTCAAGATATATACAGATTCTACCAGTCATGACCTAGGTGTAACTCTTGAATGATGGTTGCCCGTGAATCTCATACTTGATCCTGTTACTTTTATCTGAGGCAACTTTGATCTATTTGTTGGTCTCTAACTCGGGGTGCTGCCCATTGTCTTGGCCCGTCTCTGGTCTTGTCGTGCATGGACTAATGCAATTCAACACTTAGTTCTGTTTCTGCCTTTATGACTCCTTAAATCAGTTTTGTGTGCAGTCGCTCGCCTTGTTCTGTGGCTTCCTCCAAAATCTCCAGTTGTGGTCTTAATGGTTTTGAAATTACACTGGTTGTCTTTTCCCTCTGGAGTCCTGGAAACTTACATAATCTGTTGTATTGTAGTTAATTTCAGAACCATCTCTTAAATATGTCTCACATGTGCTGTAGAGTGTGGTTACAGGTTACAATATCTCAACCATGTTTAATGAATTGAGTGTTGTACCTCAGATGCTTCAGTTATAAGATGTTGCTTGCTCATCATCATTGTTTTCATCGTCATCATCATAATCACCAGCCTCTTGTTGGCAATGAGTGTTTGAATGATCTTTATTATTTGGAGTCATTTGCAAGTTAGTAGGTAGGCAGACTGGTGGGTAGGTTACCAGTAGCTACATAATTATCTAGATCGGCAGCAAGATGAACAGAGTATCAGCAGCAGACAGACTTTTGGCTGCACAGGCCATCAGAAAGACTACTCTTTTTAATGTTGTACTCTTTAATTACAACCTGGGTAAGATAAATGCACAGTCCAGTTATGCAGCTGGTAAAATAAAGTATATACTTAATACTTAAATGACCAGTCGGTTATTGAAATCTATTAATTATTTTTAGGTCAACTATTTTGTTCCATCTGTAAGACGACGTACTGCAGTCAGAGTTGCCAGCGGAACGATTGGCCACATCACAAGAATGTCTGTCAGTCAAAGCCATTAAAGTCTGACAGGTGCTTTTCATCCTCTTAATTCACTCAACTTATTGTAGAGTTCTTGTCTGTGCTACTTGCAACAACCAATTGTGCATTGCTGATTTTGCATTAAACAGAGAACTCAAGTGACGGTACAGCTGTGGAATGCTTTGGCTTAACTTATGGTTATAATAAAGGAGCCAGGACTAATTATAGATATGGATAATGTTCTTATCTATTCTGGAGTGACGGTAATGCTTTGTTATATCGCTTAAACTAGATGGAAGATTATTTTCAGTCTGTGGCAGTAATCAGATTCCCTTCTTTGAACAATGTTGTAATCGTTGCGTATGAGTTAATAGTAGGAAGCTAATCGTCTTCTGTTATGATAAACCTGGAGATCGAAGGCATTGCTGCATTGGCAGGATCATCCAGAGCAACATATTTCTAGGGTTTGTTTCCGGTTCTATCGTAAGCATAATCATAATTGCAAATTTATATAGTGCCACTTAACGAGAGACTCATCAGAGTTCCCCTTGTCTCTGTGCAGTTAATCAGCTGCCTCTGGTTTGTAGCTTTCACGTTTGCTAACAAACACAGATGTATGTTGACACCATTTCAAATGTCAGTCAACATTTTCCAAGGTTGATATTCTGGACAAGGAATTATCCATTTAACTTTACTTGGATTTGAACTGCAAATGCACCATTGAACAATTGACTCGCTTCTTAAATGATTTGTGTTTTTATGTTTTAGTGTTGTGAATTTTGCTGATTTCGACAATGAATTTGCTGTTGGAGTGGATGTTGATGAACTGTCTGCATCTCTGGTGAGTGTTGTATGCTTATCCTCTACTCTTATGTTGTTCATGGTATTGTTGAATTTGTATATAGTTTATGTGATTTTTTTAAATATAAGAAAATGAACTTGCTGGTTGCTAAAATTTTTTTAAAAAGAACCAGTAGAAAATTGTGGCTTGCTTAAAAATAAATCGATTATATGACTTGAGAACTTAGAATTGTTTAGGATCATTTTGAAGTTGACTCAAGCAGAACATAGTGGAGTTGTGAATTTCTGTAGTGGAGTTTGAACAAGGTTGTTCTCTCTTATTAGTTTGTGGTTGTAATCTGTTATTGTTATGTGGTTGTTACCTGTTTAGGTGCATGATAAAATTCATCGAGTCCCTGATAAGGACTCGATGAATTTTATCCCTAGAATGTTATACAATAACATATACTAACTATGTAACTAAGTACTTATTCGACCATAAGCATCTACTCCAGCTATTGTCTTGTTCACCTACAGCGTTTTGCCTGTTTGTTTTTATAGAAATAAGCGGATATACATACATTGCTGCCTGTTATTGGTGTAGAGTTTACCAGTGTTTGTTACCTGGTGGTTGTTTGTGTTGTGGTTTGTATGTGAGTATGGTTGGACCTTATTATTTTCAGGAGATTAGTTTGCCAGATGGTAAGAAGTTTGCCACAACATCTGCAAATATGAAGTTGATGGAGTCATCTTTGCCAGTTGATGAATTCAGTGAGGTGAGCAAAGAAACTGTCAGTTTGGTTGGTTCGCTATTGTTTATAATAACCTGTGCTGCCTATGATTTTTCTTTGGAATTTTATGCCACATTTAGTAATGTAATATTATCTCTTGGTATGCTTATCTGGCAAATGCAGGTAATGGAACCATTTTGAAAGACCCTCTGAGTGGCAGTGCGAATCCATATAAACTGGTGGACTTATTCTGTAGGCTGATACTAATCTGAGACTGCAGATACAAGAAGGGGACACGCTACTGGGGAACAGATGCACGGCATGGTGTTACTGAACCTGTGTTCAGTGCCCTTGAGATGATGGTTTATTTCTCAGATACACACAGTCCATGATTTTGGACTATTTAGCACATAGGTTGCAAAAGTCGAATGACTCCTTGACACTGAATCTAATTTGGTTCCAGAATTTCAACCTCAGGCATTCTAGAGTCCATGACACAACAGCAAAAGATGCAGGGAAAGTTTGTAGATGTTAAATGCTGGTTGATGTGTTGATTACTGTTGTGAACTGAAACAACAGAACTTATGCTACATGTTTGTCTTGTGGGCGTACAGGTGGTTTTGGCGACTGCACCTGTGTCCCCATCAGAGATCTGGGTTGTGGAGAAGAAAAATTCCCAACTCATGGACAGCATCAAGAAAAGTCTAGAGAAGGTAAATTCAGGTTGCCATGCCAGAGTTTTTGTTACCAAAACTTTGAAATCATCCATAATCTAAAAACTATGATTCATTTTAAACCTTAAGTTTAATTTTTGCTGTATTGCTATATATATCTTCTAGAACAGACTGGCAAGCTGCAGTGAGTTACATAATAGAAAGGCAAATTACATATAACTAGAAAGGCAAATTACATATAACTAGAAAGCAATATTATATTGCTGCAGGAGTAAAACTCATTGACATCGGTTGAAGCAATACATCATAGTTTATTGTATTCTATTTATGGACTTATAAAGCACCTCTCACAGTGATATTCGTTTGTAATGACCTTTAACATATAGGCTAGTGCAGAGAGCGTCTCTGAGGGGCTCTATGTAAATGTTCAAAATTATATTACAACCTGAAATAACAGAAGTTGATCGGTAGTTTGTCGCAAGGTTTCAAAAGATCTCTTGCTACAAACATGATCTTGTTAGCTGCAATCCAAAAACAGGACACTTGAAACTGCCCAGCTCATACATATAGCAAACCCAATGCTGAGTTGGGCCAGCTAGGGTGACATTTCACCCATCCGAATTCTTACTGCAGTCGATGCTGTTTGACTCCATTGTACTTGACAGAATTGTATGCTCCATTCTTGAATATTTTCCATAAGCGACTGAGGCTGTGATAATTCTCATATATTCCTCATGAATACAGTTGAGGTGTTCTAGTCCCAGTTGCACTGGTGCTGATGAGATTGCAGATCGGTCCATCGTGTGTATCTAACTATAGATCTGTTTCACTCTCACATTTGGTGATCAGTTTCTTCTGCTGAATTGTTTCTGAAGAAAGACGTGTGGATTCTGTGCCTTCCACTCACTGGTCTAGCTCTATGGAATTTAATTTGTCTTCCCTCTTCCCCTACTCTCGTTTCTCTCCTCTGTTTCCACCCATGCCCCTCCTCTCTGTCATATTAGTTGGTGGATGTACCATTGTCAAGCCGTGTATGGATACATCTAGGGCTGTCAAAATGTTAGAAAAACGTGGCCCGGGTACCCGAGCTCATTTTCAACGGGGGCCCGAAGGCCCGTCAGTGGTAAAACGCTTGAGGAAAGCCAAAAATAGTTGAGTCACAGTGTAACAAAGTTAACAAATTTAACTTAATTAATTACATTGAAAGACCTGTGGCGTGTGTCTAACGGCGATTTTCGGTACTAATACATCGATCACGGTCCACTTAGTTCATCGCCTCGTATCGCCGATCGACGGGAAAGCGTGGGATAGAAATTGTCAATTCAATTACATCCGTCGTCCAAAAGCTACAAATAGCACGGTTTCCGTCTTTTTCTCACGCTTGGACGACCGAGTCACCGAGAGTCGCTAAATTGGGAAGGGGGATATTATTATATATAAACGGTCATTGCACTAAGACCTAATTCAAAGTTGGTCATCATTGGCTTGCACGTCCCGGTAGGTTGTCCTTGCATAATAACCCTTATTAAATAGGAGCTGTATACGTCTTATGGCTCGTCTTATGATAGCCGGCAATCAGGCAGGTGCCAACCGCCCTCCGCCGATGACTAATCGGCCACTTTAGCTGGCTCATTCATGCTGAACTCCACAGCTTCCCACGCGACAGACAGCCTGTTATTCAACTGCGGAACGACACAGCTTTTAAAACTTACACCTGCATACCGTTATTATGCTTCTTTGGATGGGTTTTCGGGTATTGACTTAACGGCCCGGGCTTGACCCTCGAACGGGGGCCCGGGTGTGCGGGGGCCCGTTGACAGCCCTAGTGCCAAGATGCCAACTACCCCCGCGCCGATGACTAATACACCACTGTAGCTGGCCATCACATCTTCAAATCCACAGCGTTTTACGCGACTGAAAGTCTGTATTTAAGCTTTTAAAATTTACTTAAAATAATATGCTGATTTGGACGGGTTTTCGGGCTTTGATTTAAGGGCCCGGGCCGGGCCCTTCAAACGGAGGCCCGGGGGCCCGTTGACAGCCCTAGATACATCTAAACATGTCTACATGGATATTGGTTCTTAACTGCTGCTGCAGTTTCCTCATAAATTTTCAGGAGTTTGTTTCGATTTGTTTTTGTTAACAGCGGTCTTCAGGTCTTCAGGATGCTGAGCGATCCACTGTTCAGCTGATGTTGAACGACTATTGCATGTGTCTGTTCAGCGTTGATGGTGGTTGGTATCGCACCCGCATCGAAAGTGTAAATCGTGACGGAACATTTGACGTTCGATACATCGATTATGGAAACATGGAAACTGTTCCGTTGTCCAGAATTGATGTTTTGGAAGAGCAGTTCAGCTCAGTGCCTTCACTGGTCTGTATACACAGAGCTTTTCTGGACTTCTTTTGTTGTGAATACAGTCAATTTTCACGGTGACTGTAATAGTGACCATGTAGCTTCTGTTTTTCATTGCCCGGTGTGTGTTTGATGATGATGATGATATTCTTTAATATTTCAAACCGACAAACGAAGTATGATTACAATTCAGTTTGAGCGGATGATCACAAGTTATTACAGGAGTTGAATTTAACTGTATATGGCAGCCACGCGAGGTGCCCATCACATCCTACATCTAATTTACCAACGCCATCTTGCGAATGATAGGCTGAGTGGACCTTTGGGAGGTTGCAGGAAGCGATCCCCTTCCTACCGCTCTTCCCACCAGTGATGTTACCCATACTCTATTAATTGTTAATGAAACTGAGTCATGTTTGGACCAATGAGCAAAACGTTTTATTTTGTTGTGAAATAAAACTGGTAAATTGGATGTTAGATTAATGTCTAGTTGTGTGCCTTAGAGATAGAATCATTGATTGACTGTTCTTTTGATTTATTTCTCCTATTTTATTTTCTGATGTTATTGTTGTTATTCGCTAGGCTGTTCGTTGTCGGTTGGCTGACCTTGTCCCTGCTGATGGGAGTGGCGTTTGGTCGAAGAGAGCCTTGAAGCTGTGTTCAGAGTTCTTGCCAGTTCTCCAGGTTTTCAAGGTCAAATGCATCCAAAAGACAGCAAATATTCACAGCATTATTCTTGTTGACTCAGGTATTTAACCTGTACATCATCTTCCGTCAAATTAGTAATTAATGATTATTCATTATTTATTGTGTGATTGGCAAGAAGCTAGTTATTGCTTAGCTTGAGAGTTAGGAGGTCTGGAACATATCACTGCTCTTAGGACTATTGCATGTATGTATGTATGTATGTATGTATGTATGTATGTATGTATGTAAGCAGTGCTTTTTTTCTAGAAAAAAAGGTTTTGGAACTCGAAAAATCAAAACAATTATAGGGGCATATTTTATGCTAAAATTTTTATGTCATATATATTAGTATAAAAACACAGAAAGGACTGAAATTAAATTAAAGTACTTGAATAACTTAAAATAAGTTTTTATTAAAAATTTAAATTAATTTAATTTATTTTATAATAGCTTAAATAAAATACAGCCCGTAAAAACAAAGTTTTTTACTATATCCATCTAGTATCCTATAACGTGTACTCTGAAAATAGTCCGCGCTGCATTTTACGAGACATAGCGTGGCGTGGTTAATCAGGCAGCGCGCCTTGGTTTAGTTCAGTGCCAATGACAACACAAAGCGTATGTGAAAAGTTGATTCCCCGATTCGAAAAGTTGAGTCCCCAATTCTATAAGCTAGCCTTTTTTGGGGAGCTGAAATTTTTATAGAATGAAGTGTCTGCGAGGGCGATCTATCTGCCAAGTTTCATGACGATTGAATGATTGTAAGTGATCGAATTAGTCGTCGCAAGATTTTACTTTTTAGCCTGTGGCTCAAGCAAGCAAGCAAGCAAGATTTCCGTAAGTTAAACTAGATGGATAAAAGGTCCCGTGGCCACCCGACCGCCCGCTAAAAAGCACTGTATGTCAGTGCCTTCCAGTAGCACTGTGAAGTTATGCTTGAGTGAAAGTGTGAAGATGTTTTCTTGTTTGCTATTACATGTAAGGTTAAATCTTTTTATTCAGCTGGAAGAAGCGTATCAGATGCATTCATAGAAGCTGGAGTGGCAAAACATCTTTCCAACTCCACTAAATTTGCTCTCGATCAGAGCAACCGTGAAAATGCGCAGGAAGAAAGGATTTCACCGGCCACTAGGTAACAATGCTAAAAGTTAATTCACTGATTGTTCATTTCCTATAGCATTTTAACGTTTTCTTTCAGTTATAAAATCGACGCTCGTTTAACTTGTTATCGTGTGTTACTGCTATTTAATGTAATCATACTGCGGTTTGTCAGTTTGAATTGAATCAACGAATTATTACTATAAAATATTTTTGAATACCTGTTGTACATGTATGTACATACATACATGTATACGGTATAGTTGTATACATACATAAAGGCACACATACATGAATACACACACATGTACAATTGTACATACATATATTCATTCTTATATATATATATATGTTTGAGTATAGTTTTGAATACCTGTTGTGGATGTTATTACTAGTAAAGAAGACCAGCGGCCTGGGATCAGTTTGTCACCTCTTTCGTTATCTCCATCTGGTTCAGAGGTTGTCAAAGAGATAGTGGTGAACTACCCACACGCAATGCCGACTGCAGCCAAGCATCTATTCCGAGGAGCGAAGGTGTTCGTCAAAGTGCTGAACATTGTCAGTCCAACTCAGTTCTGGGTTCATCTTCTCTCGGGTTCAAGTGACATGGAGCAGCTTCCTGAGCTTGAGGCGAGCATGAAGGAGCACTATGAGAAGAAGCCATCACAGAAGGGATTCTCGTGAGTCACTAGTCTCTTATGGAAATTGCATTGCTAGCTAAAGATACATAATGTGCGTGAGCTGGTGTTTTGCACTAAAAAACCGTGAAAATTTGTGTAGAATAATTGTAAAAAAATTTATATGTTAGCAGTTTTGTTTTAACAATCTTTGTTCAACTACATTATTTTTTAATTTGATTAGATTAGTTAACTTTGTAAAAGTGTTTTTAATAATTGTCCCCATTTTTACAGGGTTGGCAAGTTGTTGCCACCGCCGGTTATAACCGGTTATTGCCATGGCTATAACCGTCCCGGCAACAACCTCTTGGCAATAATGGCAACAACCTCTTGGCAAAAATGGCAACAACCTTTTGGCAAAAATAGAAACTATTAATTATTGTGGTAATAAAATATGGAATCTTCACAGTTAGCTTCATTTTTTATTTCTTCTGGCTTGCTACTTTACAGAGTTGATTGATTTAAATATATATCCTGCTTTAAATCAATCAAGTTTTTCCAAATAAAAATCACCTGATTTAAATAACCATATAATTTCTTCCTAATAAAAGACATTTACAAGTTTTACATATCAAGTACAGTCAGTATTGAATTGTGTAATTATGAATTAGAAATTTTGCCAAACATTAGCTTCTATACACTACTAATAAATTATATAATACCAGGTAAGTATATAGAAAAGGCAATGACCTTGTTGACCTGAATATTATTACTGCATTGCAAATGGCAGTTTATTAGGAGTAGTTGAACTGTAGGTCAGAATTTTTTATCTTAATCTCATATAGTTGACTTTAACTACATTTATACTAAGGGGTAATATAGATTTACTACAGTAGTTTTAATTTCCCACAAGGAACATTTACAGGTATTATAACTGTGTAGTCTGTGCAGTGAAATATGATTTTCATTTGCCTTGCCCTTACTTTGGAGAAAATGGGCAACAACTGGCAATAACCGGCCGGCAACAACTGGCAATAACCGGCAATAACCGGTTATTGCCACTGTCCCGGCAACAATATGTTGTTGCCGGCATTAACCCAACCCTGCATTTTTACATGTTCATCCTGAGGTTTATGACAAAAGAAGCAGGGTTATCATCACTAACTCAAATTCCTGTTGACCTCACCTCAACTTGCTCATTCAATCTTAATGTCATGATTATTAGCAGTTTTAACACTTTAATGACAAGCTGCATTGTTTTACCAGTAGCTTTTAGTACACGCTCGTCATTAAGTTGGTTTGTGTTGTCCCTTTAGCCATCGTGTCAAATGTGTGTTTTGTAGGCTTACAGTTCGGATGCTGTACGCAGCCAAGTGCAGCCGGTCAGACAGATGGCTTAGGGTTCATGTGCTGAATTTTGATCGGTCAGGAGTTGATGCCTTTCTTCTGGACTATGGCGTCTGCCAGGCAATGTCCCTCGTCGGTCTCTTCTCGCTTGAGGGTCAGTTCTTATCCTTGCCATTCCAGGCAGTTCACTGTACCCTGGCTGGCATCAGACCAAAAGCCGGCTCCAGCGCTTGGACCCAAGGGACTGCCAACTACTTTCAACGCTTGATCAGCCAGACGACGAAAGCCGAACAGTTGGAGGCTGCAGTCTGTCAAATGGACGGATCTTGTGTTCATCTTGAGCTGATGTTGCCCTGTGGTGAGACAGTCAACGACCTGTTGGTCAAGTACGGCATGGCCGAGTTTGTACCTGACCTCGAACCAGGTTTCTTTGTGCTCAGCAGAAATCTTATTTCAGGTGGTAAAACAATTTCAGAAGGAAAGACTTCCACAATTTCTCCGCTGAATCTCCAGATGAGTCCCACAGATCAGTCCAGTGGAGAGCTGGTAGAGGGCTTGCTGAAGCGACTAGAAACACCTGCGGTCCACGTGTCAACATCTTCAGCGGCTCCGAAACTCAAAGATTTGATGCGAAACCCTCTTGTAACAGACAAGATCCATGAGGTGATTGTCACAGATGCGACACATTTCTTTGGGTTCTATGTGCAGGTTGTGACCATTGAGAAAGCGACGATGCTGCAGTCACTGGAGGAGAGACTTAACGAAATCTATTGCGATTACAGAGGCTCCTTCCATCCATGTGTAGGTGACATTGTTGCGGCACGTTTTAGCGTTGACCAGAAATGGTATAGAGGTCTCGTCCGAGAAGTCAGGCCACCTGATTCTGCTCTTGTTATGTTTCTTGATTATGGCAATTGTGACAGCGTGAAAGTGAAATTCATCAGTCCGTTAGATGCTTCTCTCTTGACAATCCCTGTGTTTGCATATCGCTGTACTTTACTGGAACCGACCGGAGTTGTTTTCGTTCATCCGTGGAACCCAGATTTCTTGCTTCCATTGTCTGCAACGTTTCAAATGAAGGTCCTAAAAGAGAAGGAAAATGTTCACGTGGTTGATCTTTTCTCAAAGGATCATAACATCAGTTGGAAGGTTAAATTACTGCGTGATGGAGTTATCCAGTTGAAGCCGACTTCAACTGTTGATCTATCAAAGCCTCAGTCATTGTCCTCACCTAGTCCTATATCTTCTTCTCTAGGTGACAAAGTTGCGGGTTCAGTTGCAGGAAATCGTCCAAAATTTGAAGTCAGCTCGGCTGTTTGCGTTGTACACATCAACAGTGTGGCTGATTTCTACGTTCATGTGGAAGATGAGGCCCTGGATAAGGCATTCCGTGGCCTGATGCAGAGGCTGAAGGATGAATGCGACAAATGTGCACTGTCCTCTTACGTCCCAAATGGACCAGGAGAAGTTGTTGCTGCATTCTATGACCACATCTGGTATCGTGCTAAAGTTCTGCAAATCATGTCGCCAACTGCTTGTAGAATGGAGTTTGTGGATTTCGGAAATGTTGACGTTGTTGCTTGCAGTTGTCTACGACCTCTGCCTCTTGGCTGCCAGTTAGATGACCTCTCAGAGATGGCCGTCCCATGCTGCCTGTTCGATGTGTGCACAAGTCCTAAGGGAGGATCAGGTGATTGCCTGGATGCCGAATCCGCCAAGTGGTTCAGGAATTTGTGCCTCGAAAAGCAGTTCACCGTCAGTGGAATGTGCAACTTTGTCTCCAACAGATATGCGATTGACCTCAGATCGAAGGAAATGATCAGCACCGTCAGGGAATGTTACTTGAAAATGTCCAGTGATCAGAGAGTGCCACCGGTAGCGGAGAATGTGGCTACAGGGAAACCCTTGGCAGACAAGTGCCTTGTTCCACAGTTAGCCTGCAGTTCATCAGGTCACCAGGAACCAAGCACACCCTTAGCATCATTCACTCAACGACCCAGTGATAAGAGAGTTCATTTTGCGAATGATGTGAAATGTTATCCTAGAGCTCAGTCCAGTGTCAACCAGTTAAGACCAACAGGAAACATGCAATCAGGATTCAGATCACCTGCTAATAGCCAATCAGGATACAGATCAACCACTAATAACCAATCAGGACCCAGATCAACCACTAATAACCAATCAGGACCCAGATCAACAGGTAGTCACCAGTTTGGATTCAAACCAACTGGTAATCACCAATCAGGACACAGACCAACTGGTAGCAATTGGCCTGGCCAAGATTCACATATGATCAATGGAACAGCACCCAGATCAATTCAAAACAATCAGCCACAATTCGCTGAAAGCAAGCAGCCAGATTCAAAAGTTAGAGAAAACAATCACTCAGGTCCAAAAGTCACGGAAAGTCGTCAGGCTGGTCCAGTAATCACAGAAAAGAAGCACTCAGGCTCAGAAGTTTCAGAGTCTCAAGAGAATCTGTCTAATAAGCCTCTTACGCAGCAATCAACCACTGCTAAGGGTTTACTGCTGCCTCTTGGAACGGCAGTTACTGTGGAAGGGAGTGACCACTCGGCAGATGACAGGAGCTGTGTGGTGACCGAGAAGAGTAAGAATTTGCAGGCATCAGAGAGATCTGATGAAGTTGTCATGTCTAAAAGCAGTCCTTGTCAGCGGCTTCCTGTTGTGGATCAGTCAGTCTCTATTGTACACATAAACTCACCGTCTGACTTTTACATCCAGTTGTTTGATGATGAAAGCAAAGAGCAGATGGCCAAGTTCTTGGCTGAGTTCCACCAGAGTGCACTTGCACTGAATGCCACTCCATATTCAAATGGCAGAGTTGGTGACAGTGTGGCAGGTCTGTTTGACAACTGCTGGTTCCGAGCAGAAGTTGTTGAGCTGCTGCCAGGCAACAGAGCACGACTTTTCTTTGTGGACTACGGAAATATCTGCGTGGTTGAGTACAGAAACATTCGAAGTACAATGCCCAAGGCTCTTCTTAGTAGGCCGTGGTTAGCCGTCCATTGTGCCATCGAGGGTGTGGTTGGCAACGAGGCCAATGGAGAGTGGGGCAAAGATGCCATTGAATGGTTCAGGCAGAGGTTCGAGAATGAGCTTTGCATGGTGAAGGTGGTTAATCCTTTAGAAGAAAACCAGCCGTATATGGTTGACTTGATTGGCTCACAAGCAAAAGAGTCCATTAAAGAACAGATCATTTCCAATCAATTTGGTCAAACTGTTTCTCCTAAACAAGCCGAAAAGACTTCTCGTCTTTTGGTCAGTTCCATCCAAACTCAGTCATCAGATGGGGTTTGTTTGACAGATCTTAAAACTCCAAAGTCTCTTGAGAATCTGTCTGATAAGCTTCCTACGCAGAAATCGACCACTCTTGGAAAGGCAGTTGCTGTGGAAGGGAGTGACCGCACAGCAGACGACAGAAGTCATGCGACGACTGAGAAGAGTAAGAATTTGCAGGCATCAGAGAGATCTGATGAAGTTGTCATGTCTAAGAGCAGTCCTTGTCAGCAGCTTCCTGTTGTGGATCAGTCAGTCTCTATTGTACACATAAACTCACCGTCTGACTTTTACATCCAGTTGTTTGACGATGAAAGTAAAGAGCAGATGGCCAAGTTCTTGGCTGAGTTCCACCAGAGTGCACTTGCATTGAATGCCACTCCATATTCAAATGGCAGAGTGGGAGACAATGTGGCAGGTCTGTTTGACAACTGCTGGTTCCGAGCAGAAGTTGTTGAGCTGCTGCCAGGTGACAGAGCACGACTTTTCTTTGTGGACTATGGAAATGTCAGCTTGGTTGAGTACAGAAACATTCGAAGTACAATGCCCAAGGCTCTTCTTAGTAGGCCGTGGTTAGCCGTCCATTGTGCCATCGAGGGTGTGATGGGCAATGAGGCCAATGGAGAGTACGGCAAAGAAGCCATTGCATGGTTCAGGCAGAGGTTTGAGAATGAGATTTGCACGGTGAAGGTGGTGAATCCTTTAGAAGGAAAGCAACCGTGTATGGTTGACTTGATTGGCTCGCAAGCAAAAGAGTCCATTAAAGAACAGATCATTTCCAATCGATTTGGTCAACCTGTTTCTAATAAACAAGCCGAAAAGACTTCTTGTGTTTTGGTCAATTCGATCCAAACTCAGTCATCAGTTGGAGTTTGTTTGACTGATCTGAAAACTCCAGAGTCTCATGAGAATCTGTGTGATAAGCTTCTTTTGCAGCAGTCGGTCACTACTGAGGGTCCACTGCCACCTCTTGGAAAGACAGTTGCTGTGGACGGGAGTGACCGCACAGCAGATGACAGGACTGAGAAGAGTAAGCATTTGCAGAGATCGGAGAGACCTGATGAGGTTATTGCATCTAAGTATAGTCCTTGTCAGCGGCTTCCCGTTGTTGATAAGTCGGTTTGTATTGTACACGTAAACTCACCATCCGATTTTTATGTCCAGTTGTTTGACGATGAAAGCAAAGAGCAGATGTCCAAGTTCTTGGCTGAGTTCCACCAGAGTGCACTTTCGCTGAATACCACTCCATATTCAAATGGCAGAGTGGGTGACAGTGTGGCAGGTCTGTTTGACAACTGCTGGTTCCGAGCAGAAGTTGTTGAGCTGCTGCCAGGCAACAGAGCACGACTTTTCTTTGTGGACTACGGAAATGTCAGTGTGATTGAGTACAGAAACATTCGAAGTACAATGCCCAAGGCTCTTCTTAGTAGGCCGTTGTTGGCCATCCATTGTGCCATTGAGGGTGTGGTTGGCAACGAGGCCAATGGAGAGTGGTGCAAAGATGCCATTGCATGGTTCAGGCAGAGGTTTGAGAATGAGATTTGCACGGTGAAGGCAGTGATTCCTTCCGAGGGGAACCAGCCATGTGCGGTTGACTTGATTGGCTCGCAAGCAAAAGAGTCAGTTAAAGAACAGATCATTTCCAATCGATTTGGTCAAACTGTTTCTCCTAAACAAGCCGAAAAGACGTCTCGTTTTTTGGTCAGTTCCATCCAAACTCAGTCATCAGATGGGGTTTGTCTGACTGATCTTAAAACTCCAAAGTCTCCTGAGAATCTGTCTGATAAGCTTCCAATGCAGAAATCGGCCTATACTGAGGGTCCACTGCTGCCTTTTGGAAAGGCAGTTGCTGTGGAAGGGAGTGACCGCACAGCAGATGACAGAAGTCATGCGACGACTGAGAAGAGTAAGCATTTGCAGGCATCGGTGAGATCTGATGAAGTTGTCATGTCTAAGAGCAGTCCTTGTCAGCGGCCTCCTGTTGTGGATCAGTCAGTCTCTATTGTACACATAAACTCACCGTCTGACTTTTACATCCAGTTGTTTGACGATGAAAGTAAAGAGCAGATGGCCAAGTTCTTGGCTGAGTTCCACCAGAGTGCACTTGCACTGAATGCCACTCCATATTCAAATGGCAGAGTTGGAGACAGTGTGGCAGGTCTGTTTGACAACTGCTGGTTCCGAGCAGAAGTTGTTGAGCTGCTGCCAGGTGACAGAGCACGACTTTTCTTTGTGGACTACGGAAATGTCAGTGTGATTGAGTACAGAAACATTCGAAGTACAATGCCCAAGGCTCTTCTTAGTAGGCCGTTGTTGGCCATCCATTGTGCCATCGAGGGTGTGATGGGCAATGAGGCCAATGGAGAGTACGGCAAAGATGCCATTGCATGGTTCAGGCAGAGGTTTGAGAATGAGATTTGCACAGTGAAGGCAGTGATTCCTTCCGAGGGGAACCAGCCATGTGCGATTGACTTGATTGGCTCGCAAGCAAAAGAGTCCATTAAAGAACAGATCATTTCCAATCGATTTGGTCAAACTGTTTCTCCTAAGCATGCAGAAAAGACCATCACACTAGACACGGAAATCAACTCAACATTAGCAATAAAAGCAAGCAATACTGATGAAAAGATCTTGGGAAAAGTGGTTAAGGTGAATGATGATGTGGCTGACTTGCCTCAAAGGGAAATCTTAAGTCCCCCACCCTTGCCTTCTTATGCAAACGTTAAAGTGATCCATGCAAATAATCCATTGGAGTTCTTTGTCCAGTCAGCAGATGAAACAGTGCAGCTGTCCATTGCTCAGCTGTGTATGGAACTGACTACTCACTGCTGCGACTCGACTCATGGCTCATACCGGCCGTCTGCTGTCGGCGAGTACGTGGCTGGATGTTTTGAGGGAATGTGGTTCAGGGCGAAGGTGCTGACAATTCTGCCACAAGACCAATTCGAATTATTCTTTGTGGATTTTGGCAATGTTGATATTATTGGTGCTAGTAACATTCGTTCATTACCTGCCAAGTTTTTTGACATAATGCCTAAACAGGCCATTAGCTGTGGCCTCTTGCGATTGGCCGGAACAGATGTTGGAGAGAAATGGTCTCATGATTCATGTGCATGGTTCAAAGCTTACTGTGAGAATTTTGATTTCCATGTGCAAGCTGTCGTGCTTGATGAATGCGGCAAGTGCCTGATAGACATGGTCAGAAAAGGCGATCAGCACAGCATTAGAGAACAGCTGTTATCGAGCCATCAAGCCGTAGATGTAACAAGTCAGGCTAAATTGCTATGTGACTCTGATCACAATCGTAACAAGGAAACGAGTACTCTTACTACTAGTCTGTCACATGCCACTGTTATACCTGAGCAAGGAGAGACGCAACGTACAACTGCATCAAAACCAATACGTGATACAAATACAAGAGACTTGCGTTCTGTTGCACAGGAATCGTCTCAAAACCTGGTCACATCAGTCACAGATCAACCCACTTCAGCTGCCAATCTTGTCTCATCAGCTAACAATCGGCCTACAGCAAGTACTGATCCGATCAAAGCACCTTTCAACAATAGTGAATCGTCTGTTGATACCTCCAAAATGGCTGCTGTTAAACCCGGATCATGTACAATTAATTGTGGTGACGTCGTAACAATAGTTCATGTCAATTCTCCCTCCGATTTTTATGTACAGTTGCAGACAGACTCGCTTCGGCGCGAATTAGTTGAGCTGCTGAAGAAGCTGAACGAGTGGTGTACCTCCTCTGCCTCGGGAGCTAAGCCCTACCGTCCAACGGGTGTTGGAGAGATCGTTGCTGCTAACTTTGAGGGCATCTGGTATCGAGCTGAAGTCTTAGACATTTGCAACGATTCAAAGTTCAAGCTGCGGTTCATTGACTACGGAAATGTTGATGTGACTGATTTTGGTGACATCCGCTGTCTTCCTGTGGCGCTGATCAATGCATTGCCTAGACAGGCCATCCCTTGTGCCATCAGCGGTGTGATGCCTGTCGAACCAAATGGTTGCTGGAGTCCAGAGGCGCTCAGTTGGTTTCGAGAGAACACTGAGAATGTGTCGTCTTTTGTTGTTAGGTCGTCTAGTCTTACACACGAGGGAAAGTATTCGATTGATGTTCATACAGTACTTCCAAATGGAAATCAGGAACTCAGTTTGTGTGAGATGCTGATCTCTCTGAAGTTTGGCAGAAGCTCTGAAACATCTGCTTCAAGGAACAGTCAGTCAAATTTGATCTCAAATATTAAGTCAAATGAACATTCAGTTGTTGCTCAATCATGTACACAGTCAGTTGCTCAGTCGAATGACCAGTCAGTTGTTGCTCAGTCAAGGACACAGTCAACTGCTCAGTCGAGTGACCAGTCAGGTTGTCTGTCAATCATCACTCAATCAAATGCTCGATCAAGTGGTCAGTCAAGTCGCCAGTTAAGTGATGAAACTGTGCCAAAGGACAGTGTCGATGATCGAATCCAGCGGGAAACGGGATGTAGTCGATCCGTTTTCAAGATGAGTGATTTGCCAGAGCTGCGACTGTCGTCAGATGTGACTGTGGAGGTGACTCTTCCAACGAACCCTGGGTCGTTCTGGTGTCAAGACTTAATCCAAAGTTGGTTCTTTTTGATTCTTCTGAGTTAAAACTAGCTGTTCAGAATTGTCTCGTTTTGTATATCTTCATCATCTGTGATTTACAGGTTAACAGTTATTATGTTGCATCTGTATGAATGTTCCTTCTGTTTGCATTTCTTATGTGTCATTTTCCTGAGTTCACATTTCTTGTATGTTCTTGATAGCACTTATTCCAAAGTTCACATTTCTTATGTGTCCAAAATTGAGTGAACCTTGAGTTAACATATCGTTTGTATTCTCATCATTTGTGATTAAATTAATTGTCCTCTGTAATGGTTATCCTTGTCTTGACCCCTATTTTTTCTCAATGGTCTGCATTCTGCTTGTTTTGAGAACCTATCATATAATTATGTTGGTATTTGGTATATATGGAGTTCTACATTATATCGTGTTCTGCTTTGTAGTGGCTGATATGATTAAGCGCTTCCAGTTTCAAGAATCTCCACCTCTTGCGTCTGCTAGTTCAAGTCATCCTAAGGCCGAGAAGAATGAAGTTTGTCTTGGATTTCACGATAGTAAGTCTCATTTGAGCTGTTAGGCTGCAACTTTAATTCAAACAAAAACGAAGCTGATTCCATGGTGTTACGAGGTCCAAGCAAAATGACTCTGTAGAGATGTTTGGGAAAACTATGGCTGCTAGGTTTAATTAACACTAATCGAAAAAATAGATATACATGTACTTCTGTGGGACCTTTAAAGTGAAACCAAATCAGTGTCTTGCTTGCACAGCATTCATATTTAGGTGTTAGTTATGGTGGTGCAGTGTAGTGGTTAGTGTGCTGGATTGTTAATCGAGAGGTTGGGGGGTTCAAATCCCCGCCAAGGCAGAAATTTGATTTGAGATTTCTGCTCCACCTGCATCCTACCCAACTCATCTATTATCTCAACTCATCTAGCCAACTCGTATGAGTACACTGACCGTACACTGTTGGTAGGAAGATGAGATGGCAAGGTAGAGGAGTGGCCAACCACCCTCAAATGCCAAGGCTTAGAAAATGAAGTCAATGTAGGACGTGATGGGCACCTTGCATGGCTGCCGAATAAAGTTAAATTCGACAACTGTAATAAATTGTGATCATCCGTTCATACTGATTTGTTAAATGAAAGATATTAAACCAAGATTATTATTATTAACACTTCATGCCCATGGCTGCTTCAGGGGTACGTTAAGGGATTGCTAGTCTTCTGTTATATGAGGTTTTACATAATATTCAGTGTGTAAAGAGATGGTGTGGCTGCCAGGGCTGTTAATAGTTTTCAGTGAAGCTCACAGTGTGCTTTAAGTTTTGGCTGATCAGGTGATAGATTGTGTGGGATATGATCTATTAAACCATGGGTTGTTAAATATGGCTACTGAAGCACAAAATCATTGCCAACATTATTGACAACTCAGTAGCGTTGGACTGTGATCATACATTTCCACTGGTCTGCACTGGTCTGTCTTTCTGTCGTAGAATATGGTGAGTGGTATCGTGTTGTGGTGAAGGACGTTCTGGAAGATCGTTTGACTGTGAGATTTATGGACTATGGAGATGAGGCAACGTTGCCTTTTCATCACGTTCGGCCTTTACCAGCAGAACTCATAAATTTTCCGCCTCTGGCTTTTCACTGCTCGCTAACAGGTAGGTAACCATGTATCTGTTGTAGATGCAACTGAAAAAGCTCTTTGAATAATTGATTTTCTTGTTAATGCTTTAACGATGAGAGTGTACTAAAAGTGACTGGGAAATGATGCAGCTTATCGTTAAAGTGTTAACCCTTTATAGGCTAGTGGCAACCTATTTGCCACTACATGCGGTATACTAAACAGCTAATGTTCAGCAATTTGCCGCTAGCCTAATGCGTGTGGATTCACTAGATGTCACCACCAGATACTGTTTGACACAAAAATATCAAAGCAGGGTACCAGATTACAGTTATTTGATTTTCGTGCAAAGTTGTTCCGTCGACTTGTTGCAAACTACTCCTCTAAGGTTCGTCGTTCCGGTGCTCGAGTGGCCTTCGTGCAGAGACGACGTCACAAATCGAGCAAGAAACCTGCAGGAATTCCTGATACTATCCGCACAGAATCTGTTGGAATTCACATGCCAGCTCCATTAGACAAATTCAAGCGATGCCGTCTATGCAGCACCAAGAAACACAACAAACGTTCTCGTATCCAGTGTTCGCAATGTAAAGTGCCGCTTTGTGTGGTCCCATGTTTCAGTAAATTTCACCAGTGACAGTCGTGCTGAACAATAAAACTCATCTTCATCCAGTGCTACTGAATTTTTAATTAAAATTTGTTTTCAAACTTCACATATAATTTTTTACATAATGAAGACTTCAGCGATGTCTAGTGGGGTATGAACAGCTAGTGGCAAGTATGTTGCCACGCCATGTGTAGCCCAAACAGCTAGTGGCAAGTATGTTGCCACGTCATGTGTAGGCCAAACAGGTAGTGGCATATATATTGCCACCACTGGTGGCTGCCACTAGCCGTTTGGGCCCACCACTTACTTTTTTACTGATTTCAATTCAACAATGTTATACGCTTGATTACTTTCTCTTACCTATACATAATATGTATTTATATTAACTGTGCCGGCCCTGGGCGCTTATAGCCGTTAAAGGGTTAAGATCTTAATTTATCAGATTTTTGCTCCACTCTAGACGTGTTCATGCTAATTCAATGTAAATGTTGATGATGTAGTCCGTTTCAAATGCACAATGACAGCTAGTGGCATTCCTTATCAAGCAGCGGTTTCTAACTACCAGTACTTCTACTTGAATTTCAGTAAACATCTACTATTACCATATACATATACTATGCTGTCAATTAATGGTGTTATTCATTGAATGATACTGTGAAGAATGATACCATCTGGAGACGGTTGCCAAGTAGGGAATTGTACTATGCACGAATGGTGTCATCCATGGAATTATCTGGAAATGTATCATGCTGGGAATACTATTATCTAAGGATTACTATCGTCTCCTACTGGTGTAGTTTGTGCCTAATCCTGAAATATGACAACTCTGGGTTTTGTAATGCTGAATTCGTCACAACAGAACTTGAAGTTTACTCACTGAGTTGAATTGATTTGATTTTTGTTAGGTGTCATTGCAGTTGGCAGTGGTTGGACAGAGCAAGCGAAATCAGTCTTTCATTCTCTCGTCACCTCCCAGATCCTGACGGCATCAATTCAGAGTCACGATTCCAAGACAGATGATTACAAAGTCATTTTGAAAGTCCAGTCATCGGGGCAGTTGGTTGGCGATGAACTGGTTATGGCTGGTCTGGCCAAGCGTGTCTGAAGAGGACGGTTCAGATTTTGATATTGCGTTTTTAGGATACTTGCTGTGATGCAAAGTGGTGTATTCTGTTTCAAGTGATTTTCTTTGGTGGTTCAAGTAACAAGCATGTTTCTGTTTTATAACTTTTCTGTGTTGAAAAAAAACAAGTGATCAGGTGATACTGCATAATATGTTCTTTGCAGAACATTTGTGTGCTCTTTTTTATTTGCTGAGGTAGTTGTTTGTCTTTGTTTTTCAAGTTTCGCAGTTGTGTTGCGTTAGGTATTATGTTCAATCAACTTCTGAGTTCAAGACAGTAGTTAAGTTTTGTTTTCAACGTTCCACTGTTGTATGTGTTGCGTTGGGGAACGTTTGAATGTTGATCTGGTAATGAAGTGGACAATTGTTAGTGCTGCAATATTTCTAATGCCAGTTCAGTATTTTGCTTGACTAGGGTGGTTTTGCGTCTTCCCATTCTTCCTCCCCTTGCGTAAATTACACTTAAGAACTCTACATTACTTTATGCTGAAGGTTTTGTTTTGGGTTCAGTAATCTTTTGCTCTTTTCTCATAAGGAATTTTAAAAAGCAGTGTTCGATAGTGGAGTTAGTTTGTGATTGATGCCAGCGGCTTTGTATACGTTTATTCATCCTTAGCTTTATAAAGTGTGATTTCTCAACTGTGATAGTTCGTGGATCAGTTTTCTCTTAATTTTGTTGTTTTGCCCAGTGTGGTTACTAAATTTGCTCCTTGATGACACATTTGTCCATTTTGGAGAAGAGTTTCTTCATGATGCTCAAACATTTACTAAAATCTGTTGCTTCAGGAAATACATGCTAAGATTTGCAATTATGGTCTAGGGGATTGATGGGTAATTTTATGTCTCGGTTCAACAGATTCTAAAATGTATTGTACAAAGACTCGGTACATACATACACACACATACATATACACTGGAGTAATTACCAAGTACATAATGAAATCAGGTGTTTACTTTATCTGATGTGCTCTGAACAACTGTTTTGCAAACAATTTGAAGGCTGATATTTTTGTTTCATCATAAAAGATTTTGTAGACCTGTGCATATAGCAATTTTAAAGGAAGTTTGCCTCACATGCACTGTTTATAAGCTCTGTAAAGCGACTGTCTAAAATATTGGTTTCTGACAAGAGTTCTCGTGCCTTATTTTACAACGGAATCATTTTAGTTAAATTGAGATTTATTCAAGATTTTATAGTTTTGTTGTTGGAGGCTAATTTTAGAGACAAAAGGACCAAGATATGACAGTTTAGTCAGATGAGTTTTGTTTTTATCGAAATGTGCAAGAAATTACTTAACTGGTTAAGGTAGTGATATTTTCAGCTATGCAGGTAATTCTCCATTCAGTTTCTGGGAACAGAGGTGCAGTGTGAGCTTCTTAAAGTTTGCTTCTGATGAGATCGGTTTTTTCTGAGTTTTAACTTGTGTTCTTGAAAACAGCATTTAGTTTAAGCAGTATTTCTTGTGCATCTGTGATCTGTGAAATGATTCATTGGTGGTTGCTCTGGAAGATCTTTTCAAATAAGAAAAGTTGTTTACAGAAACTGTACAAAATCTTGGTTAATTGATATTTTTATATTTAATTTTATTATATTTCTTTTGCAGTTTGTGTAAGTAGATGAGCATTTACACACTTGCAATGTGAAGCAGAGCACATCACAAAACTCGGACCCCCTAAAGTACGTCACACTTTCGAACATAGAAATAATAATACTTCTGAAAGCAAGGCTAATACATAAACAAGGCTTCGCAACAGCATTATTACTAGCGCTCCTAGCGAGAGGAATCGTGAAAAACACATTCAGGAGATATGCATTTCATGCTATTTTGACATAAAACTAATTAAAATGTTTCAGAAAATTTTTGAAAATTATTTTTAAAGCTATGAAATTCTACTAAAAAAATAAAAAATAAATTATAAATAAAATTAAAAAATAAATGTGTGACGTCACACATGGCCTGACCCCCTCTCACACTTTCAGGAGCGTGACGTACTTTATGGATGGCCCCTAGATGAGCATTTACACACTTGCAACGTGAAGCAGAGCACATGCTCCAGCACTGGTGAAACACCCTGGCCCTTGTTACCCTACTCTTTGGAATTTGGATGCAGAATGCCTGCTTGCATCAGTATTATCATTGCAGCAGGAAGTGATTCCACGCTGGACAATGCCTAGGGAGGAGACCTGGAAACTTCTGAGCACAATACAATAATACAACTGCTTTTAATATTGTCTTCCTTCAAAATTCAGAATTGCTCATGGGATCATGCAACAGAGAGAGCACTGATCAGTCGTGTGAAGCACTTGTTCAAGGTCACTACACAGTAAGCAGCAGCATGGAGGCTCAAACCCTTACTCTCCAGTCTCCACATTACAAGCCAAGCACTCCAATCAATTAGCTACTGTGCCTCACATTACTTGGAAATAAAATTCTAGGTACTACATTATGCAACTTCCATTAAGCATGATCACCACTATTACTGTAAAAACGCCTACAGTGAGTTTTGGGGCAACAAAAGAGAACATACAAATTAGTATTGATTGTCAATCCATGATTTACCAGAGTTAATGTGTTTAACCAAATTTTATGTATTTGGTTTTGGTATATGATATTAGTGTTGCTGCCCTTTCATTTAAAGACCCTGTTTGTGTAAACTGGCTTTTTAAATGAATGGGGCGTTGTATGTAGCCATTTCAGTCCCCCCACTCATTCAGTTAATCAGAAACTTCTCTTGTCAGATAAGTCAGTGATCTACTATTACTTTCGTTAGTGTTAGCTATTTCAAATTTTGCACAAGAGTCGGATTTACAAGTTTAAGAAATTATTGCCTTCAGTAAATCAATATTTGCCATCCTTCTCTTTAATTGAAATTAAATAAACAGATTTTGTTTAAAATATGACAAAGCAAATAACTAATACATTGGGAATTTTAAGTTCTACTTTGTTCACATTTCAAATGTAGTCAACCCAAATGGTACATAAAATAAAAATGTTTTAAAAATACAGTAGGCCATCTATTTGAAAACATGAGACTGATAAATATTTCACACCGAGGAAATAACTGTCACACATTAATATACATCACCCTTGTTATAAAACTGCTCATATATTTACAATAAATTCAAACAGTTCCTTCTAACTCTGCAGCCACAACTTTGAGGCTCAACATCATCAGCTTTAATAGATGTTTATTCTTACAACTTAAAAGGAAAATCTTACAGAATGACGCAGCTACACAACTGGTTGGTTGGGTGACTCGGTCACATGGAAATACACATGTAAACCTATATTCTGTAACATGTTACATTAAGCCACAGATAAGTTGCAGTCCGCATAATCTTGATTATGGTTTATGAGATTCTGATTTATGTTACAAGCATAAACAAAAAAGAAACAAACGGGCAACAGTCCATAGAAAATTAGACATTTGTTTATTTACAGATGTGGTAATTAATGCATGTTCATAAACAGTTGCTTAAGATTGTTTAGAATCTTGTGTCATATTGAAACAGTCCTTCCACTAAGTAGCGGATGATGTGACGCTTCTCACGAATTATGTGATTCAGATCCTGTCGAATCTTCTGGATGTTTGCTGGATCAACAGAACCTGGAACAAAAATTCAAACTCAATAAACATCATACGTGATTCACCATCTCATTTACAGTATAAAATGCTTAACACCAAATGCAAGGGACTGATGAGAACAGTACAAAATGCTGGTTGGGGTTGTTCATATAGGACATAAGTACTAACTGAATTTTGTGTTAAACTTTAAGTCCAGTTTTTAAATTTGGAATATAAGCATTTACTGTAAATATCAATGGAATATAAGCATTCACTGAACATAGCTGTCATATCATAACAACGCATGTTATGAGAAACTACAAGTGGAACAAGGGCATTTAGAATATTAGAGAAACACATAATGCAGTATTGTGTGTTACACATAAATTGCACTCACGGATGTTTTGCACATGGACCATGTAGAAGGCTGTCCAAATGGCTCCAGAGAAGATGTGGCTTGGCTGAGGAAATTCATGCGATACATGAAGCAGTTTCCCGATGAAATAGAATGCGTGACGATAGATGTCTTGAAACCAGTTTCCAAGAGTCACGCAGCGACTGTTTGGCAGGATGCACAAACCTAAACACGTGCAAAAACAGGAAAATAAATCTCCACTGCTTGGAAGAAATATTCAAACTCAAATATTCCATCATTCTAACAGTTTGCATTGCTGTCAAGTTGTGATCTGAGCAGATCAAAATATGGAATCAAGTCATAATGTTTTGTGCCATGAGGTTCTAATTAGGGAATGTAATCCCGGAGCATTTTGCCAATCCCGGGATTACGGGATTAGAAATGAATCAATCCCGGGATTTGACGTTTGCAAGGAAAAATTCGTCTTCACTAGAATAAATATAGGCCCCTATATTTAATGCTATAACGCAGTTGTGTACTGAAGACAATGATTTTTATAACGTTGTGGCTTTGTATTGTTAACTTGTTACTTAAAATAAAAAGTTAAAAGTTCAATGTCGATGTATTGTTAAACATTAGGACTATTTGCATTAGGCCTATTTTCGTCATCTGCTTCCACCTACACAATCTGGATTTCGTCGCCATCACTCCACTGAAACCGCAGTTATTAAAGTTTACAATGACATTGTCCTGGCCCTTGACTCTGGATTCACCACAGCTCTACTACTACTCGATTTCTCTGCCGCTTTCGATTGTGTGGACCATACCATTCTCCTCAAAATCCTGCAAGTACAATTCGGTATCACCGCCTTAGCTCTTCAATGGATTGCCTCATTTCTTTCCTCAAGGACTCACAGTATTAAACTTGGTGGCTGCTCATCCAAAATCTTCTCTATCCTCTTTGGTGTTCCCCAAGGCTCCATCCTTGGCCCACTTCTCTTTATACTGTACACCTCTAACATTGTCAACATCGCATCACAACATGGCCTTATGATCCACTTATATGCTGACGACACCCAGCTATACATAAAACTCTCTGGCAAACACTTTGATAACATCAAAATAACAATTGCGGCATGCGTTCGTGACATTCAAACCTGGTGCGCATCTATGCGTCTGAAGCTAAATGCCACCAAAACAGAACTCATTTGGTTCGATCGTCGAAGCTGACCGGACGATGATAAACAAATAAAATCTCTTGATCTCGAGTCTAACTGCACCATTCTACCATCTGATGTCGTTCGTGACCTCGGTGTTCTGCTAGACAGCAGCCTAAACATGACTCAACACATCTCTTCCGTCGCCAAAGCATGCTATTTCCACCTTCGCCGAATCCGACAAGTGAAACGCTGCCTTGACGAAACCTGCCTTCGTATCCTGATCCAAGCTCTCGTCATCTCTCGCCTCGACTACTGCAACTCTGTCCTATCCGGTCTTCCTTCATCAACACTGCAACCCTTATCCTCAGTTCTACACACCGCCGCTCGCCTAATAAAAGATCTTGGTCCAAGAGATCACATCACGCCTACACTGCAACAACTTCACTGGCTTCCCATCCGCGCCCGTATCACCTTCAAAATCTGCCTCCTCATGTACCACATTCACTCTGGAACCTCTCCCTCATACATGGCATCCATGGTCACGCCATGTTCAGTTTTCAATACTAGAGGACTCCGATCATCGTCGACGAGAGGGGATTTCACCGTATTTCGCACAAACCAGAAGTTTGGAAACCGTGCTTTCTCTGTCTCAGGACCCTTTAGAATGGAACAGTCTTCCAACTTCAGTTCGACAGTGCATATCTGTTGCACAGTTTAAAACAAAATTAAAAACTTATCTGTTTACCTTGCACTATGACTAAGAATGTAGCGAAACGCGCTCTCGTTAAGACTTGTCTTGTTAAAGCGCGCTATAAATTTTCATTTGTATTGTATTGTATTGTATTTACGATAAAATGATCACAAGAAACGTAAAAGTGTCAATGGTAGAATGTCCGAGCCTTGAGCTTATCTTATACCATAGAACACCTACCGCCGAAAATGCACGTTCAGCCCTCAACTGACGTTTATTATTTATGAAATCTATTAAATATATTAAACTAAATTAGTTTTTTAAGCTATTCTATGACTGACATCGTCGTAGACGTAGTATAGTAGGCCTAGTAGGTCAAATAACAGTAATCCAATACACCTGGTCTTCTTCGACTGCGAATTGAGCTGATTAGGTAGTGACACTTGGCAGCAGCAGGGATGTGTTGATACTTAATAGTTGATAGTGATACCACGATCCGAAATCAGGTCGAGAATACCAGATGACCACCGCACTGACCGACCACAACGCGAGGAACCCAGGCAGTAGCAGGCTAGCGTAGCAGCAGCAGCAGCACGGCAGCAGGGTGCACCACTGCAGCACGTGCCCTGCTATTAATTAAGGCAGCAAGGGACGGTCCGTCTGCACTCTGTAGTCTTACTAGGGCCTCTGCTTAATTATCTGTCGTATTAGCGTCTATCGCCCAAGGAAGAATTAGGCTGTGCATCATGTAATTTTAACCAAAAAATCAGATTTTTGTAATTCCGTAATCCCGGGATTCGAAGTTCGTCAATCCCGGGATTACGGGATTTGAAAAGGTTCCGGGATCCTGGGATTACATTCCCTAGTTCTAATGTACAGAGTCATTGTCTGTGATTGGTCATTCTACACTCTTACAGTAAGTGTTGCCAAAATGCTCTGAGAAATTGTGTTGTAACTAAAAACAGTAACCGATGATTACAACAAATAATTAGATGACTATTACCAGTTAATGAAACAGAGTAACTGATGATTACAACAATTAGATTACTCTATTATCAGTTGATTAAACCCAGTAACTGATGATTACAACACGTAATTAGATGACTATTACCAGTTAATTAAACACAGTAACTGATGATTACAACAATTAGATTACTCTATTATCAGTTGATTAAACACAGTAACTGATGATTACAACACGTAATTCGATTACCCTATTATCAGTTGATTAGAGCCTCATTATTACTATGTGCCTTTATCAGCATCAGTCAGTCAGCCAGGTCACTAGTCAGTCGATCAGTAATTAGTTTGCTGCTGTCCTCACTCCACAAAACACCTGTCGACAGCCAACAACCATCCACACATAACGTCATCAGTCAGTTGGAGTCCCATACCTTGATAGAATTCCACATCGACCTGGCAGAAGACGAGAGCGACGAGTGGTAGAAACTCATTCAGAGTTACACACAAATTCTGCTGAAAGTTGAGCACAAGGAAGTATCGCAGAATGTAGCACTTGAAGCCATTGCGCCAACCGTAGCGCCTATGCCACTCTGTCTGAAACTCTAAACAATTAAAACAATGTAATTAAAGGTTCCGACAGGGATTTCAATTAATTTATGACTTTAATACAGCTTCCTTCTTACTCAAAGACAAAACACACTGGTCAGTTGATGGCTGGATACCATGACTATCTCCACGGACACTCAAAGCTGCACCTTATGCATGACAAGCGTTCAACTGGTCAGGTAAGTCAACTGGTTAGATACAATGAACAGTTTGCAATTATTATAATTAAGGAGTTTTTATATATCACCCCTTCTACTCAGGAGAGCTCCCAGTCCAACCACAGCTAAATAAGACAGTCTTTAAGTAAGTAAAGAACATAGTGGTATGAACTCTAGGCACTAGGTGGAATGCAACAGGGAGCCCATTCCAGGTCCTAGGGCCAGCAACTGAAATCAGTAACTGCTTAACAGTAGTGCATTCAGCTTAACAGTTCAGCCAGTGGCCAGCGGGGGGCAGAGGGGGCACTCCCTGGGCGCAGCACTAAGGGGGTGCAAAATTAGCTTTCAGTGGCACACAGTACTATGACAAGAATGATTAAATGTCAACAAGAAAATTTAAAGGGGGCGCAGTCATCAACCCTTGCCCCTGGGCGCTCAAACCCTTCGTTACGCCACTGAGTTCAGCTTCATCAGCCAATCGGATGATTGATGGCAAGGTTCACTATAAAATGAGCAAACGTTGACATGCAGACTGACAGAATACCAAAAATAACTGACAGAATGAAATAAAATAAAATCTCCTGATGATTTAAAGTAGAAACAAACAAAATTCTAAAAAAAGTTTCTTACACAGAACAAATTAAAAACAATAGTCGGAGACAGTAATCAACAGCAGAAAACGCCAAAATATACCAAATAAATGAATTTCACAGAAGACTTTTGCACATCGCATAATAAACTCACGTGGTTCCTGGTGACTCATAATTCGGTGAAAGGTCCCCAGATTTGGAAATATTTTGTCTTTTGGAACCGCATTGACTTTGGGAAGAAATCTTGCCATGGAAGGAAGAACCTAAACATTCACCAGATGCAAACTGTAGCCTATTTAAAAGAAAAACAAACAAAATAGATGACAACAGTAACTATCACAATTCTCAACATCCCAATACTAAACAGCTGCAGAACGTGAAAACAGGCGAGTCTCAGATAAGATGTATGCACAAGCAACTGGCATTACAAAGCACCCTAGAAGTAGCTAACAACTTATGATATTAAATTATTATTACCACAATTACAGTTGCAAGTGAAACAGACAACTTGAACAAAAGTTGAGTCTGATGCATGTCTGCGAAGTATCTAATCATATACACAGGTTTTTTATGTATGTAGATGTGCTGGACATGGCCATATGACCAATTTATAAAGGTGTATGTGAACTAATTGTTAAGCGTTTAGTCTTAGGCCTTAGTTGCGCTGTCGGCTCGTGGGCGCTTGGCCTAAAGTAGCCTAAACTTTGGCTGACGATAGATTCTCTACACGTGCAGTTAGCGCGCCAAACTTAGAAACTGCTGATGACAGTGAATTTGAACAATACAGTGTAGTAGTTGGTTTAATGCAGTAGAGAGCTGTATGTTAGAAGTTACCGTTGAGTGGTAATTGATAAGAACTTTGATATTAAGTGTACGTTTGAAATAACTGTGTTTGAAGAAAGGAGAAACATTCAAAGAACTGTGTCAATTTAATTCTTAAACAGTTAGAAGACGTTGAGCAATTTATATGTAGAGATAAGGAAAGTTCTTGAGGTAGGTCACAACTAAGAAAGAAAAGAGTTGGTGACATATTTGGTGGCAGCAGCGAAACAACGTCTGGGATTCGAAACAACGTCTGGGATTCGAAACAACGTCTGGGATTCGAAACAACGTCGACTGGTGAATACGCATTCAAATCATTGGTAAATCTACGACAACGAAAGCCTCAACGACAAAGGTATAAAAGTTGGTTGTTATCAAACAAAGAACAATCCCCAATACTTCAAACACAAAAGAAAACTCGTGTTTTCCAGAAAGGACAACACTGAAGTAAAGAAGTAAGATGGAGAAATTAAGTGTCAAAAAACAAGCAGAACTGAAGAAGATGTCTTCTGAAAGATTAAAACAGCGCTTGTTGAAGGCTGGTTTTGAAGAAGAGAAACTGAAAGATATGTCACGTGAGGACATGTTAGAAGCGCTAGCTGAAGTCTGGCTTAAGGAAGAAGCAGAAGAAGAAGGTGCTGTCGGCGGTGTTGTGGAAAAGGTTATTGAAAAACCGCCTGGACTTATGTCTATGGAGATGATGATGCAGTGGATGATGATGAAAGAAAGAAAGAGAGGAGAAACGAAGACAAGAAGAGAAAGAAAGAGAGGAGATACGAAGACAAGAAGAGAAAGAGAAAGAGGAGAAACGGAGACAAGAAGAGAAAGAAATGCGACAGGAAGAATTACGTCTTCAGAGAAAAAGGAAGAGAAGGCAGAACGTCTTCAGAGAGAAAAGGAAGAGAAAGCAGAACGTCTTCAGAGAGAAAAAGAGAAAGCAGAAAATGCACGACAGGAAGAATTACGTCTTCAAAGAGAGAAAGAAGAATTGCAAAGGCAGCAATTTGAAATTCAATTAGAGCAATTGAGAAAAGATAGAAGATGCTGAAAGGAGAAGATTAGAGCAGATGATTGAATTTGAAAAGGCGCGGAAAAGTGACGAAGAGATACGTCAGCAACAGATTGAAGAGAAGAGACTACGTGAAGAAGAAAAGGAAAAAGTGCGAATTTCAGAGTTGGAGCGAGCAGAACAGGTTAGACAAGAAGAACTGAAATTACAGAAAGAAAGCATGGAGAAGGCGGAAGAGGAAAGACAAGAACGTTTAAAGTTGGAACAACAAAAAATAGCATTAAAAGAAGCACAACTCAAAGAGGAGAAGCGAAATAGAGAAGCTCAAGAGCAAAGAAGAGAAGAAGAACGAGAAGAACAGAAAAGGAAACAGGAAGAAAGTGAAACGATGGTTTCGAAAATAAAGAAAATTGGTGATGCCATGAAACACGTGTTACCTAAAATGCCAAACGATATGATGGAGGTGCCATTATATTTCGAAACGGTTGAGAATGCGTTTCGTAGTTTCAACGTGCAAGAACAATTCTGGGTGAAGTTACTATTGCCATTGATGACTCCGAAAGCTAGAACTGTTCTAAACAGATTGTCATTCGATGATTTAGACGATTATCAAGTCGTGAAACAGCACTTGTTAAAAGAATTCAAGTTGACACCGAGAGAGTACAGATCGAAGTTTATTGATGCGAAGAAGACAGCTGAAGAAACGTATACAATGTTTACAGCTAGGCTGAAGAACTTGCTGAACTATTATGTGAAAAGTCGCAAAGTGGAAAAGAATTTTGAGAAGCTGTTTGATTTATTAGTGGCGGATAAGTTGAAAGAATCACTACCACCAGGTCCACTACAGTTTGTATTGTCGAAGGAAGGAACTGATTGTTACGAAGCTAGTGTTGTGGCAGACCTAGCAGACATTCATGTTAATAATCGAATTGGTTTGGCAATTCCGAATAAGACAAGTTTTGATTTTGTACCCAATGTAAAAAGAAATCAACAGTTCACTCCAAATTTTGGTTTTCATTGGAAGAGCAATCAAGAAACAGGAAATCAGTTCAGAGGTGCAGAAGTGAAACCAAATTCTCCGGTTGTTCATGAGAATAGAGAGTCGATGATGACCAGACAACGTCAGGTATATAACAAATCACCACCAAGGTTTGTCGCGAGAGAAGGCAATGCATCGTTTACTCCATATAAGAGAAAAGAAAGCATCGAACAACGAGGTGCAGTGGTGAAACGTTGTCATAACTGTGGATCAGACAGGCATTTGATGAAATTCTGTCCAGTTCCTGTTACAACCTCAAATTATGGAAAACAAGAACATTCGAGGGTGAATCGAATTCAAGTGGTTGATAATTCTGAAAGTCAAGCCACAGAACATCAGAACAATGAAACTGAAGTAAAGTCAGTGATGAAATGTCACCTTTCACCTGATATTCAGAAAGAAATTCTATTGCACAATGGAATGCAGAAAGAAATGGCTGGAAGAGATGAAAGTACAACATTGAAGAAAGTGGTATTGCAGTACGTCGAGGTAGAAATTCGTGGAACAGCAGGAAAAGAACCAATAAAAGTAAAAGCACTGATTGATTCTGGAGCAGAGGTTCCGGTGATTAGTGAAGAATTACTGGAAGGCATGAAGGTGGAGCAGATTGGAAAAGTGAACTTACAATGCGTGGCAGGAGATGCCATTCCTGCAAAGTTGGTGAAAGTTGATGTAAGGCTGTGTTGTAACGATGTGGAAGAAGAGGTAATTCCGCATAAAGTCAAATGTTCACTTACACCTTATGTGACATTGATGTGTGCTAGTATTGCAAAAATGGGAAGCACAGAAAGATTCTTGTTGCATCCAGAAATCATTGCAGAACTTAAAGCCGTGCCACAAGTGAAAATGATACAAGGAGATGTGCAAGCGAATGTAACGACGAGATTGCAGAGTCAGCGAAAGAAAGTGGTAGATGTCGAAGAGGAAAGTGAAACTGAAAGTTCAAGTGAAGAGGAAAACGAAAGTGATGATCAACAAAGTTTAATACAAGACGGTATAACAGCAGAAATGAGTGAACAAGAGATGGCTGCATGCAAGAATGGTAATCTAAATGAAACGAAAGAGGATAATGAATGTGATGTGGAGATAGCAGATTTGTTTCAAGAAAATGAGAAAGATGAAGAACAACAGATGCAGATTGCAGACGCAAAGAAATTCGAAGAACAGCAGAGACAAGATGAATCATTGAAAGCATGGTGGAATTTAGCGCCAGATAAAGAATCTGAATTCTGCGTGGTAAATGGCTTACTGTACAAGAGATATCGAATATTAGAGCAAACGATATATCAATTGGTGTTACCAAAAGAGCGACGAATGAAAGTGATGGAGTTGGCTCACGAATCAGTATTTGGAGGACATCTTGGAGAAGAGAAAACTAGAGAACGAATAAAGTTGTCTTTTACGTGGCCAAAGATGAGAAGAGATATAGTGAAATTTTGCAAATCATGTGAGAAATGTCAGTTAAAGGCAAGAAGTTTGGTGATGGACAGGGTTCCTATCACTCCAATTCCAAGAGAAGATGTGGCGTTTAGAAGAATTACGGTGGATTGTGTAGGACCAATCGAGCCAGCATCTGCTGCAGGTCACAAGTACTGTTTATGTATTGTCGATTCTTGCACAAGATGGCCTACAGTGTTTCTGTTGAAATCATTAACTGCGAAGGCTGTATGTGATGCTTTGATGGAGTTGTTCATGAACGTTGGTGTACCTTCTGTGATCACAAGTGACCAAGGAACAAATTTTACTGCGAGTCTGACAAGAGAATTTCTGAATTTAATGGGGTGTAGTCCAAGATTTGATACGCCAGGTCATCCAGAGGCAGCTGGATTAGTAGAAAGATGGAATCAAACATTCAAGAAAATGATCCATCATGTAATTGTTGACAATCCAAGGCAATGGCATAAAGTAATTCCGTTTACAGTGTGGGCATTACGAGAAGTACCGAATGCAACTACTGGAATTGCTCCTTATATGTTGGTGTATGGAAAGATTCCGCGTGGACCACTGGCAATTCTAAAAGAAAGTTGGACAAGAGAAATTAATTTACCACCTCATATTGGAATCCAACCAGAAAAGTACTTGAAAGACATGAAAGCAAATATGGAAAAAGCATTACTGTTTGCAGAATCATATACACGAGAGAAGCAATTACAGTATACGAATCAATACAACAAAAGAGCGAAACATAAAGAATTTGAACCGGGTGAAAAAGTTATTGTGTTGTATCCGACGTCAACAAATAAACTGATTTCACGATGGCATGGTCCATGTACTGTCATACAACGAAGGTCCAAGTACTCTTATTTGATTGATATGGGTGACGATTGTCGAAAGATAATTCACGCAAATAAAATCAGAAAGTACATTACAAGAGCAATGAGTTGTGGATTAATCGTTGAAGAAGATGAAGACTTTGGTTCAGTGGTTGAGTTGTTGACGAAGAATGACTTGCAAGATGAAAAGAATTCACTGAATCTTGATCCTGAACAGATTAGTCATTTAACATTATCTCAACAAAAACAATTGCTGGAAGTACTGAACAGATATTCTGATCGATTTTCTGAAAAGCCTGGACTATGTACATTGGTTGAGCATGAAATTGAACTGAAACCGGAATTTCGTGAAAAAGAATTTATGGCTTACCGAATTCCACTCATCTATCGAGCAGAAGTTGAACGACAAATTAAAGAAATGCTTCAAGCCAACATTATAAAACCATCTTCGAGCAGAATGGCAAGTCCGCTGGTAATTGTTAAAAAGAAAGACGGTTCTCTGAGACTTGCCTGCGACTACAGATACATTAACTCGTTCACTGTGGATTGTAAATATCCAATGCCGATTGTAAAAGATGTTTTGCACAAAGTTGGAAAATCAAATGTGATCTCGATTTTTGATTGTCGAAGTGCTTACTGGACTTGTCCTGTTAAGCAAACTGATCAATGGAAAACTGCTTTTGTTACTCACAATGGACTGTACGAGTTTACTCGTGTTCCTTTCGGAATGATCAACTCAGGAAGAACATTTGTTAAAGCAATTAACATGGTTTTACAGCCTATAAATGAATTTGCTGAGCCCTATGTAGATGACATTGCTGTGCATTCAGATGACTGGAAGATTCATTTACAGCATTTAGATGCATATTTAATGCAAATGAGACTGCATAACATTACTCTGAACTTAAAGAAATGTATCTTTGGTAAGAGTGAGGTAAAGTTCATCGGTCATGTGGTTGGTTCTGGAACGATTCAAATGAATCCAGATAGAATTGAAAGTTTAATTAATTTGAAAACCCCAGAAACGAAGAAACAAATTAAGCAATTGCTGGGATTTTTTGGTTACTATAGACAGTTTATCAAAGATTTTGCACAGATTGCGAAGCCTCTATCTGATTTGACAAGCAAACATGTTCCAGATAAGATTGATTGGACTGATAGACATCAACAGGCATTTAATTTACTTAAAGATGCTGTACGCTCTAAAGTTGTTTTATATGTTTTTGATGTTGGAAAACCTTTTAATTTGTACTGTGATAGTAGTGATTTTGCAGTAGGAGCTGTTTTAACACAGATGGATGATAAGGGAATAGAACGCCCTGTATCATTTATAAGTCAGAAATTGACTGACACTCAGAAGAGATGGGCAACTGTAGAGAAAGAAGCCTATGCTATTGTTTGGGCTCTAAATAAGTTGAAAGAGATAATAATTGGATCTAAAGTTCACATCTTTACCGATCACAATCCTTTAACTTATCTGACTGAATCTATGTCTAAGTCTGCTAAACTGGTGCGTTGGGCTTTAGCACTGCAAACTTTTGATGTAGAAGTTAATTATAAGAAAGGACGATTAAATGTTGTAGCAGATTGTTTATCTAGATTATAAGATTGTTTATTTTACTGTATTATATAGTATTAAGTTTATTGCATAATTTAGTACCTGATGATTTCGCAAATTTTTAAGTTTAATTTGCTCAATCCAAAGAAAGGGAAGGAGGTAATGTGAACTAATGTTTTGCATATATAATGAGCACAGGTGTTCCTTAGGTTGATATATATATATATATAATGTGTATCGATTGTTAAGCGTTTTAGTCTTAGGCCTTAGTTGCGCTGTCGGCTCGTGGGCGCTTGGCCTAAAGTAGCCTAAACTTTGGCTGACGATAGATTCTCTACACGTGCAGTTAGCGCGCCAAACTTAGAAACTGCTGATGACAGTGAATTTGAACAATACAGTGTAGTAGTTGGTTTAATGCAGTAGAGAGCTGTATGTTAGAAGTTACCGTTGAGTGGTAATTGATAAGAACTTTGATATTAAGTGTACGTTTGAAATAACTGTGTTTGAAGAAAGGAGAAACATTCAAAGAACTGTGTCAATTTAATTCTTAAACAGTTAGAAGACGTTGAGCAATTTATATGTAGAGATAAGGAAAGTTCTTGAGGTAGGTCACAACTAAGAAAGAAAAGAGTTGGTGACAGTGTATCTTAGGCTAACATGTAAATCTCTCTGGTCAGCAGAATGTAACAATCCTTGGTAGCATCAGTCGGATGATCTTGGCCACAGGTGCAACAGAAGGGGAAACAACAGAAGCTAGAGATTAGTCTAATCAATTAAAAATAACACAAGTGGCAGAAGCAACAACAATAGAGAAACAGGAAGCAAGAGTGGAAGACAAGCTATACAATAACATCCAAAAGTGTAGCCGTGATTTAAAAATTTACAAGTGAAGCTATGTGAGTTTTAAATGGTTCAACTCTAGTGAGACTTACGTAGCATTGTTCAAACTCCCTGATTGGCGTTCTGCCAAATTCTTCGACTCTGTTATTGCGTGGACTCAAAACCATGGAATAGATGTAGCTTCTCAGTGGTGCCAATGCAACTTCAGCAACTGGATAGCGACTGCCCACCTCTTCAACGAGAACACGATGCCAGTAGATGCCATTATGCATTGCAAGGACATTTGACGGATAGTGACATTTTTCAACTCCATCAGTGATGTAATTAGTCAGGTAGTCCTGAGGCACCACTTCGTCAACTGGTAGAGTCAGCAAGTAGAACTGCCTGGAGTGATTCACGGCCTCTTTAAATTTCCGATTCTTATGCTGAAAGTCAAAATCATTTCACAAGTTAAACGGATTTTATCAGTTCACTATTTACATTAAAATTGCCATGCATCAAGTTAACAGAGACACTGGAAACTCGCTATAATCCCGAGTACGGGTGCCTTATTAAGAACCACATGATAAAAAAACTTTTATAATGAGATTATTATCCCCATTTCAACTAAATTTGGGGTCAATGGCCTGACCTCTTTACATCAGAATCCGTCTTAAAATTATGCCTGCATTCAATTCGTTTTTCTTAATGTGTATCACATTGCTTCTTTGACAGAACTTCACTTCTAAAAGGGCTAATCAGACAAATTCTGAACTCGGCCACAGTTTCATCTGATGAAATGGATTACTGGAGAATCCCCACATCAGAATAACTGACCATTTAATTTTATCTGCTATAGATGGAATGGATTAATGGATGATCCCAGCAACTAAGCAGAGTAACCAACCATTTCATCTGCAAAGATGGGGTTATTCTCCACAACACGGTGCTTTTTAACCCATTGCACTGCATCCTTGAGTTGACTCCGTCTCCCCAGACCAATGCTGTCACCAAACTCCAGCAGATATGAACTGGTGAAGTCATTTCCTCGCACGATACTCAGCTCAATCATCTGATTCTGACTCTCAAACTAAATGCACAAAACAAGTGATCCAATGAACACTTTAACGACGAACTGCACTGGTTTCCCAGTCACTTCTAGTATGCTCTCGTCATTCAGTATTAAGCAAGTACATTTACATATGTAAACAGACAGCCCTGTACTGTATTTACTGAACATTTATATAGCACCGGTTTCAAATTCTCCGATTCAATTTATTTGCTCTAATATTTGTTTATGGGCTAGAGACTTTACAAAGGCTTCTCTATTAGAATAAGTAATTTACAAAGAAGGCCATGGCGAGTTGTATGCGTGACGTCAGGGATCTGTGGCAGTGACAGAGTTTGTCAGACGATTGTCTGACATACATGTCACTTTGAAACTGAACTGTTACAATCGTGTGTTCAGCTGTAAGCGCTCAGTCGGTGTACAGCACTTCTAGCTTATGAATTGCTCACTAACTCGACTGGACAATCAAACTGCGTTTTTCTTCCTGTCAATGGATGTCCTTTCCCACACATGCCTTCCAGTTCAACAAATGTCCACACACATACCAATGATAATCTCAGATAACAGACAAGTTACAACTCTCCAACCACAGTCCCGGTACAACTGGACAACGAGCATTTCCCAATAGTTACTCATTCTTCATCCACGAAAGCATACACACGTTATTTAAAAGTTACACAAGTCCACATGTTTCCAGGAGCTTTCTATCAAACTTTAAATCCAATCTAATCTGATCATCATGTGAAAATTATATGTTGTTCAAGTGACCTGAAGCAAAAAAATGAGTTAATCAAGTAATACGGTATAACCAAGACAAAATCTTACACCAAGCGAATCCCAGACTTTTGACGATGAAATTAATCCGACCTCAAGTTTTGCTGGTTTTCTTGGCAGTCGTGCTTTTTCCCCAAGACCGAGGTCTCCATTCACGTCAAACAGATTAAACGGAATAAACTTGCAATTGTCAAAAACACAGAAGTCAGAATCATTGCTCAGAATGGCAAATGCATTTGGCCGATTCTTGAAGTTTCTTGCAATCACAAAGTCGGCCTCAAAGGAAGTGCACTGCACAACTTCACAACCACATTGCTGCAGACTTTCCAGGATTTGTACTTCCAACAGAACTGGTCGGATCAGATCTTCCTGTGACTGCTTCGTTCTGCATTGTTGATGTAAAACATCCAAACTCTGTCGAATCTTTGTCAGATCTCTAAAATGTCTGGACTTCCATGTGCTATACTTCTGCTGGAAGAATTCCACTGAAGTTCCTTTTGCTCCATCGACGAACATCACAAGCTTTATGTTAAGTGAGTGCAAATCGTCAATTAATTTGCTGATGTATTCGCCCAATGAAGCATATTCACCTCCAAGAAGTTCCAGATATGGATTCTCTGAGACAAGGGAAAGACTCTTCCAGAATGAAGAAACCAGGAGGTGCTCAACGTTGTAAAAATCACACAAAATCTCGATGCCATCCTTACGAGATGCTGCAACTCCAACAAGGTCCACAAATTCCACACATTGGTCTTCATTGGCGAGGCAATGACCCAGCAGACTGATCACACCCATCAATCTGTTTCAATAACAGCAACGTCTTAATTCTCGATCGAACAACTAAATTACATTACCAGCAACTGAAGCAACGTCAAATTCTATGCATTTGAGACATATTCCGTATAGTTTGCATGCAGGTGGTTTTTCTCGTTCTTACATGGTGTTTATACAAAACGCACCAGCAAGCTTATAGTATCGGGGCTGAAGGATATAGTGCGTAAGTTTGCTAGTGTCGGTTAGGGTCAGGTTAGGCGTCCTGAGGGTGGGTTAGGGTCAGGGTTAGTGTCGTCATTACAAAACCTGGTACCGTCCGGCGTCCGCGCAGCATGCCCAACGATACTGTGTAATCCTTCAGCCCACGATAGTAAAAGTTTGCATCTTTGGCTAATATTTCCGCTTTTATTTATAACGGGGTGTTCATACGCGTACCAATTTTGGTTTTCTGATGATGTACAAGTAGGCCCTACTGCTCTCTGGATCCAACAAGACTAGTAGTGTTTTCGTTCCTCCACTTCTTATATCATGAAATAAGCAATCGCAACATTTGATATAAATTATGTGATAGGTTTCAGAAGTCTATCGCTTCATGGATGACAACGACCCATTTTAAGCGATCTCATACATTAAATTTATTTTTTCTATACAAAACATTATTTTGGGAAAATTCGGTTTCGAATCGAATGAACGGCGCAACTAATATCCAAAAATAAGGTGACTGAGTAAGTAAGAAAGCAAGCATTAGCCTATAGTGAAGTCGATGGATGGCAGAACTTCAGAAAAATTTGTGACAAGCTGAAAATAAGCAAAATGTGACTATAATATATTGTAAGACACTGTAGTCAAGATAGCAGAAAATCGGGCCACCAAGCCCCATTCTAGGGCCAAACTCAAATTTGACCCCCATTTCCTTGAAAAATATCATTTCCTCTAGTATAGCGGAGTGGTTTTGGGCCTAGGGCTTGAAAATGAAAATGTAAAAACTCATTATAACATTGTATTGTACACACCAAAGAAGTTCCCAAACAGTCCAACTACTTTAATCCTAGATGGCCCTTGAAATCTAAGATGGCCGCCTCAAAAACCAAACAATCATATATCAACTTACATGCATATCAGAAAGTTGATTATTTTTTATTATATTTTCAAAAATATGTTCTTAGGGCCAAAGAATGCAATTCTGATTTTAAAAACCTACCACAAGAATTCACGGTTTTGTCAAACTAAATTCTGTGCGGGCAAACGGGGCCACCAGAACCCCTCAGCAGAGCTGAGGGAACGGCTACCCTGGGTCCCTGAAACTGGCTGACAAAGGTCTATTAGGTAGGCTGGTGCAAAGCCAAGTTGGCATCACCAGACCAGAGAGACAAATATATATTCAACGTGCTGATGGACAGGAAGCCAAAGCAGAACCTCCAACATATTATATCTGGTGACATGATCATAATGGTATTTTGTCAAGGCACGCTGCAGCTCGCAGTATACGATCAAGACAAGACAATCAACTAGCCGGTAGACCAGAGTAGAAGATAAAACAGTAATCAAGCCATGCTGCAATGAAGGCATACACAAGAGTAGTTGCAGCAATGGCCTTTAGTGTATGTGCAACAGTACGGACTAAGGCGATGCAGATGTGGTGCAAAGGTTAGCTCTTGATCCAATAGGATACCGTGGTCACGGGCTGTAGCTGAAAAATTGTAGGTTGGGCACTTAGCAAAGTCTTACAAGTTAAGCTTGGTAAGCTGCTGCCTAGAACGTAACCACATGATTTCATTCATTCATTCATGAGATTTATATATAGCACCTCTTCAAAGGAACTACTCAGTATTCAGAGGTGCTCCCGACTCCAGCACGTCCAAAAAGAACAGTTTTCAGGTTAGTATAAAACATGTCGGAGAGCGTTCTGGGAAGCAGGTGCAGAGGTCCCGCAGATGGGATGGGGCATGGCCCAGCTGATATCGCCGCACCAGAGAGGCGATCCTGTACACAATGAGCTGGCGGATAGGGAGCCAGTGTAGGGTTTCCAGCATGTACTTAGAGACATGACCGAATTTCGGTATTCGGCCAACAAGGCGCGCCGCACAGCGGAGCACCCAGTCGAGTGCCAGCCGACCAGACGGTACGCCGGAAGAACAGTAGTAAAGTCGAGTACAGACAAAGGAATGCAGGAAAGTGGTTGCAGCACTGGGAGTCAGTGAGCGTGTGACAGTGCGAAGCTGGAGCAACTGGTAAAAGCAATTGCAACTAAGACAATGGAGATGAGGAGCAAGAGTAACTTCGTGGTCCAGTAGGATGCCAACGTCGCGAACAGTAGTGGAGAAGTGTAACTGGAGAATTCAGCAGCAAGGGTGGTTAAGTCAAGCATAGCAAGCTGCTGCCAGGTGCCCAGCCAAATTCTTTGAGTCTTTGACAGGTCAGGGCGAAAGCGGTTTGACGACATCCATATCCCCAACCCATCCAGTGTCCGACTCATAGCCCGGACTGCAGAGGTGGCAATTGATGACAGACAGTGCAAGTATGCCTGTATGTCATCTGCATAAAGCTGACCCAAGACCGCGTGCTCTGCAAGGAGTGAGGCAAGATCAGAAGTATAAATAATGTACAGGAGGTGGCCAAGGACAGAGCCCTAGGGCAGACCATACAGAACTGGGACCCACCGACACCTATAGTTCCAGTTCGATCAGCACGAAAGAAGTCCTTAACAATCTGAATGTAAGTTTGTGCACACATTCTACATTATTTGCAGAAGACATCGTATGAAACTCACATTGTGCAACAGTATCATATAATGAATGCAAGGTTTCAACATAGGCATCATTTAGTACATCATTGGCAGTAGGATGGTTATGAGGGCGGAATCAACTAAGAAATGACCACACAGTGCACGAGCCACAGCCTTACCTGACAAGATAAGAATGACTGTATTGGAGCCGTAACAGCACTGCAAACCTTCTGCTAGGCCGCAGCCAGACATGAGTGTACCAATGATATCCAGAAAGCTCAGAAGGTGACCGGCGAGATGAGTCCTATGTGACTTCACCGGTAGCCCACCACTCGGTTTGTAAAATTTGTGTATTGTTATTTTGCTTTATTTTGTGGCGAATAAACTACTTACTTACTTACTTACTCATTAGCATGTGAAACTCATTAAGTTTGCATAGACTGTTGTTCATATGCTCAGCCTCAACAATTTCAACCACCTTTATCCAAAGAGGCTGATCAAAAGTGACACAAGCGGTTCTTATATTCAACTTTGCAGCCTGGTTGCTAGTGAAACTCAAAGTGGAAAAGATGCACGATTTATCACCAAGATTGAAATCGATAACAGGCAAAAAGCGAAAATAAGCAGAGGGTGAATGACGATCCCAACGTGAATCATTTGCATAAACCATTCCACTGTGGTCTTGCATTATGTTCATCTCTGAAAATAAGCACCACGCTTTCTAGAAAGCGGCCGAACTCCAGAAAGTTATTCAGAGTTAAATTGTAAACATGACATAGACCTAGTGTGGCCTTGATGTTTATCGATATACTGCCAATTTACATGTTTATTTGTCATTCGTTTATTCGGGTCCGGTTTAGAAAATCAATTTGGGGGATCCGGCTGAAATTCATGTCGGGGATTCGAGTTTGGCGGATTCGGCCCTCACCCTTCAGGCCGCACCCGTTCGCATTTATCCAAATCCCAACCAGTTCATAAAATGTTAAAACATATTTTAGGCATGTTTTCATCACTCATCCAACTTCTACTTCTACTTAAACATATTTTAGGCCCTCATCCAACTTCTACATCTACTAAAAATATTTTAATCGCTCATCCAACTTCTAGTTTTACTGTAATAATTTAGCTTAAAAATCATTTTTTTCATCGCTCATCCAGCTTCTATTTCCGCTAAAATATGCTCATCCCACTTCTAATTAATGTTACTGCAATAATTTAGCAATTAATACCTTGTTTTCATCGCTCATCCAACTTCTAGTTTTACTCCTACATTATATTTATGACCTGCTATACCGGTTGGGATTTGGGTATAGGCCTATGCCACCCGTTCCAAGGCAATCGTGCCACTACGGTTGGTATGATGCTTCCTTGCCCGGATGCTATACAAATAAACTATGTTTTCCCTAGATCTGACTATTTAAACCCTTCATTTTCACCTATGACTAGCGCCCGCCATCTCATTCATTCAATTTTATGGTTGTATATATAAATTTTTGTTCATTTGTTTGAATGTATTAATCTTGCTATGTACAGTGCTGTGCGTTTGCTAGTGCTTCTCAATAAAGGAAATACTTACTTACTTACTTACTTACTTACTTTAGCTCATCAACACTAGGCCTTGGCGAAACCTGGGACCAAGAGAAACATGCGAAATGATGGTATCCAAATTTCAACAAAACTCGTGGAATTATTTACTTAAACCTAATAAAAATATTTTCAAAATAAAAATAAGAAATTTTAATTACTTCATAGAAAATTTCTTAAAATACGAACTTCCGATGAACACCAATAAACATCAACATGCCAATTCACATCATAGAAGTGCTCAGAATTGACGCGAAACGTCCCATTACGCGAGGAAAAATAGTCCGTAGTTTATTACATTCATACAAAGATAGTATTATACCTTTTTCTCGCTATCTTGTTTGGCATATATATCTTTTAATTCTAAATAACTTTAAAGCAAATCCAGCTTGTCACAAATTTTTCTGAGGTAGATCATGTAGCAAAATATAGTACGGCTCATCTACTATAACACTTCCACGATAACGTAATAGTAAACTCCAGTTCATTCATTCATTCATTCATTTCAGATATTTATATAGCGCCCCTTCAAGATTTCTACTCAGAGGCGCTCCCGACTACAGCGCGAACACTGAATCGGAGTTTCACGCCGAAGCGCATGAGCAATTGCGAGTGAAGGACTTGTCCAGGGTCCCTACGCGGCGGCTTGAGGTGGTTGGTATAAGCTTAGCACTTATTGAAAGACATGGGAGGGGTTTAGCAGCAACGACCTCTTGGGGTTTAGGCAAGGACCTATTAAGATTAATATAGAATCCTTGGGGTTTAGGTGAATAGATTCCTTGGGCGAATAGTAGGCTAACACTTCGGTACGAAGAGTAGAAGATCAACATGGACGACGGATCGATTTCCGCTGCCCTCCCAAAGGTCGACCCAGCCTTTCATTCGCTAGGTTGCGGTGGTAAAATGAGCGGTAGGACGTGATCGTGATGGGCGCCTTGCATGGCTGCCATACAGTTAAATTCGACTCCTGTAATAACTTGTAATCATCCGTTCATTCATACTATGACTTGTAATTATACTGCGACGTGTGTCAGTATGAAATTATGAACGAAGATAATTGCTATCAGCGGTGCCGGATCTCATAATCCGGCTGGATCCGGCTGAATTTAATGAAGTCAACTTTAATTGATCGAATAGCGTAACAGCACAGGGACCGTCCATAAATGACGTCACGCAATTTTGGCCGATTTTTACCCCCCTCCCCCTCGTCACACTTCGTCACAAAAGTAACACCCCCTCTGAAAATGACGTCACAAAGCTCTGACCCCAAACCAAATTTCCATAGCAAAGCAAAGTGCTCCTTCATGGAACAAATAGGGAAAACATGAATATTTTAAAATCTAACGGTGACCAAATATTGAAATAATTAGAAAATTATTAATAATGGTGCCCGTAGGCCCCCTATAGGCTACATTAAAATAATTACAAAAATAATGAAAATTTAATCCTCAAAATTAGTGCTGTCATTAATAAAATTAAATTGTTGTTAATTGTTAATTGGGGTCCGGTGGCGCGTTGGATAACATCTGGCGAAGAGTGCGAGAGGTACCGATCGAGTTCGAGCCCCGTTAGGGCGGATTTGCTTTGTAGGCTGCTATTAGCACCGTGTATTACAGGCTGTCTGTTCTGTTAGTAGTTAACTAGTTAAGATTGTTTCAATTGCATAACATATGTGAATGTACAGCGCAGTGCGTTTGTCAGGCGCTAAATTAAAGAAAAGATATTATTATTATTATTATTTTTATTAAATTTAATAACACAGACCTGGTGTGACGTCACACTTCTCAGACCCCTCACCCCCATGTCACACATCGTCACAAATTTCCGACTCCCTCCCCCTAGGTGCGTGACGTCATTTATGGACGGCCCCTAAGAGCAGTCCTTAAAGTTAGCTCCAAGAGGCAAGTCAGGCAACCATACATGAGTTGCACAGCGACTCTATTTTCTTAGCCTCGGCAAATGAGTTTGGGTGGACATGCAGTCCTCTAGGCCTATCACCGTCTGATGTATACCCACCGACAGTGTCGGTGTACTCATTATAGTTTGATTTGGCCATGAAGGACAAGTGGAGCAGAAATGACGCAAAACTGTCTGCCATTAATTGGGATTTGAACCGCCGACCTCGCGGTTGACAGTCCACCACGTACGTTAGACTATCACGCACCCCACCCCAACGTAGAAGCGAAAGGCTTCAACTCCAAGTTCGATAAAGCATTCAAGTCACTTCCTGTAGGCTATAGCTTGCCACGGTTATTTCGAAGGTAACCGTTGCCTACTCGATCTGCTTCGATGACGCTAGTAGCCCATCATAAGGAAGATTAACGCCGCCCTCCTCCTTCTCCAGGCTTAGGTCTGGCACCACAAAAAACCGACAGTGACAGAGTGTTTTGATGATTTCTGACGAGAGGGCAGGCGAATCAATTGGGTTGGGCCAACAGGGTCACGTGTTCACGAATTCAGTCTGCTGGCTGCAAAACGAAAACCGTTCAAAACCAGTTGACCAGATTCGACCAGACTTTATAGTAATGTTTTCAATGCAGCTGTGTTTGCATATTTACTCAAGAAAGCATGACATTGTCCTGATCAAAGTATTGGCATTCGACATAGCTTCGCTAACTTAGGTCACGATCAAGACACACTGCATTGGCAAAACATTTCTTATAACTAGCTTAGCCTAGGCCTATAGGCTAAACAATCTAAAGTAACGGTTTCTAGATAAGGTGATGGATAATCGACTGTAGCGACATTTGAGCGCGATTCGATTTCAAATCACTTTCGTTCGCTGTTTTGTTGATCTCTGCGCACATTCTACTAATAGGCCTACTCAGGTAAAGAACAGCATTTCATGAATCAGAAATAAATAATTAATATTATAACGATTACGGATTAAGTAGGCCCTAGGCCTATATAGTAGACCTACAGGCGAGTCGTAGGCCTACATCAGGCATGGGCAACTTCTTTTAACCAAGGGCCGCCCTAACATTTACGAGCAGCTTTTGGTAAAAAATTACTATTTTTTGTTATTCTGATTTTAAGGCCTTGGATCGCCGATTCCGATTAATGCCGATTAGGGCAAATCCGGCTCAAACCGATTACGGAACGATTAATCGACCCATCCACTAATATACAGCTAAGAGCCTATGTTCGGTGCCTTACACTGTTACAGCCTACACTAGGCCTACTCAAGTTGGGTATAAAATGCATCATGGGTAAATCCAACTCCGAGTAAGCAAGGAAGTTGACCCGCTAATAAATAGACCGAATCGAGCAGCTGATCAGACGCATGAAAAGCAGAGGATTTCTACACCCTCAGGCAACTAAATAGACCGAGCACTATAGAGGCGGACAGTCGTTTGTTTAGTTACATCTCCTCCAACTATCATCATGTTCTTTACTCACTGTTCCCTCCGATTCGTCCTACTCGATACTCGCTCCGCTCCCGTCCCCATGGTTTCCCTTCCTAACAAAGATGACTGTAATTTCATATCCAGAGTACTACATGTATATCAAAATATATAGGCCTACTGATTCTCTTCCCTCAATTACAACACTAATAGTCCAATATGTAGGCCTATAGTTTTCTAAACATTGCCTTAATCTAATCTTTAAACATCCAATAGGACCTTAGTTTGTCAACGTATAAGTTGCGTAGGCCTAGCCTACTTGTCAGCTTATTTTTTAATAAATGAACATTGATTGATTGAAATAAACACATCATGGATCCTGAGTGGCCGAGTGGGTTGGTGCCCGCTCTCCGCGCCGGCGCCCCGGGTTCGCTTCCCGGTCGGGTCGGAGAATCAGAGATTAATTTCTCGGATCTTTACTGCGGGTGGCTCGGTCGCATTATAAACGTGGAGTACAATACAACACACAATACAACACACCACAATACAACTGGGGCGCGGTGGTGTAGGGGTATGTTCGGTGCCTTGCGGCTGGAGGGTTGCGGGTTCGGATCCACCTCAAAAGTCGCCGCGTAGGGACCCTGGGCAAGTCCTTCACTCGCAATTGCTCATGCGCTTCGGCGTGAAACTCCGATTCAGCGTTCGCGCAGTAGTCGGGAGCGCCTCTGAATGGGAAATCTGGTTGGGGCGCTATAACAAGTGTTCAAATACAATACAATACAATACAATGTTAGTCTGAAAAAGTTAACGATTTCTGCGTATAAGCGACAGACTGGTTATAACCAGATTTGACTGAATAGACTATAGATTGTTATCCATGTTGCATCACAGGTAATTGACCCTGACGACTGCACTGAATAACTGCACCCTAGGCCTAGCACTCGCAAAAATTCATATAGGCCTAATTATGCATATAAATTATGTGTGTGTATATATACATTTACTGTTGTTGTTGTTATTATTATTGTTGTTGTTGTTTTGTTTGTTGTTGTTATTATTATTATTACAGCGAATATATATAGCGCCTCTTCAAGGATGCCTACTCAGGAGCGCTTCCTGCCCAACCCCGGGCGAACAGGACAGTCTGAAGAACAGTGAAAACGAGACAGAGTGACCAACAGGTATTTTGACGAAGCGTGGTAGGGTGCCCATTCCAAGTCGAAGGGCCAGCCACGGAGAAGGCTGCCTGATAGCAGTCCGCGAGCGAGGAACAACATGCTCACCTTGTGCAGCTGCGCTGATCGGTGAGAGCAGCGACGCTGGACGCGTGTGGTGGAGCAGCAGAGCTCCCGCAAGTACGGAGGGAAGCGCCGGACCAAGAAAGAGATTCAGAGATTTGTGTAGGCCTACTCACAGTAGGCCTACCCAACTGTCAAACTAAAATGACATATCCACGTCTATAACAGGCTTCACACTAGATCTACCTCGGCTCACATTCGTAGGCCTAACAATCAGCTTATAGGTCCTATTATAGTACTGTTCATAGCAGATGGGTTAGGGTTAATGTAACATCGGGCCTTCTTGGTTGCGAGCTCGAGTATCTGGAATGGGCTTCCTATACAGCTCTGTCTCCTACCTATAGGAATCTTCAGTTTTCTTCACTTGCATAATATACCTTTCTGAAAGTTATTCTTTTCAGCCGTGGTTGGGCAGGGAGCGCCTCTGAGTAGATATATCTGGAAGGGGCGCTATATCAAGTTTGTATGATTGATTGATTGATTGATTGAATGCATGAATGAATTGATTGATTGAATTGAATTAATTGATTGATTGATTGTTTGACTGACTGACTGACTGATTGACTGACTGATTGATTGACTGATTGATTGATTGAATAGATTGATTGATTGATTGATTGATTGATTGATTGGGGCCAGATCTTAGACTTGGTTGGCACCAATCTCTGTTTCATTCTGTTAACGCTTTAGCATCGGATTGAAGATGAGTGAAACTAAGTCTCCGAATGGCCACCACCATCGGTCGCAGACGAGCGATGACGAGGCGTCCGTTGTTCTAACCGTGGAGGAAGAGGAATCACCCTCAAAGGGACCCATTCGTCTGGCTTCCAACGGCAGCAACAATGGCACCGAGACAAGGCAACCGACGAGTGCCTCGCCTCCTCCTTTCCTCCGATGGAAAGACTCACAGAACGGCAACACAACAACTGCGGCCGCTGGATCGAAGAAAGGAATTCGTAAACGATTAACGGTGCGTGGCGGATCTCTTATTGTCTTAGCTGCATCAGTATGCCCACTGTTTAATACTTAATTTCAGAAGAAGATCTAATATAATCTAATATAATCGCTCTCAAATTCTAGCTGGTAACCCCATCTCCTCCTTTGCGTTTCTCAAAACCTATTTCTTCTCTCGTGGCCTTGAGAACTGGGAGCGCCTCTGAACGGTTCACCTACTGGAGGCGCTCTATAAATGTTTGAATAAATACAATAATCAGTAAATTTCTGTAACGCCGTCATTCTAATCACAACATGCAAACGTAGTTTTTTCTAGGCAAACCCTCAATCCGAATATGCGACATGGTCTACCATACTTCGACCTATTAAAGGCATATTTGCTATCACACACTTTAAAATATCAACAAGTCTGTATGGTTGCATTTGGTAGTGCACGAGCGTGGTTGGCTCGGGTGTCTCCTTATCATGCCTATTAATACACAAGAAATAATGTTTAGGTTACATCAAAAAAGTTTAGCATCATATTTTGTCTTACTGCAGAATTTTAGTGGCTGTCAAGAAACACCGCCATGAAGTAAATACTTAAATGACCAATGCAAAACAATAAACTTGAAATGCCAACAGATTTCGAACTTTTCACAGTTAAAACTGATGAAGAAAAAGGCTAGCAGATTTTGCTTAACTTTTTAAAAAGTGTATTGGATTAGCATTTTAACAACAGGCCCTACTTTAGAAATGTGTACTGAATTACTAGGCTTAAGAGATAGGGCGACGATATAGGCCTACAATATAATGATAGCAATAAATTTGTTTTCAGGTCAAAGAGGTAACCATTGCACATCCAGAAACAAGACCTGAAGGAAACATCACTCCAAGCGTTGAAACGCAACAACCGAACGAGAACACAATGTTGATTTCCGTCTGTTGTCTCTTCGTGATTATAATCATCGGCTTAGTTTCAATCCATTACTTTCACCAGGAAAACTCTCGCTACGTCTATCGCTATGAGAATATTCACGTCAACAGAAAGACATTGGATGTCACGATCAGCAACTCCAACGGTAAACCCGTTCTCGTCGGGCGTTTGTGGAGAAGCCGTCCAGTTGATAATCTACCATACGACTGCTCCTCGGAAATAGAATTGGATGGTCGCGGACTCTGTCTCCTCTGGAAACGTCAGAAACAACTTGAGATTCACCCGAGCAGAAATGAAAAGGCAGCATGTTTCGATGTACGGTGGCATGCTTTGTCTCAAGAAGTAATGCAATCGGACTGTTTTGAACTGGGTGATGCTAACTGGTATGGAGGTGGTATTTCCATGAAATTCGACGCTTGGCCTCTGGAGCAGTCGACTTTTTCTAAGCGACCTTTTGTCAGCAGTGCGCTTCATGATGAAAATGGTTTCGGTCCAGTATTGGAGAGATACTGGTTGAGCTCCAAGGGAGTGGCCATCGTAGTTAAGGAGAATTCTCCTCTTCACATCAGCGTCAATTCATTCAGCTCCATCCTTAATACAACCGATCGACAACTTTGCATTTATTCTGACTTTAGCCATGCAACGTATTCCAGTACTCAGAGTGGCATCAGTGCAGATCTCAACTACACAATATGCATAGCAGATGACGTTCAGAAAGCTCATTCAGCTGCATTGCCATTGTTTGTCACAAAACGACAAGAAGGTCCTCCAAAGGAACTACTCCTGAATCCAGTTTGGTCGACGTGGTCCTATTTCAAAGACGCTTACAATCAGTCTTTGCTGGAGAATTACGTGACAGATATAAAAAGGAATGGATTTCATCCTAGTCTTCTAATGATCGATGACGGTTGGGAGGAACAATACGGTGACTTGGATTTTGTTGCTTCGAAATTCCACAATCCCAAGGAAATGGTGCGAATCATTCAGGGAAGTGGATTCAAAGTTTCATTATGGACTCACCCACGTCTGAACGTAGATACTCTTGCTTTTCGAGTTGCAACACGTAATGGTTTCTTAGTACGAGATGCTAGCGGTGACGTCCCTGGTCTTGCCAGGTGGTGGAATGGACCGCGTACTTCTAAATGGCTCCGAGATGTGGCTGGAGTTATCGGCGTGTCTACTAATGCCAGGACGTGGTACATGGAACGCCTTAACCACTTCAAAAATAGCTACGACATTGATTCTTTCCACTTTGTTGGAGGAGAAGTTGCATCTCTTCCATCTCATCCAACCTTCGACCGCGAATTCTTTGATCCCAGCGAATACACGAAGCGTAATGCGGAACTGTCTTCGTCATTTGGAAATATGGTCAGCATCCAATCCGTATACAGAAGCCAACATCTTCCTGTTCTAGTGCGACTTGGTGACGGGACCTCGACGTGGAATCAGACTGGAGGTCTTGGGACCATCATTCCAACCGTCCTGACGATGGGACTCATTGGGTATCCTTTCTTCATCCCAGATGCAATTGGTGGATCTGCCTATGAGGAAATGCCATCGAGAGAATTGTACTTGAGATGGCTACAGCTGTCAGCCTTTTTTCCAATTATTCACTTCTCCATTCCTCCTTACCACTATGACAACGAGATTGTTTTCTTGGCTAAAGAAATGCTGGAGCTCCACACGAATCTTGTAGTTCCCGAAGTTACACGAGTGATGGATGAGGCTATCGATGACATGACTCCGTTAATAAGACCCATTTGGTGGAATGCTCCGAGTGACGAAGAAGCGTTGAGGTCATCGACGGAGTTCCTGGTTGGAGACAACATCTTAGTGGCTCCTGTAGTTGTAGAAGGTGCAAGACAACGAGACATTTATCTGCCGGAAGGAATCTGGGAAGACAGATCGAACGACAACGCTCTTCATGCTGGCCTTCAGTGGCTCCGCAAGTACGAAGTTCCACTTGAAAAAGTGCCTTACTTCGTACGAAGACATCCAGTCGAAGATTAATGTATTTAGATTGGCAGAGCAGTGGTGATAGCGATTAAAGCGCCGCTTTATTTCGTGTTTGTGACCTTGACCTTGAACTGAACAAAAATGGATTCTGTTTAATCTTTTTGTAGTCCACGTAGTGTACATCTATCTTGTAAATTACGAACTCTGCTCATGTAGAGATGCAAGAGGAGCTTCTTAAACTTGGATTGGAATATTTTGCAGAGAAACTGTGGTACCGGTGACGTTAGGAAAAACATAAGAATTAAATATTGATAATTATGGTCCAATCTTACTTGTGGTCAATCCAATCCTCTGTCTTCCTATTTCTCTCAACCTACACAACCCATGTAACAGCTCCTTTGTCTCCAACTGTCTCTTCTGGCTGCCGGATGATTCTTTAAGTGGTAGGCCTATCTCTGGACAACCCCTCTGACTTGACACAGCACTCGTGAATAGACTGGTACCGTGTGCTTAGCGTTTAACGATTACAGTAGGCTAATTATGTTAAACAGAGTTACAAATAGAAGGAATTGAGTATTCCGGGAGTCCAGAAAACCTACCATGTATATAGTCTATTGATCTAGTGGATTTCGACAAGACTTCTATTACGGATTATGATTATTTTAGACAACGGTTTAGCCTATCTGAAACCAGCATTGATTATTTTCGCAATAACTATTGTTAACTGTTGAAATGAATCGATTATATTAGATTCTATATTGTTATAAAATATATTATATTACTATTTTTTGTATTTTTGTTTTCCCTATTCTTCAGCTGAAACCAGTTTTCCCAATATTTCAAAAAGTTCCATTTTGCGTCATCGTTAGACTTGGTTGGGAGAACAATCTCCCAGGGTTGCCAGAAGTTGATTGTTTAACGTATATTAATTTACAGTTAACTTCTGAGTCTTATAATTATATAGGGCCTAAGTCGGCCAGATTGGGGGTGGGTGTTCCAATTCCAGTTGGCGGGTTTATACTGCTCCCATAGAAGCCCCGAACCATTTGTAGAAGTTGCGTTTGTGTCAGCTTTTGAATTTCAATAAACGACTATTGTATTGTATTGTTAGACGTCACTAACTGCTCTTACTTCCATTCGTCTCCATTTCCACAAAAGACCTAATAATTTTTTTAGCGACACTAATGTCCAAATTGTTAAATTGACGTACTTCACCAGTTGTGTTTACGGTTTACATTACTTCTTATACTTTGTAGACAACAATGCTTATTCTAAAGGGGACAATAGAATCGAGTTTTAGATGCAACATTAAGCCTAACTGTATTTTAGAGGCAACACTAGCCTAATCATGCTCTAAGCGTAACACTAGTTTTCAAGTCAGCACTACTTATACGTGTACTTTATAGTTTGCACTGGTGTTGCTTTCTAGACGAAACGCTACCTATGGCTTGAGAGACAGAAAACTTGTTTTTATTCAGGCAGCTTAGATATATGTGCGACGTCATGGTACAGTATGTCATATTTCGTCTCTAAAGTGGGGTGTTTTCCTTGTAACTGTTCAACGAGGTTGAAGGTTTGACACGAAGGTTTGACAAGCGCCCTTGTGATGTTCTTTATGGTAATCATTGTACAGCCCGCTGTTATTCGGAAGGGAAATGATTGTTTAATGTCAATAAAGGAGCGCAGTGAGAGTGATCTGGTTGCAACTAGACGGGCGTCTATTGTTGCAACTGGCATCAAGCGGCAGAAGGCGGGCAGCCATCTGAATAATATTGACGCACATTGCACTGCGTGGACTGTGCGTATTATAACGACAGCGTAGATAACCGAAAGCCATCTACGAAAGCGACACAGAGGAAGCTCTGCAGATCGTACACTTCGTTACATCATCTCTTAAAATGTTCTTTCGTGGTATTCGAACAGTTACGCATCTCGGATATAACGAAACGCCGGTCAGTCATTTTTTCCAATGTTTCTATTGGCTTCGTTTGTAAGCAAATGTAGGGCCCAGTAGTTGAAACGTCAAGGTTAAGCAGTCTTGTATAGGTCCACATGTAAGTTCTTATATACTGCAGTTGCACGTATTTAGAAATGTTGCTTTTGATCTGTTGCTTTGGATCAAACTATAACTTCGAGTCTTCGAGAGAAATCTGGCCTATCAGAACTTTTTAGCAACAGTTTCTGTATCGAAACTTTGAAACGGAACAGTCCTGATTCGACAGAACCGGACATCTATCAACAAATAACTAAGGGTAGCCAAGTATGTCAATAGACTACGCGTAATTTTATCAGATTGATTTACATGTATCAGATTTTATCAGTCTTGAGGTTGGTTGCCAGCGAAATAGGCCCTACTGTTCCAGTTGAGTTAACCCGTTGACACAAATGAACTAACCAACTGTAATACAAAATCTTATTTTGGTGATCAATAAAGCATCCGAATTTGTACTTATTTGACTCCAAAAAGAATCCCAATGCAAATAACACAGAGGGAGTTGCTTCGACAGTATAGCCTACGTCGAGCGCAGATGGCAATGAGTACAAGACCTATCAGTGTGTGTTGTTGTTGTTGTTGTTTTTGACGTAGGTCCACGGTCACTACACGACCGCTCTGCGCAAGATATCGAGGAGCTACATAAGGAAGTACTCAACGGTTGCCAGACCAAACATCGCTAAGGATGATGCAGGGGAGGAGAACGGCTGCTGCTGCTGGAACTTCAGTGACATCCGTCTACCGCCAAAATATCTCCGCATCTTTGGTCGGTTCATTAGATCGCCTGTGCCCTGATTAAATAATAATGTAGTGTAATGTAATATTACGAACTCAATGTATTGCATAAGCTCTAGCTTTTATCTGGCTCCTGCAGCACTGTTCATGTGATCTTATTACTGTTAAAATAAAATATTAGATTAGAGGAAGGGTGGTGTTTAAGAAGCAGATGAATAGAAACCCAGGTACGGGAATCTCAACTGTGGCTCCACTTACATATTATAGACAGCATGAGTGTGACGGGGAGAGCAGCTGATTGGTCGAGAAAATCAGGTGCTGTAAGACGAAGATGACGGCAACGATAACGATAGCATAGGTGGCGATGATGATCATAAGGAAAATGTTAATACTGTTGCTGCTACTACTACAGTAACTGCTGCTACGGCAACTGCTGCTGCTCCCACAACAACGACAACAACAACAACAAAAACAACAACAACAACAACAACAACAGCTACTACTACTACTGCTGCTGCTGCTGCTGCTGCTGCTGCTGCTACTACTACTACTAGTAGTAGTACTGCTGCTACTACTACTACCACTACTACCAATAGTAACTGCTGCTGCTACTACTGCTGCATGATTACGACAACGACGATGGGGGTGATGATGATTACAAAAATAACAATTATGATGATAAATTGATGACGATGATTTCGCTGATGAAGAAACTATATAACTGACGGTGAGTATGTTGCTACTGCTGCTGATGATGATGATGGTACAACTGTTTTAAACAGAAAACGTTCAGTATGCCTGGTTTGCTCTGTACAATCGTTTGGGAGGAGAATGGATTCTGCTGACGACGCTGGGCATCGTTGTTGCTATATTCAGCTTCATCATGGACATCATCATGGACAAATGCAACACGGGTAAACATCAGTGCAAACAATAGACTCAATTAGTGGTTCTCAATAACACTTCAGCACAGTTATTGAGATTGCAGGATGCACTGCACACTATCCCTGGGGTCGCTTATTGCTCACATTTCAAGGCCTTGTTATTTCATCCTTTGGCATATCGGACAATATGGTTTGAGCTCCTCAGTCTTTCTCTTCTCCTGTTCCTGAAACGCCTGAAGTACATTATATTTGTTAGTGATAGCACTGACGCGCCGGGATCGCCTCTGAATCGTCTAGTGGCGCTTTATAAATGTTCGATTACAATTACAAATTACAATTTTAATATATTAAAATTATCCGACTTTAGTCTGCTTTTTGATGAACCTCTTTACCAATACACGTGCGCTCGGTCAACGGACATTCTGACGCCTTTAACTCTTGCTGCACCTTTCACCAGGACAGTGTTGTAATGTAAGTGATGTAATGTAATTGGGCTATCGAGCGTTCTCATTGACTTGCCGGGAGCTCTGGAATTCACTGCACAGCTCTCTGCGCTCTGTAAGTTTTTAAATGTAATACGAAACGGACCTTAAAACTCATCTTTTTCAACGGAATACGATATTTTACTCTGGTGTCACTAGAAGCCAACATTATGATTACCGGTACGGCGCTGTAGTAATCTTTAGGTAAGTAGGCCTATTGCTAGTAGATATTTCTGACTCATGATTGCGCTTCAATGTTATCCTTGCTGAATCTATACCTGAATGTCTGTTTGAATTTAAAGACTATTAAGTTAGATTTAGAAGCTTGTATTTCGTCACATATATAAGCGTCGTGTGGAATTAGATTTTGAGGCGATTAGATTTGGTGTGATACTCGTGACACGACTAGGCCTATCTTTCTGCAGATTATTGTTTAACGTAGAGATGATGAATGTCTGTTTGAGTTGTATTAAACGTATATAGAGATGAAAATCATTGTTTGTTTCAGGTCGAAGGATGATGTTTGACGCGCTCACCTTTTCCGTTCCTCTTCAGTATATCGTCTGGGTTCTAACTTCGATCGGTCTGGTCTGCTTTGCAACTGGATTCACTCATTTAGTCGGACCATTTGCCGTTGGTTAGTAACACCAAGAAAACACTCTATACCAAAGAGAAAAATGCCGCTCACAACTCTGGCTAATTAACTAATTAACCAAACCTACAGTACAGGAACCCAGTAAACATCAGTAGCTGAGAAGCAGTGAGCCTACGAATTTTAGTAAGACAAAACAATTCCACGGAAGTTTAATAATGCAATCAGCTAAGACCAAGGTAATATTGGTGTAAGAATGAGGTTATAAAGTATCGTGAAAGTGGTAGGCTAAGATGTCCAGCTATTGAATGAAGTACATAGCTTTTACTTGAATCTGACACACTGAGTGACTGACTTGATTATAGACCAACACACTCTTAGAGATTCAGCAGTGTTTGTTGCTATACTAATTCAATTACAGCCAACTGCAATAAATAAATAATTATTTGATTAATGGAAAAGAAAAATTAAATATTATGATTGACTAGGGCCTACACACACAACGTTTGCTGACAAGGTAATTGGAATTTAAGCTCACACTCAGACCAACATCCAACTTAAATCTAGCGCACTGATTTATATATCTTCGTTTATTATAACCAATCAGGCTGGCAAACCGCAGCTCAGTACAAACAGGTTAAATACATTAGGCTGATTTGATCAGAGATTAACACACTTAAGAGATCCAGCGCTCGTGAATAAGCTTGTGCTTCACGCTTAGCTTTAGAGTAGCACTTTAGAAATTTGGAGTTTACGATTACGATTACGATCCAATGGGAACAACGCTTTACCTGACCTTTTGGTGATGTATAGTGACCTAGAATTCGTTACATGGATAGCTTCATTATTTCTGTTTTCCAGGATCTGGAATTCCGGAGGTGAAGACAATCATGCGAGGTGTTCCGCTGAACGAATATCTAACACTGCGAACGTTGATAGCCAAGGTCGTCGGTTTATCAACGGCTCTTGGCAGTGGACTTCCCATCGGAAAGGAGGTGAACAAGTCGATCACAACAAGCAAACTATAGGCCTACAAAAGTCGTCTTTTGCTTATGACATTTTTTTAAAATTTATACCCTCTCTTTACACTTTCGTTTGCTGTAGGCTAGACGAAAACTGTTTGAGCATAAGTGGCTTCGTCGTGAATATGAAATTAGAAACAATAGGAAACCAAACAGATATTATAAAACATTGGCACTAAAGTTTTCCAATGTGCAGCTGTTTCCGTTGTATGGTCCAGTTGGACTGTGTTACTTGGAAACTACCTGGACCATGCCTACAGAATGATAGAAATATTGCATTCGTTTCTTTGTATGCATTGTGCGCGCGTGTGTGTAGGTCTATTATATGTGTGTTTAAGGGTCAGTTGATTCGTTTCCTTTTAGGGTCCTTTTGTTCACGTCGCCAGCATTTCAGCCGCTCTTCTGTCGAAACTCTTCTCCTGCTTCAGAAGAAAGGTAAGATCCGACAGTTCGCTTACCTTTATGTAAATATCCAGTCGAAAGTAGCTGAAATTCACCCGTAATATCATAGTAGGCCGAATACTCTAAGATTACGCTGAGGTTCACGCGAAAACTTGACATTTACTGTTTGCTGCCATTTTTATAGTATTAGGCCTATCGTTAACACTGGTTTTAAATGTTAATACCAAGTTTAAACTAAAATCGCCATATATTACATATGTCTTGTCTTTGATGCGGTTATTAATATACCTTCTAAAATTATGTTTCGTATCAATTAATTTTATTGTGACTTTTAAACCAACAGAATGATGCGAAGAATGCGGAAATCCTGGCAGCGGCCTGCGCTGTAGGAGTGGCCTGTACATTTGCTGCTCCAATCGGAGGTAGGATCTAGGACCAGATGAATTTAAAGCTCAGTCATTATAAATAAGCGATGGAAATCAAACGTTTTTGAACACAACCCGTTGGTAATGACTGCATTTGTCTGCCATTATCAATAAGGTTTAGATGCAAGGTCTGAAGCAAAACAGCCGTGATAATTTACATCGCTTCTAGGTTGATTTTTGTCTCAATACTGTAAAATCAAGATGTGATACATAATGCTGTCCAGGTTATCATACCTTTATATTACATATGTAGAACTACTTTTTCACCTGTAGACAAGTTCTTCTGTTACTTTTCTGTACGACTATGAGACAGGCAGAAGGCACTATAGAAGTGATGGAGGAGGACTGCATGGTAATGTAGGTTGAGGTAAAGTAGTTGCAGATATTTATAATGAGATCTAGAAACGACAGACTTGTACTGCAGAAAGGACGACCCTACTATCTCATAAGTAGAAAGTGGAAACAAATAGTCTAGGATTCCAGGTGATAAGATAGAGCAGAAATTCCAATATATAGATAGGGCCATCTGATTTAGCAGGCATGATTCCTAGGTAAGGACTGACAAGCAGTCAAAGACGAATCCTGAGGCACGTACATAAAAGGGTAAGGTTAGACTAACAATTACAGGTACATGGAGATAGACAGAGAAAGACAGACATAGATACAGTGACGTAACTAGGAATTTTCGTTTGGGGGTGCTTAAGCCTTGAGCAGGGGCGCAACCACGGTCCAGAAGTTGGGGACCTACTAGAATGTCTGAGTGAGGGGGTCGAATTGCGAGCGCCGAAGGCGCGAAGCTGCGATTGCCGAAGGCAAGAAGCCCCTAACGACTAGGGGTATGGGGGAGCGTCGTAAGCTCCCCATCGGGGTCTGGGGCGGAGCCCCAGCTCCGACGCAATTTTGAGCATATGATGCCAAATGGAGTACATTTTGGGCTATAATTTACCTCAAATTTTTCACCGATGATTTCGATATAAAAGGCACCTAAACCATCTAGATCTGTGAAAATGTGACTTTATTATATGTCTGGGGCGGAGCCCCAGAAGCCGACGCAATTTTGAGCATATGATGCCAAATGGAGTACATTTGGGGCTATAATTTACCTCAAATTTTTCACCGATGATTTCGATATAAAAGGCACCTAAACCATCTAGATCTGTGAAAATGTGACTTTATTATATGTCTGGGGCGGAGCCCCAGAAGCCGACGCAATTTTGAGCATATGATGCCAAATGGAGTACATTTTGGGCTATAATTTACCTCAAATTTTTCACCGATGATTTCGATATAAAAGGCACCTAAACCATCTAGATCTGTGAAAATGTGACTTTATTATATGTCTGGGGCGGAGCCCCAGAAGCCGACGCAATTTTGAGCATATGATACCAAATGGAGTACATTTTGGGCTATAATTTACCTCAAATTTTTCACCGATGATTTCGATATAAAATGCACCTAAACCATCTAGATCTGTGAAAATGTGACTTTATTGTATGTCTGGGGCGGAGCCCCAGAAGCCGACGCAATTTTGAGCATATGATGCCAAATGGAGTACATTTAGGGCTATAATTTACCTCAAATTTTTCACCGATGATTTCGATATAAAATGCACCTAAACCATCTAGATCTGTGAAAATGTGACTTTATTATATGTCTGGGGCGGAGCCCCAGAAGCCGACGCAATTTTGAGCATATGATGCCAAATGGAGTACATTTTGGGCTATAATTTACCTCAAATTTTTCACCGATGATTTCGATATAAAAGGCACCTAAACCATCTAGATCTGTGAAAATGTGACTTTATTATATGAATAAAGTGGTCTCTCATGAATCATATTGTCAACATATCAGGTTATATAAATTTTAGATAGAAAACATACACATTTAGCAGAAGCAGACAAATTTAATATTATGTACATTATGTATGTGGCACTATGTATCTGGCAACCCTACTCGTATAGAGCCCATGCAGATACTATGTGCAAGCTTTAACTGTATTACTTTAAGCAAGCACTCAGAATTTATTTTAATATAATTATGCAGTTCAGTAGCTCTATCCATCCAAATAGGCTTACATACAGTACCACATAGGCCTACTTTAGTTAAACAGTAACATCACTGCTACGAAAGTTACAGAAACAGATTTACCTGCTTCAAGTTTCCTCTTTGCCATTTTATCAAACATTCCTATAATCGGGCCACAGCCGGAAGAAGGGCGCTTCTTGATCAATTGTATGACGATCTCAATGTTAGGCCTACTTAAAAAATGCCAATCCGAAAGCCACTTGCAATATGTTAAATAGTCTATTCAAAACGCTGTGTGATTTGGCTTCGATGCCAACTGCACTAGCCCTATACCACAAACTCATGGGCATGCCAGCCCAATTCTTGCTAGTTTGATGATGAAAATGTAACATATGTTTATGCCTATCTATGACGGATCCGTGGCCTGTCTAATGCTGAAACTAGATATGTTGAGAATTTGGAGGGAATTCATATGGAGGATGACTCATTGACTGTGCATGCATTTTATATGGAATGATGGGAACTTTTACCCTCATCCTCAGAGTGAGACACTTTGCAAGCTCGCAGTGAGGGTTAGTTCAGGGTCAAGCCAATCTTTCATGGGGTGTCGATGCTGCTGTCTGTATCTGTACCCCCTTCGACCCCTCCGTAGAGACAGAACAGCAATACTTGGGGAAGCACAGTTGAATGTAGACCTATCAGAAAATTGGCTAGCTCGAAACGGACCGGTATGTTTTTAGGCCATACAGGTATCGGTTTCTCGCCTGGTTTCACCGGCCAGGAGAGGTCGGTATGGCATACCGTCGTTTCATATCGTTCCACTTCGAGCACTGCCTGAAACCGGTATACGGGCTAAATTGTAGTGGGGGTGTGTGCAAGTACTTAATCCCTATAGCTGTATTTTTTCTTTAGGCATCAGTTTAATGACATCTCAAGGCAACATCGGCCGCTGACGTCATATAAAACATCGTACATTAACAATTTTGCAAACAGCATGCACATTATACTATACAGGTATTTAAATAAATTAAAACGATTTCTCTTTAAACTGTTCCGGCTTACCCCCCCCCCCACAACAAATGTGTCATCATATTTGAGTCTTAGTTTCATTTACTACCAAGGTATAGAGTCTACAAGAATCATTATTGCTTATTCCAAACATTTCTAACATAAATTCAAGTTAAACGTATGAGCGATATTCAGTAGGCTATGCCTAGGCACTCATCATTAATAAACAAGAATTGTAGTTTTATATTATTATGCTATGTTTGCGCGCGCGCACACGCACACACACACACCCCCCCCCCACACACACACGCCCCCCACAAACACGCACGCACATTCTTATCTAAGTTTCTAAAAGACTTAAATGGATAGAGTGTCGGCGACACATGAAGAGAGCGTGGCATATTTATGCTTATGTAGCCTACTTGGCTTATCATATTTACAGTGAATATATATATATATATATATAATACTTTCAGACGGTGTCACAACCCATTATTGTTCCCACCCCTCTAACGTCTCCAAAGAAGAGCGTGACTAAGTCATTATCATTTATATTTACACAATCCAGTCAACATATTTATATCATTAGAAGGCATAGCGTAATGTTATAAAATAATACGTCTCAAAGTAGCAAGCCATAACTATAGGGCTCAAGATGGTATTTTTGTTTCAAACCGTGGTACAGTTTTCAATACATAGGCCCAACAGCTTAGGAATCTAGAGGCGGTCGAGAGAGAATGTTAATATTGTTTTCAATATTATAATTGTTTTCGAGTATTGCTCTGTAGATCCAGAGACTGCCAAAGATATTTCCCAGCCCCCAGACATATAAGCCCGAGGAGGCATTTTAAGACCTCCTTGATCAGCCCGTGGAAACCCAACGCCTCGAGGGTCCTGTTGTGGGATTAAAGGTCGGGCAGACAGTGATAGTCTGTTCCAAGTCTGTGCACAACTACATGTACTTTGCTGTTTCAAATATATATATATATATATATATATAATATATATATATACATATAAGCACCGGAAAGATGATTGTTAGGCTACTTCGGAAGATCCTGGGGCACACGCATGTTGCCAACGTTGGAAATGTTTGAATGCATGCGAAAAGCAAGATACATTCAGCCACTGAAGCTGCTCTGGGGTTTGTTTAGCTTGACCCCTTTAATACGAATTAATGAATTTTAGCCGTAAGCATACAACGGCTTGATTTATTTTGGGGGGGCTTCAGCTTGTTTGGGGGCTTAAGCCCCCAAGCCCAACGCTAGTTACGTCCCTGCATAGATACATAGAATGAAACACATAGAGACAGTGACAGACGAAGGTAGAAAGATAGTCACACAGAAGTATTTACATATACAAGGAAAGGTACGCTCATAAGCATATCCCGTAGTCAGACGACCAATAGGAATTGAATAAGGTTTAATCTAAGTTTAGATAGACTACCAGTGGCTAGAAGTAGAGGTAGCCTCAGGTGAGGTAGCAGTGGTGACCATAGCAATGGGCTACTCGGTTAGATGGGTTGACCAGCCAGGAAGAGGATAAATCGAGACTTAAATGGTCACATGGAGGACAGTGCATCCAGAGCCTGAGCCGGAGACGCTCAGCTCAGAATATCTAATAAGCTTAAGGAAATATTTAAGAGTAAGGAAGTAGAGAGTTAACAGAATATTTTATACAGAAATATAGAATAGTTAGATAGGTAGATACTTGGCTACTGGCTAGAGATGACCAAGCCGGTGGGCTAACAGGGGAAGACTGAATTAGAATCTATAGGCTACTAGAGCAAACTTTAGGTATAAGACGAGGAAGCAAGGAAGATTAAGGGTTCTGTGTTGGTCTGACTATTGTAAGGCACACACGGAATCTGAGCGACTTCGACTGAGGATACAGACTAGTGAATTCTTGATTTCTTATTATTGGTATGTACGATTTGTATTAATATAATCATAATTGAGAACGTCTCATTCTTTCTTAGAGCTATTCCCCTAATCTCTTATACGATGCTGAGTGCATAATTTTATATTATTATTATTATTATTATTATTATTATTTTATTATTATTATTATTATTATTATTATTATTATTATTATTATTATTATTATTATAATCTGTGTATGGTTATTATTTCTATTATTATTATTATTATTATTATTATTATTATTATTATTATTATTATTATTATTATTATTATTATTATTATTATTATTATTATTATTATTATTATTATTATTATTATTATTATTATTATTATTATTATTATTATTATTATTATTATTATTATTATTATTATTATTATTATTATTATTATTATTATTTTATTTTTTTTTATTTTTTACGGGTTCTCGTCTCCATCGTGTTGCATAAAGGAGCCCCTAAAGGCCGCGGCGTTAAAGCGTTGCATGCAGACGGACAATCGCTGGAACAGATGAGTTGTCTCGCGGGGGTCGCCCGTTGCCTCCGTCATCCGACGGCCTAGCTCCTGCAAGAACTCTCGTCCTGTGCGGTTAATGGGGCCCAATGATTCTATAGCCACCGGGACAAACTCGTGTGTCGCGGGCAAGGAAGAGTATTTGCTGAGTTTGCGTTCTGCAGCATGTTCTGCCGCCCCTCCCGTCATCGCTGCCGTCAGATGGACGTACGAGGGTGCGCATGTGTGGACGGCCGTTGCATCCCAGGCTATATATTTGCCTCTGGCCCATGGGATCAAAGTGGCCCCATCCGGTCTCTTGCCATCGGTGCGAATCAATCCAGGCGGCTCCTTTGAGCTGGGGATGTCCGCCTTCGAGAGGGATCTCCAAATTATGTCGTTGATGGCGGCGTGTTGGGCTGTTCTTCCCACCGACTTTCTGCAGACCAGCCCATGATGTCCTCCAGGGTCGGCGATTTCTCCACACTGGCATCGGTGCGGTGCACATAGGGTGAGGCCGAGGCGCAAGCCCGCCGCCACACGCACCGCTTCGTTACTCAGTCCTAGACCGCACGACACTAGAGGAATGGTCACGAGCCAGTCTCCGGCATGTGGGGCCGCCACCGCTCTCAGTCTTGCCTGGCTAAGTGGGTCGCTGCAACCGTTCCATACTTTCGTTTTGTCACTGTCGATGAGAGGTCTATCCCAGTTGCTTTGTCGGCTCAGGTTCGGCCCCACCACCGCCGGCATCGAGTCTCTGCGGGCCTCCAGCATTTCTTCCCGATGTATGTCTCTCCATTCTGTCCTACTCAGTATGGCACTCACGAGCGAGTCGGTCGACGCAGCTGAAGCCAAGTAGGCTGAGGAAGCCAGCATCGACACTCGTCGTGTCCCAAGTCCTCCATCTCTGACCGGGAGGGAGGCTTGCAGCCATTGCATGTCACTGAGTTCCGTGTTGAGAATCTTTTCCAGTCCTACTCTCATCTGGTTGTCCATTTTCTCGAGCAGTTGGTTGTTCCAGCATGGTGTGGTTCGCAGCAGGTAGGTCATTTTTGATGCACCAAAGCACGATCTAAGCAGCATAAGTGCTGAATGAGCCGGTAGGTCCGTCAGATCCTTCATCACTCGGTCGAATGTTTCGCTGTGCTCTCGAAGAACTTCGTCCAGCGTTGCCCCTCTGAACAGCGGGGCCCCCAGCAGCGTCAGTTCGTCTCTGTCCCGCCTTCTGAAGTTCTCGAGTTCTCGGTCATTCCGATTGGCCTCCGAGTAGTATTCACATTTTGGCCTGTTCAAAGAAATTCCGAGTGTCGACCCGAGTTCTTCAATCCTTGCCATATCATGTAGGACCGCTTCCGCTTCACCACCCAAGGAGAGGTCGTCGAGGTAGCCCAGTTTGAACCCGGACCGCATTGACCTCAGCGCTGGCTGCAGCGGTAAGCAGAACAGCAGAGGTCCAAGGGGGTCGCCCTGCTGAGGCCCCATCTGCGACCGCACCATGAACTGGCCAAACAGCAGAGTGGACTCCTCTGAATAAGACTGATGGACAAAGGCATAAAGCTCCGGGATGATGTCATAGACCGCCTGGAGCATAACATCTCTTCGCAGGGTGTTAAACGCATTGGCGAAGTCCAATTTCACGAAAATTTGGTCACTTTCGTTTATTCAAAACTGGCTGTCATAACGCAGCCAACGACAAAAGTGCGTAACTTATTGTTATTATAAAGGAGCTAAGACTAATTATAGATATGGGTAATGTTCATATCTATCCTGGATAAAAGTATTGGATTGTTGTACACTATATGGAATGTAAGACCACACAGGGCAGCTAATAAGTGTTTTTATGCAGCATGCGCGGTAGAAAGTTCTTGCTGTCCTTTGCTGGAATGACGAAGGGGTGGGGCCTAGGTCGGAGGTCATATCGACTGGTCGGTCGCTTCTGGCACATTCGACGTAAGACATGCCCGGGGTCAAATCAAATCAAATCAAATCAAATCATTTATTTGGTGACCAACAAACAACAGTAGTACACAATCAATGGGAAAGTAGAGTCACACAGGGGACCCTGAAAGGGTCTTACGGCCCCGCTAAGTAGGGCCCCTAAGGTTGCAGTACAGCCTCATGAGGAAAGCCAATGTATTTAACTGGTCTGAAACTAAGCGTATTAAACAACAAAACGATAAATCTTAACTAATGACTCAGCAACACACATATTAGGTCAACAGTCAATTTGTGTGAATATCTATGACACAATTAACTTAGGCTCACATTTAAACTCATTTTAAACATGTTAATTTCAAACATTTTAAACATGTGGATGGGGTGGATAAGTAACTGCTGTTGTATCAAAAAGGTTCTTGGGAGCCCTGGGTCAGTCATTTCCAATTAAAAAGTGATGCAGCGCTCTTTTGAAGAGGCATAAATTAGGGAGTTCCCTAATAGACTGTGGAATCTCATTCCAAGTTGATGCCCCTATATATCTGACAGAGAATAGTCGGGTATTTGTGTGGGCAAAAGGTTTGTGGTACAGATTAGAAGTTCTAGTCATGTGGGAGTGGATGTCCGAAGTGTGACGAAAAAACTTATTAAATACTGGAGGTAGGAGGCCACGATCATATCGGAACATAAACTGCCCTATCTGGGCACTTCTTATCTGGTCGATTTGCAGGAAATTAAGCTCTTGGAATTTATTTTTGGTGTGGGCCCCATAAGGGATTCGAGCCACATATCGAACTGCTCGTTTTTGTAAGATAACTAATCTTGCAAGACTGGTTTTATAGGTTGAAGCCCAAACTATATTGCAATATGTTAAGTAGGGGTAGATGAGGGTGTAATATAGTGTTTTACGGATTTCGGGCGGTACTAGTTGCGAAGTGCGAGATAGTATACCAATATTTTTGGATATTTTGATAGATATATTTTTTATGTGTTCTTTCCAGGAAAGGTGCTGATCTATGTACACCCCTAGAAACTTAGTCGTTACTACTTGGGTGAT